>JAODAL010002815.1:0-186614 GCA_025379985.1 Phyllomedusa bahiana | reverse complement strand
CAAGCACCTCCAAAAACCGCTTTAGCCATGGACCCCCAAACTTTTTCATTTAGGACAAATATGGGCATTACCGAATGCGGTGTTATAGGGCCAAATTTATAAATTTTTAAGTCATATTTTTTAATGCGGTTTTTCCCTTTTTTTTAACATGAACCCTGGAGGCCCAAAATTTCTTTTACTCCCTTATGAAAAGGGGAATTTCCCCGGGGTTTTCCCCTTTCCCTGTGTTCTGGACTGTGGGTTTTTTGAAACAAGAACGACGGGACAAAATTTTTGTGAATTGACTTACCAATAGCGGTTTGCAATCATATATAAAAACTGTTTTTTTAAAAATAGGAAAAAATTAACAAAACCCAAAAAATTCCCCAAATTTAACACCCTCCCGGGAAAAAGATGTAATAGGAGTAGTAAGATGGCAGCCATGGAGATCAAAAATTGGGGCCCCCGGTGGTTATGAAAAACCCCGGGTTTTAAAAACCCTCCCGATCTCATTTTTGGGGCTAAATTGGGGAATGAAACTTTTTTCCTAATTCTAAAGTTTACCAGAAATCTTCAAAGGGGGTTTAAAAAAAAAGGGATCAAAATTTCCCCCCAAATTAATTGCAGCGGGTTCCCGGCTGTAATTAAAAAGCGTATAACTACCACTTAGTAGTTTAAAAGACCCGGGTTAAAGAAAGTAAACCCTCTCCAAAACTTTTACCGATTCATGCGAAAACCGAAAAGGCAAATTTTGGGCAAGAATTTAAAAACCCCTTTGGGGAAAAACACCCTAAAACTTTATTTTATACCAAAAAAGCCAAACTCATAAAAAAATGCTAAAAACAGTGGAAAAAATTATTTTTTTCTCTCCATTAATATCCCATAAAATGTGCTATGTACCTTGAAAAAAGGTACCACTGAAAAATATCTTATCCTGCAAAAGCCCTGATGCGGATATTTTGATTTATAAAAAAAAAAAAAAAAAAAAAAAAGTTTAGTTTTGGAAATAGTGACAAAAAACCCCCCTAAAAAACAAGCATTTTGTCTTGAGGGCCAGTATAGGCTGTATTCTCAATGGACTCCTTTTTAATTCCAAAAATTTTCTGTTTTTGGCTTTTTAGTTTACCTGCCCGACTTTCATAAAACCCTTTTTAATAAAAAAATTTTAGAAAAAATCATGTACTTTTTCAAAAAAAATTTAAATTGAATTTCCCAACTCTATAATAGGGGATTAATTTCTAGCCAACCAATATATTGGGGGTTTCCCTGCCCAATGCAGACGACCTTGCGCTCTCAGTAGAAGTAACGATTCTCTCACCGCTCTGTATTGTGGTGTACGCCGCTTTGTTCTGGGAAGAGATGATAGATCTGTGTAGTAAATAACCTCTCACCTTCCCTGAGGGCCTGCGCTTCTCAGCAGCATTGGATGCTATTTAAGTTGCAGTCTGCTTTTAGCATGCACTGGGATAAATAATTGGAAGCGAACATAATGGACCAGTAAACTCTACTGGAATGTGTGGGGCTAATCTGTCTCCAGAGGTTCATGAAAGTGATGTATGGGGGGGATAGGGGGTGGGGGTGGGGGCGGCGGCGGCAGTGTGTGTCCATCGTGTTCAGGTGAAGACGAAATCCCCACTGAGATAAAGCCTTATATTAATAATCAAAAAGGGAAAACGGGGTTTAAATTAATTAATATTCAGGGGGAACCCGCGGTTTGAAAGCAGGGGTCAAAACCCTTTTGCAAAAAACCCAAGCATTTTCAATACGGGTTTCACAAAACACTTAAAGGGGTCCCCAGTTTTGTTTTTTATTTTTTTTTGTGTATGTAATGGAAATAAAAAAGATTTCTAAATACATTCTCAAAAGTAAGTAACCCCTCAATTTTTTAAATTCTTTTAACCTTTTCATTGGATAACATTGAAGATACGACACTTTGATACAATGTAATGTAGTCGATGCACAACTTGTATAGCAGTATAAATTTGGGGTGTCCTAGAAATAGCTCAACACACAGCAATCAACGTCTAAACCGCTGGCAACAAAAGTGAGTACACCCCTTAGTGAAAATGGACAAATTGTGCCCAAAGCGTCAATGGTTCCAGTAATACATGTCCTTAGTCTGCTTGTCTTCAACAAACTGTTTGCGGGCTTAATTGTGCATCATCTTTAGAAAAGGCCCCCTTCTGGAACTACAGCCATGCAGACCAATTTGATGTAGTGTGTGACGTATGGCAAATGCGGCTATCTCCTCTTTCTCTAAGTTGCTTTTAGATTTACCTTCTAAAAGGTGGTGTAAGGCCCCTCGTTTACACGGCTTATTTTCTGCCCGCTATTGGCGCCGTACTGCGCGCCCGATTTGGCTTCAGTACGGCGCCAATCCGCGGCAGAATTACGGGGAATCCCCTGCTCTCATTGAGAACAGTGGGAATCCGTCGCTCCTCCCCCGCTCGGCGAATCCGCCGCGGGGGGAGAAAGTGACAGCACATTATTTACGGCGCGTACGCGCCGTAAACAATGCATTGTCAAATGGGGCCGGGAGCGGCGCCCGCGCCGGCGCCCCGGGGCCCCCCCCCGTCCCGCCCCTTATTCACGGCGGATTTGTGCGCTCAATACGGCTCACAAATCCGTCGGGAATAAGCCGTGTGAACACGGCCTAAAAGGGGCAAAACCCCATAACACAGGGATCAGAGATTAAAAATCAACATATCTGATCATTCATTCCCAACAGCCAATCAGACTGAAATAGTGTTGGAAAGGAAAATGGCAGCTATTATGCATGAAGGGAGATGTCTTCAAATCAACCAAAGATTACAGAAGCATATTCACAGTTTAAAATAGCAAGTTACAATTCCCATATACAGTAGAACTGATCGGCATAAAAAGTTGATTAGTAAAAAAGTAACAAATGTTTACAAAGTAATTCAACTTTTTTATTCCGATCATTTCTATAGGGATATTGTTACTTGCCATTTTAAACCATGAATGTTTACAGTCTGTACTATACAACTGTGCTACGTTAACCATCTCCACAGACGTCAGAACTGAAATCTCCCAGCATTCACTACTGACTCAGTGTCATTGCATAGTTATCTAACGTAGGATAATATCAATATATAATCGTATCAATATATAATCGTAGGAGCTCAGAACTGTTAGGCTATGTCTACACTGCACATAAAAAAATAAATTTTTTCAGCTTTTTTTTTTTTATAAAAACACTGTAAAAACGACTGTAATCATCTCCCATAGACTTCTATTTTAAAACCCTCCTGCTGTCTACACTGAGCTTCTATTTTCTGCTCATTTTTTTTACTGGTCGTATTTTGCAACATGCTCTAAAAAACGCCAGAGCCGGGCAGAAAATGTACTACAGGAGTAAGGCTATGTCTACACTGCATCAGAGAAAAAACGGCCCTTAAAGCGGCCGTTCTCTCTCTGATTGCAGGACCGCGGCTTTTGCACGCTTTGTGCAAAAAACCGCGGCCGTTCTCGTTTTCCCGACATCCCCCATACAATAGGCATTGTATGGGAAGCGTCAAAAGACGAGAAGGCACCTGGCGTATTATACAACATGTTGTATAATACGCCGCTGCCGAAAGACGGGCAGAGAAAAGACGAGCTGGAGATACGATCGTAATCATGTGCAGTGTGGACATAGCCTTAATGGAAAGCGCCGGACGTCTTTTGCCATGTTTTTTGCCACGATTTTTCAATGAAAACCCTCCCAGGAGACCCAAGTCCCACCCAAGTTACCACAAAAAAAGGGTTAAAATTCCCTTTAAATCAAATTTGCATAAAAAGTGTCTTATGTGTCCTTTTTTGTACCTTTTGTAATAAAATTTATCATGCTTTGGTCGCTAACAATTTTTGCGCAATTTAAATTTTTTTTTTGCTAAAAAAACGTTTTTTACAGATTTTTTTTGGGATCAGAAAAGTTTTTTTTTTTTTAAATTTTTTTGTTTTATTTTTTTTTTTTACGATTTTGATCTAAAAATCCATTTTTAAAAATATTTTTGGATAATAAAGTTATCTCGCTTGCGCTGAAAATAAATTTTTTATATTTTTGGCGCCAGAATCCTTTTTTTTTTTTACGGATTCTGGTGTTAAAATCCTTTTTTTTACATATTTGGGGCTAATAAAGTGATCTCGCTTCGACGCCAGAAATACGGTTTTTTACGGATTTTGGCCCCAAGAATACTTTTTTTTTTACGTTTTTGGCACTAAAATAATTTTTTTTTTTTACAGATTTTGGCCGCTAATAAAGTATCTCGCTTCTGACGCCATAAATAAGTTTTTTTACGGATTTTGGCGCAAGAATACTTTTTTTTACGTTTTTTGGCACTAAAATGATTTTTTTTTTTTTACCGTTATTAGCGGCAAAATCTGAAAAAAAAAAAAATCATTTTAGTGCCAAAAACGTAAAAAAAGTATTTCTGGCGCCAAAATCCGTAAAAAAAACATATTTTTTGGCGTCAGAAGCAGATACCGTTATTAGCCGGGAAAATCTGTATCTCGCTTCTGACGCCAAAAATACGTTTTTTTTCGGATTTGGGCAAAAATCCGTTTTTTTTGGCACTAATTTTTTTTTTTTTTTTTTTTTTTACAGATTTTGGTGCTAAAACATTATCTCACTTCTGAAGCCAAAAATACGTTTTTTTACCCGGGTTTTTGGCGCCAAGAATCCGTTTTTTTTACGTTTTTTGGCACTAAAAATAATTTTTTTTTACGATTTTGCCGCTAATAAAGTTTTCTCGCTTCTGACGCCAGAAATAAGTTTTTTTTTAACGGATTCTGGTGTTAAAATCCTTTCTTTACATATTTTGACGCTAATAACGTTATCTTGCTTCCGACGCCCAAAAATAAAGGTTTTTTTATGGATTTTGGCGCCAGAATCCTTTTTTTTACGGTTTTTGGTGCTAAAATCCTTTTTCTTAAAATTTTTTTGGGGCTTAATAAAGTTCCTTTGCTTTTGGCGCTAAAAAAAAATTTTTTTTTAGGATTTCGGCGCTAAGATCAATATTTTAAAAATTTTTTTTTGGCCTAATAAAGTGATTTGCTTCTGCACAAATTTTTTTTTTATGGAATTTGGAGAAATAATGCTTTTTTTGGGATTTTGGGCCAAAACCCTTTTCTTTAAGATTTTGGGGCTAATACAGTTATCTTTGTTTATGGAAAGATAATTTGGGGGTTTTTTGTGGATTTTGGTGCAAAATCTGGTGAAAATTTAATAAAGTAGTGCCGCAAGCACCAAAGGACAATGTGCTCAAAAGGGGGTACAGTGATTAAAGGAAGGACTATTAAAAAGTTAAATCCACCTAGGGTGTATTTACATCCCCAAAAGGTTAATTTGTAATACATTTTAAAAAGCAACAAAACCTCCCAAAAAACGCCCCCAAAAAAATGAAAAACTCCAAAAAAAAGCCCTTTTTTCCCGCTGCTTTTGAAAACATGGCAGAAAACTCAGTTTTAAGAACGTTTTTTTGTAATTGTTTTAGGCGTTTTTTGTCCCTGCGGTTAAAAATTGCCCAGTGGGGTGTTGGGGACAGGATTTTAATCCCCCTCATTTAAATGGCAGTACTGACTGCAACCCATTTGTGACTCAAGACATATAGTAATTTCCCTGGAAAAATAATTTTGCACTTTTTAGTGAATTGAAACCCTTTTTAAAAAAGGCTTTTTCTTCCCAGTCACCCTTATAAAAAAAATAAAAAAAAATTAATGACGGTTAAACATTAACCCGATCCCTAATTTAAAATCATTTGGGTTTGGGATATTTGATTTTTTCCCTTTTTTGGTTTTAAATTTGTTTTTTTATTAAAATATATTTTTATTTTTTATTATATAAATTTTTTTATTATATATATTTATAAATTTTTTTTGTCCGGGGTTTGCCATGAAAGTAGTAAAAGAGTGAAGAAATCAGGCGATACCTTTTGAGGCTAACTGAATATATTTGATAGTGAGCTTTCGAGAGTACTAGCTCCCTTCTTCAGACATGATGCTATACAAGAACTGAAAATTTACAGACTTTTTATACACAACACACATGGATCTTCAAAGGATCCTAGAATCCTTAAAAAAACACAAAATGCAATATAAGTAGAGCAGTTATTTACAACAGGTCAAGAAAGAAACAATCTGGAAACTTGTGAGGCGTGACAGGAGGGATCAGTAATTATTTCTCTTATCTGCTATCAGGGATGATTTGTTGCCCTCACAGTTCATAGATAGTGTGACATGAAGCTGCTATGAATATTCAGTCCATTTTGCAGAGTTTTAAAATTTTGTATTAATTTATATTCCCATTCCTTCCTCTCCCTCTGTTCTCTGGGGCATTTTAAAACACAGAGGGAGAGGAAGGAATGGGAATATAAGTTAATAGCAAAATTTTAAACGCTGCAAAATGAACTGAATATTCATAGCAGCTTCATGTCATACTATCTATGAACTGTGAGGGCAACAAATCACCCCTGATAGCAGATAAGAGAAATAAATACTGATCCCTCCTGTCACGCCTCACAAGTTTCCAGATTGTTTCTTTCTTAACCTGTTGTAAATAACTGCTCTACTTATATTGCATTTTTTTTTTTTTTTTAAGGATTCTAAGTTCCTTTGAAGATCCATGTGTGTTGTGTATAAAAAGTCTGTAAATTTTCAGTTCTTGTATCACACCATGTCTGAAGAAGGGAGCTAGTACTCTCGAAAGCTCACCATCAAATATATTCAGTTAGCCTGTAAAAGGTATCGCCCGATTTATTCACTCTTCTACTGTATATATATATATATATATATATATATATATATATATATATATATATATATATAAAAATAAAATGAGAAGCTTACCGAAAATGGAAATGATATAAAGAATTTTGTACAATAAAGAGAATCTTTTGAGAAAGAAGTGGATTAGATATTATATACGGCATATACAGATATTTTGAATTAAGAATTGCACAGGTGGAGTCCTGTGAATGCCGTTAGCTCCTGGATGATAAAGTGCTACTATCGCAAGTAAACATTATGGACACCAAAGGTGACATGTATGAACAGGGCTGCGCCAGAAGTCTGGCGTCTTTTCAGCCCAAGATCTAGCGCAGCCCCGTTCACTATATTTTTAAAAACAGCTGCACCTCAATATTAGGCGCATTACAGAGCGCCCGCGGCACTTTGTAATGCGCCTGAGATCGGGGGCGTATTGGAGGCATGTCGCACTACAACGGTATGAAGCTACACATTTATAGCTTCAGACCGGGAAATCCAGGCCCATTACTGCAGGAACAGGTTAAGCACTTTAAAAGTGGTTTACCTGAGCGAGAATGGTTGCTTTGTAGCTAGAAAGCGCTATATCTAAGACCCACAGTAGAACAGGTTCATAGATTCAGGCACATTCTACACAATTATTATGCAGATAAAAGTTGGCGTCTAAGCCCAAAAAACATACATGTCGCCCCAATAGCGTTACAAAAATGCTTGTCCATGCCCTTGTCATCCCCCACCTAGACTACTGCAATATCCTTTTCTGTGGCCTCACATCTAGCACTCTTGCTCCCCTTCAAACTATCCTCAACTCTGCCGCCCTTCTTATCCCCCTCTCTCCTCACTACTCCTCTGCCTCTCCCCTCTGCCAATCCCTTTACTGGCTTCCCATTGCCCAGCGAATTCATTTCAAGTTACTAAACATGGCATACAAGACTGTCCATAACCTCTGTCCGCCATACATTTCTCCCTCACGCTACCTCCGCTCCTCATAGGACCTTTTTCTCTGCTCTCCTCTCATCAGCTCCTCACACAACAGTCTCCAAGACTTCTCCCGTGCTTCCCCCATACTCTAGAACTCACTGCACAACACATCAGGCTCTCCTTCACTTCACTAGCTACACCAGCTTCAAATGCAACCTGAAAGCAATCAGGATCGCCTACAACAACCCTGTTGCCACTGTGCAAGGCCACAAACAGGTCGGCCCCTCACCGTCTGTCTCTTTCCTCCTTCATCATAGATTGTAAGCCCTTGTGAGCAGGGTCCTCTCTCCCTCCCTTTGTTCTTATAGGAGCATAGCCACCACCAGAGATGTCTGGTGATGGATTATTCTTGTTTTAACATGGAGAACACATGCATGCTCAGTAGAGCAGAGCTTGCATGCATACGGGTGGATCGAGAGGAACAGTTGTGTGCCAGCAGTTGTAAGATTAATGTTGGAGTTATAGGATTTGCAGACACCCCTTCAAAAGGTGGAAATGGAAACAACCAGAGAGCCTCCTCAGAACAACACTGACGAGCAAAGTTCAACATTACAGTTTTGCACCCCTAGTCTACTCTAATTAGCCCCACTTATTAAATATGACAAACTAACCTTAAGGCAGGCATCCTCAAACTGCGGCCTTCCAGCTGTTGGGAAACTACAACTCCCATCATGCCCACTGTTATAGATTATATAAATGCATGATGGGAGTTGTAGTTTCCCAACAGCTGGAGGGCCGCAGTTTGAGGATGCCTGCATTAAGGGGTCTGTCCGGTGAAAGATTATTTTTAACCTTAGTCCTTCAACTGCATTTTCCTTACCTGCCACAAGGGGTCCTTCTCCTCTGGAAATATCTGGAAATACTTATGAGCCAGCTGTACAGGAGGCAGAGTCTGCAGTTTGAGGTTTGTCCAGGTGTTAAGAAACTGCACCAAGTGCTTGAAAGTGTACAGTCCCAGGCGATCATTGCCGTAATTGGACAAGTGGGTCATAAAAATGCTGATCTGAAATTAAAAAAATCACAGCAGGAGATCAGGAAAACAGAAAACAAGGTTTCCAAAAAAGATCAGAATTTGGCATACTAATATATATATATATATATATATTTTTAACACATACAATGTTTGGAGGAAAATCTTTTAAAAAAGAGCCCACTTATGGTTCTCTCTTACAACCCCAAAATACTGGGAATAGGTACAGCTACCACCCCTGCTCTGCATCTTCTTTGACTTTTTGGGGTTAACCCTGTACAGCCCCCTACTGACAGGCAACAAGCAATTTTAAAGAGAACCTGTGGCCATTCCTGACATGACTATTTTAATAAATACTTGTGTTCCCCGTGTCAGAACAATTCTAGAGCAGAT
The DNA here is from genome assembly GCA_025379985.1 of Phyllomedusa bahiana. Lineage (NCBI taxonomy): Eukaryota > Metazoa > Chordata > Amphibia > Anura > Hylidae > Phyllomedusa > Phyllomedusa bahiana. The sequence goes on along the minus strand of JAODAL010002815.1, from coordinate 177,529 downwards.
TTCCTCAAATCTCTATGTTGTGTGATTTCCCTGTTATTCCTCAGCTGGGGGGTTACCAATTGGGTCTGACATTGTCCAATCAATGCCGATAGAGTCCGTGTATGCAGGGAAGCACCCTTGTGAAAACTGTAATGGTGACTCCCACCTGACTGATTCAATAATACATTTCTATAAGGAATAACAGAGGAACAGCACAACACAAAGCTATAAGAAGATGCTCCAGAATTGTTTCTTCATAGGAAATACAAGGATTTACGAGACCAGACAAAGATGCCACACTCTCTTAAAAGGGGTTTTGTAATGTTGACGTGGGATCCTCCAAAATGAGTATTTATTCAATTTTCTAAATATATGTCATTAAAAAGTGAAGCCTGTGACAGCTTCTCTCCTCTATCATAAAACCCCTAATATCACAGATCAGTCCTCCCGGATCATTAAAACCCTATAATCACAGAGACAGTTCTCCCTTCTATCTATAACCCTATTATACAGAGCTCCTTCTCCCTCTATCATTAACCCAACATATCACAGGCTCAGTTTTCCTTCACTGTATATACCCCTATAACCAGGCTCAGCTCCTTTCTCTTCATATAACCCTATTATCATAGCGCTCATTTTCTTCCTCATATAAAAACCTTTATATCACAGAGCTCACTCCTCTCCCACATCATAAACCCATATATCACAGAGCCAGCTTCTCTCTCTCTATATAAACCCTATATATCACACCGCTCAGCTTCTCTGCTGCATCATATTCTATTCTCAGATAGGGAAGGAAAAATCACCTGACAAGTTCCCTTTAACTGGGAATAAAAAGAAAAGAATAATGTTAAAAAAAATAAAAAAAAATTTTTAAAGGGGGTTCGCCCAAAACCGAAAAAAATATGTTTTAAATTATGTCTCCCTCAGGCACTTTTGTAACATACTTTCATTACATTTTTTTGTCGACTTCCTGCAGTGCTACAACAGCAGTTTGAGGACAGTAGTTCTGTGTGTCTGGACACGCAGGAAACAACCTTTTGTCTAACCCGGGAGACCATGTGACCAACAGAGTTTGGCTTTTTCAAAGCTGCTTTTAAAAGGGTTTTCTCACTACAAAGATTAATTTTTAACATGTAAGGACAGGTAAATGAAGACTTTTACAAAATGCATTGATCTTTTAAAATTGCTCTGATCAGGAAATGAGAGAGATTTTATCTCCCCTGAGTGCACACATTGTTTTGGGTTTAAAACCGGCCAATCCCCCTTTTCTGATTAGGCAGAAAATCACCAGACTCCCTTTTGTTGGGAATGAAAACAGTCTTATTGCAAAACTAGATGAGATGGTTGAAGCTCTGTAGCATTGTTTACTTACAGATTAAATCCTTGCATTTGTCCTAAAACCTCAGCTAATTATAGCTAAATCCCAAATCACTGATGGCCCCACCCACAGTTGACCAGCGTGTGAGTCTGAAGCTGCCTTACTGTGGAGCGCATGGAAAAAAACTCTTTAAAACTTCCCCAAAGGTTTATACATGAGGAAGGAAACAAAGGGTGTGCACTGAGAATGAAGTTGGGAGGACAGAAATAGAAAAATCACAGCAAAGGATTATAAGACTTTAAAGAGAACCTGTCACATAGTTTATGCCCCCCTTGTGAGGAACCGAAAGCTAGTGAAAAAACCTGCTGTTTCAGCGTGTGTCCCTTATTCTGAAAGACAGCTTTTAGAGTATTTAAAGCTCAAATTTGCAGTTTTCAGCCAGAAAAAAGTAAATTTGAAGAGTCAGTTTTTTTCTTGCCCCCCCCCCAGAGGGCTAGCCCCGCCCCCTCAACTTATAAAACCTATTTCTTTAATGGGAAAAACATGTGAAAAAACTGCAGGGGGCGGGGATAGCCTTTGGTTTTGGCGGGGCTAACACTACTCATGAATAAGATTTTGGGGGGAAATGCTCCAAAACTACAGCATCTTACAGAAAAAAGGGAACGCGCTGGGAAACAGCATGTCTGTCACTGCTTGTGTTCCTAAGCAAGGGGGGCATAACCTGACAGGTTCCCTTTAAGTCTTACAGGACAGAGAAAAAGTTTTTTTAACAGAAAATGCTGCTGCACGGCTACAGAGAAGGAAGGTTGGAAACAAAAGCACAAATCGGCACACAAATCATCACATTGAGATGAATAAATACTCGAATTATCTGAGAATTCCTTTTTTGTTCACCATAAAATGTTCAAAAATATAAAAAAGATGAAAAAGGCACAAAACACCTTCTTAGAAAATGTGATAAAAAATTTTTTCATATTATCAATATCACCACGTCCATAAGGATCCAAACTTAAAATGTCATGCCCTTTTTAACCTGCATGGTGAGCGACAAAAGACTTTTCTTTCTATGGGTTAAAGTAGATGAAAAAAAGATTTTCCCCCTTAACTAATAGGGGCAAACTTAAAGGGCGGGGGAAAAATTCAGAAATTTAAGCAGGGAGCTCACAATAAAAAAAAAATCCTGCTGCTAATCTGAAGATACTGACACTTTTATGGCAAGCCGTGTCTGCGGCACCACAGGGCGATGCCAGGGAGCTGGCTTTCCGATATATAAAGTGCTGATATACAGTGAAGACATTAGAACTGCCCTATATTCCTGTAATTGGTCTCACCTACCCAGCAATTCCAGAAATGAACTGTGTCACGTTGAATTCCCAGCTCACAGCAGTTTGGGGACTATTAGGGTTTCAGCCCCTTAGCTTTTGTAGGGGGGCCCTTTCAATTTTTTATGCTTCAGAGTAAAAAGTGCCAAATGAGATTACATTATAGAAGCCGACTCTACTGCAGTGCGATAGCACATATGGCACATTACAGAGAATCTCTATGGAGCTGCAATCCAAGGAAATGTCTCCTGCTGCCGACGAACTGAAGAGTCAGTAGTGGGGAAAACCCTGGGGGGGGCCTCCGGGAAAAAAATTTCCCCGGGTTTTTGGTTTCTAGTAGTTTCCCACCGTGTAACCCCCTCACTGAAAATGCGGCGGTATCCCACAGCGGCTGGAGGGCCCATAAGCAACACCCACTATCAAGGGATATAATAAGTGAAAAAGGAAGAAAAGAAAAACTTTGCTCTAAAGGTTTAAAGAATAGGTGCAAAAAACGGGGACAAAATTTGGGGCCGCCCCCCAAATTTGCAAAGGACAAAAGGGGCCCGGGTTTTGCCGTCCGGGTTTTGTCCTTTTTTGGGGGGCCCGCCCCCCGGGCCCCCGCGGGGGGTGGAGGGTGGGGAGGGGGAGGGGGTTTGGGTTTTTTTTTCCCCCCCGGGAATGAGCGGAAATTTAAAGCCCCCCCCCTCCCACATTGACATGCCATATTCCGTCCAAAAACCCGGGAGGGGAAAAAATGTGCATTTCAATTTTTTTTGTGGGTGGAAAAAACCGCCGGGCCCAAAAAAACCCCGGTGCCCCGGGGGAAACTGCTGAAAACGGGTTTTTTTTAGAGCACCATTGTGTTTCGTTTTTGCGGTTTTTTTCGGGCGGTCTGAAAAAACCGGCAAACTGGCTAAAACCGGCTGTTGGGGGACTTTTCCCTTTTATTGTTTAACATGGGAAACGGGGGGGGTTTTTTTAAAAAAAACCACCCGGGATTTTGTTTTTTTCCTCCATAAAAAAATTCAATGAAAAACCAAAATTTGCTTTTAATTTCGGGGGTTTTTTTGGGTGGACAAAGGGGTTTAAAACCAACTTGCATAGGGGGGGGTGATGTAGAGGAAAGCCCAGATCGCAGTTGTACCCCTTAGGAATAAAAGGGAAAACACTTTTTTGGGTAAAATCATGCTGGGGAAAAAAGGGTTATACAAAAAAAACCCCAAAAACCCCTTAGGACGCCAAGGGCAAAAAATTTTTTTTCCCCCTGTCCCTTATTTTTTAAAATTTAAATTTAAGGGTTTTCTTTTTTTGAGCCTTTGCTGGATTTTGGAGCAAGTTTGCTTTCTTCATTCTCATGTGCTTGAGCCCTGAGGTCGTGGGTGTTTGGATCCGTGCAAGCCGGAGTACAGAGACAACTAAAGCAAAGGGAGCAGCTGATCATATTCAAGCTAATGGAGGTGAGCCACATTATGAAGCATGCATGTTTCTTCTGAAAAACGCTCCCCCATCACATTGATATGCACATATTCTGTCCGAAAACCGGACGGAAGAATGTGCATGTTCAACCTTTTTTTGGGCGGCCCACGGGCGGAAAACACGCGCAGTTTGGACTGCTGCACGGGTTTTCCATAGAGCTCAGTTGTGCTCGTTTGCGGCCGGTTTTTCAGACGGTCCGCAATACCGCAAACTGTCTGAAAACTGGCCGAAAACCTGTGCCGTGGGGACATGCCCTAACTCTATGGAAAACTGGTAATTGGTTCCCAAAACCCCAAAATGTCACTCAACATAATGCAAGAAAAAGATTATAGAAAAGCAGATAATTAACACAGATAATGCGCATCCTTACATATAACAGTCAGAAAGAGCTGAGGAGATCACTGTCTATTGAGTACAGGCGCTTCTGTGGGTCAGATAATTTATGCACGATGCACTAGAAAAAAAAAAAGGTCCCTGCCTAAAAAGAAGCCGCTCTTCCTGGCACATGTAAAGAACCGTTCAGAACACGTAGCACCGCACTGTACTGTAGAAAGGAGCATTGCCTGTGACATTGTATGGTGAGTGTTATCCCAGGAAAGACCATTGTATGGTGAAAATATTGTAGCCTGAAGCCACAGTAACTTGCGGGATCCCTTTATATTGTGACTATGCACATTGCTTTTTGCTTATTATTGTGTTTTCCACTTTCAGTTGCTGCATTTTTTTTATCTGTCTAAAGTTTTCACATGAGGTATTTATATTGTGATATCATGCAGGTTTAATCATTGTTTGCATATATACTAAATCTAGTAGGGGACAAATTGACTAATGTGTTTCCGGCTGTTAAGGGGCTATCCCTGTTCATATACGAGGGAGCAATGTGATTAAACAGGCGTATAGCCTCGTCTCTAAACCAGTTTCTCCTAAATGACAACTACATATGCAAACAATGATTAAATCAGCATGATATCACAATATCTCTCGTAAAAGCGTTACAAACTGCAGCAACAATAATTCACAATATACCTTTAATAAGCAAAAAAGCAACATGTAATCCCACAATGCATACTGATTTGTAATACCAAGTCAAAGAGGCAATATGGTTGGGCAAATAATAGTAGGGGCCATCTGTGGGGGAATGGTAAGAAAAAAACCCTGAGCAGATCGCTGCCGATATATTGTTTGCAGATAAACATCATTTATGAGGTCTTTGTATAGAGATGTGGTACACTGGATAATTAAATGGATACATGGTAGGGGACAAATTTACTGTTGAGTTTTGGGCTATCAAGGGGTTATCCCTGTATACAGGAAAGATAGCAGCTATAATTTAGTAGGCAGTGTAAGGCTATGTTCACACAGCTTATTCACAACGTAATCGCGGGACGGATTTCGCCCGCAATTACGGCGTGTGCTCTGGAGCGGGGTGGATGGGCCGACAGCTCGCCGGCCCCATATACATTCATAATCCACGACGTGTCTGCTGCCGGGATAACGTGCATGTCACTTTCTCCCCGCTCGCCGTATTTCGCGAGCGGGGAGTGGAGGACTGAATCCATAGTTCTCTATGAGAACTGTGGATTACCGTAATGACTGGGGCGCATTTCACCCCTAATTCACACAGTACGGCGCGAATTACGGGCTGAAATCCGTCCTAAAATAAGCCGTGTGAACATAGCATAACCCAAAATGTTTTCCATATCAAAATAAAACTCTATTACATGTGTCAAACTCAAGGCCCACCAGGTCATTTTATGTGGCCCACAACAAAAACTCAGTGGACAAGGTCCAGATGCAGAAGGACCACTTCTCTACTTTAGCCACAGTATGCAGCCAGCACTTGGCTGAGACGCCGGCACCAGTCATGGGAGCAGGTGCCATTTTGGGTTTAAAGTTTTTAGCCAGAGCTTGACTTGCTTCTTTCAGGGGCTGTAAAACGCTCTGAAAGTCAAGCCCCCTTTCCCAAGATGGGAAAGTTTGGTGCTAAAGGGGGAAGGTCTGGCTGATTAAACCTTAAAGGGGAAGTGTCATAAAAAAAATGATTTTTTGTTTAACTCACATTTTTATGTTAAACAAAATTTGTAGGAAATTTTTGGGGTATTTTTTTTTAATTTTCCAGATTTTTCAAATTTTTTTAATCTTCTTAGCCTCAGTTTTCCCCTTGGCCACTTGGGCCTAATAATCGTCTGACCTAGGGAAAGTCTATGGGACAAAAAATCTGTTTAAGGAATCCTTTGTGCATGATGTGCTGTATAGTATCTCTCGACTGCTGTTAAAGCAGTGCAACAAGATGTTTCCCCACAATATATAAGACGACCGAATAGGAAAAAAAAAAAAAGGGCTAAAAAAAAAATTTCGGGTTTTAAATTAAAAAAAAAAATTCCGACCCAAAAAAGAAAAGTTATTTTTGGAAACAGACCTTTCTGTTTCCTTTTTCTGTGTCCCTTTTTCTGAAAGCAGGAGTTTTTGTGTTTTGCTAAATTTTCTGCAGTTTCAGCCAGAAGATTCTTTCAAAGATTCATTCGAGTGTCGTTTTTTCAAACCCCGCCCCCCCTGAGTTACCACGCCCAAACAACTGACAAACCTTTATTCTTTGATTGGAGAAACGTAATAACTGTCAGTGGGCGGGGTATTTTGGGTGGGCGGGGGCTAACCATTCATAATTAGATTTGAGGGGGTAAATGTCTAAAACAGCTGTCTCTTTAAAATTTTAGCCCCGGTTAAACACGGCTATTCAAGGGAAACCCCCCGCCCCATCCCCGAAACTGCCCCCGCCCCCATAAATTTATTAAAAAGGTGAAAAGGTAAAAACTGTCGGGCGGTTGCAGGGGGGGGGGGGAAAACCCCTAAAAAGAATAAAATTTGAAGGGTAAAAATGTCTTAAAACTGTGCACAGTGCTGGGGAAAAAGCAGTTTTGACACTGCTTGGCTGCCCTAGCAAGGGGGGGCAAATCTATGTGACAGGGTTTTTTCCCTTTAAAGAAATCTTGGCCTCTTAGCACTATATGGGGCCCTGGCCCCTTTTGGGAAACCTAATGTAATTTCCCCTAAGAAATGGATTTTTAATAAATGAATACGCCATTTTTTGTAGTGTGTTTTCTATTTGTTGTCGATATTACTGTGTTCAGTGCTATAGTAATTCAGGTTTCTCCCAAAAAAAAAAAAAAAATAAAAAAATTCACCAGAAATCACTTCTATGCTTTCTCGACACTCAATGTGGAACTTAGAAGTGAACACGTTTTGTCAAGGTCTCTGCTCAGTGACTTCATTCCTAGTGGCCTTGTCCCCAGTGTCCTATAAACACCAAGCAGGAAGCCAAGTTCATGCTCCCGTTATCTAAGAAGAATAAATCTGAGATAGTGGAGCAGAGCTTAGGTTATAGTGCCTGCAATTTTTAAATCCCCAGGGAGAAGCCTGGAAAAATTATTTTTTCATCAAATTTTTAAAGAGCTTTTTAATGGCTTTTAACTTTCAAACACCCCGGGCTTTTTATGATCTGATTGATGGAATAGCCCAACAACACCTGGGATCCGCGCTGGGACATTGCAGCCTCATCTATTCCGCTATATATCTGAGCTTCTGCACAAAGCCTCAGTAAAGGGGGGGGTCAGGCTGCGGCACTAGATCACCGGCTGGACAGAAATAGTTTCACGGGAACAAGGATGAGCAGTACAAATGATGTCACAAGGGGATAGGAACGCACACAGAAGATAAACAACACAGCGGGCAGCGGCGGCCCACACCCACGGAAACCATTTTTCTTTCTTTGGAACTCACAGGGTTGAGCAGTACGGTGAGGAAAAGTTCGCCTCCATTAATAATCTTATCCAGTTCCACAGGGCCCCCGGGATATTCATTATAGAATATGGTGTGTGTGAAGAGGCCGCAGGTTTGGCGGGGCAGCACCTGTGGCAAAGAAAACAGATTGTTGCAGGTGAACATGCATTCTTCAAAATGACTCGAAGGTTAATCCTGCAGGTGGTTAGACTCTTATTCCAGAACTACAATCGCTCAAAAACGCAACATTTCCTTCCTAAACCATGACACAATGCCTTTCAAAAGCGGTAAACTGATTACCCAAAGTCTCGCCCCCACTGGCCCCAGCAAACTGCTCATTTTGACGTGGCTGACCGGGCGTTCCCCTACTAAAGTCACTGTGGGAGAAATATAGTATTGAATGAAGGCCATTCAGATAAATGGCCAGTCTGGAATACTCAAACAACTTGAGTCTGCTAGAACATAGTAGATTAAGTTGAAAGAAGACACAGGTCCATCGAGTCCAACATCTAACCCTACAGCATACCTCCCAAGTGTCCCTATTTTGGAGGGACAGTCCCTATTTTTAACCCTTGTCCCGCTTAGCTCTATAAATGTCCCTCTTTTTGATTTGGGAAATAGATTTTCATCAATAAACTGATAATCTTGCTTTAAAAAGTATCTGATTGCTTCCTCGCTGTATATTACATAACTTACTTAATATTTCATCATTGGATACAATGCAACCCTGAAAATGTGTCCCTTTTTGGCTGTCTGAAAAGATGGCATGTATGCGTTTGGGGGTGGTTAGAGGCGCGTCTTGGTGTGATGTCATTTGTTTGGGTTGTGGTTAGAGGCGTGGCCTCATGGGTCCCTCTTTGCAATCTCTAAAAAATGGGAGGTATGCCTACAGTGTTGATCCAGTGCAGACATGTACAACTTGGCTGGGTGTGGGGGCTAAAAATGCCCGGGACCAACCCCCAAACCACTAAGGACTGCACCTAAACCATTTGGGAACACCCCCTGAACCACTGAGTAATGGTACTGAACACCCATTTTAGGGTGGGGTTTACACAGGCCCCACCCCCTCACAGGCCACTGCAAGGCATCGAAAATATTTTGGTGGCCCACATGCCCTATCTGTGCAGGCCTGATCCAACTCCAGATATGGAAATTAGAATAGATCCTGGATCTACATTTCATCATCAGATTCTAGTAACCAATCTATAATGTTCTATACTTTAAGAAAGGCATCTGAGCCTTCACACCATCACAACCTCTACCTGCAGTGAGTTCTATGGTCTCACCACTCTTCTAGCAAATATTTTCCATCATGAAACCTTCTTGACTCTAGATTAGGCCTGCACAACATACGTCCCACAAAGGGTCATTAAAGGGGTTTTGCCAAGAAGCGAGTTCCTTACCTGTTATCTGCTCTTTAGAAAAGATAAACACAGTTTGCTGAGTCAAGGGCAGAGGGAGGGGGTCTGAGCAGAGACCCAGTGGCAGGGAGCGTCTGAAATGTTTACTCAAATAATTACAATAGAACCAGTGGATTCTCTATACAAAAGACAAAGTATCTTTCTCCACAGTCCCTTGCAAGCTCCTTCATGTTTCCTGTCATCAGATAAGAAGTGCATACAGCTCAAGCCCGGCCAGATCAGCTCCTGGTCGTATCTAATGTAAACTCTCAGGAAACTAAGAGCATGGAAAGAAAGCTGTAGCTCTCAGAGGCTTCCCTTTTTGTAATCACATATATTTAGAAAAGTGATTAAATAGCCATTTTGGAGTCAACATTACATCGTGGCAAAACCCCTTTAACTATGGGAAGCCTGCCCCCAAATGGGTAGTATTGTCCAGTTTGGGGTACAGCCACCCGTCAGGATGCGTTCCTGGGCAGTCTGGCCCCCATATCCCGCAATGTTGTGCAGGTCTGCTTTAGATGCAGAAGATGTCCCTTTGTACATGGGAATTAAATCGCCGCTAAGCCGTCTTCTTTCCGAGGTGAATAACCAAGTATGATAACGTGTTGTGGTACTACAAGCCACCCCCCCCTTCCCTTATCTATCCTTTGTCGCCCTTCTCTACATCTGCCCAAGCTCAGCTATGTCCTTATACAGCGGCACCCAGAACTGTCCTCAATATGCCATCGGTGGCCTCACCAGTGATTTATATATAGAAAAAACTGTGTTTCTGTTGTTGTAGAAAAAAAAAAAAAAAAAGAGTCTGGCGACAGCGCACACAACCCAAAGACAAGGATAAAATTATAAAATAATCCTTTTTTATTTAAATCTTTTATAAAAACGTCAGTAGCACATGCTCCATAGTAGCAACGAAGTCGCACTAACGCGTTTCAGGCAGTGTATGCCTTATTCGTACGATTTTATAGTTATATCCCTGCCTTTGGATTGTGTGGTCTGTTGCCGGACTTTTTTTCTACAATTGCATTGCTACAGATTGACTGGAGGTAGCTGATCATTCTCGTGCACTGCACCCACTACGTGGACTCCTTGCAAGATTACCCTGGATCTGGAGAGCTGACCTCCCCTGTTAGATCTTCTTATGTTTTTGTTATAAGCCAACTTTCTATTCTGCAGGGTCCCTAAATGATATCCATGTACCATAATAAGGTATATGGTCAGCGGTCGTCTTCAACCATTTTAGCTTCCTCGTCTCCACCTACTTTATGAACAATTCTACCTATATCTGTCACGGAACATCAACTATTTTACAGTACAGCATCTGTTTGTACGGCAAATGGCTGCAGCAGGAGCTCTCCCCCACTGCTCTGTCTCTAGCTGCAGACACTACACCACAGGAATGCAAAGAGATTTTATTTGCTCCGAGGGCACACAAGTTTCTATGGTTACCTGTCCATATCTTCCTTCTTGATTAGACAGAGTACATCAATCTGGGTTGGCGGTCACTCCGGAGCAGACTCTTCATCTCTAACAAGATTAGCTTTTGTTTACAGATAAGCATTTTTTTTTCACTCCACAGAGCACTTGTAGTTTCCACAGATTAAATCTTTTTTTGTAAATTCTTAGCTAGTTATAGGGGAGCTAAACCACCCACAGCCTGATGAAGCAGAGTAGATAGAAAGCTACGTGTGACTCAGTTAAAACAGCATCATGAGAAAACCCCCTTAACTACATCACTTTTACTAAAACCCACTCCACATGAACCTAACAAAAAGATCTGGATTGTTATCATGAACAATAAATTATATACAAACTAGAAAAGTAAACTCACAGAATTTTCTCAATAATAAAGGGTTACCACCAATTCAAAAACAAATCACAGAAACAAACATATCACCCACTTCTAAAATATAACCTTTAATTCTAAATATTAAAAGATACCATTACATAATAAAAACCCTAGTGCTGAACATAAAACATTCCTCGGTGCAAGGGGGTGGGCTAAATATACCAATCAAAAGATAATGAACCCCTAAGCTCTCCACTATTGTATCCTAATAGCTCAGATGGGGGTATCGCCCCGAAAAGAGCGGCCCCGCCCCTCAGTGGCTCACCCTATTACGCCACTACACTTAACACATACAAATTATATGTATGGCTAAATCCCTTGTACGTTGGGATATGAAAGCTCACTAAATCCACAGGGGTTCATATACATCAATATGTATATGATGCTCTATTGGATTGTCTACATACATGTGTGGTTTTAGTGAGCTTTCATATCCCAAGCTACAAGGGGTTTAGCCATACATCTATTTTGTATGTGTTTAGTGTAGTGGCGTAATAGGGTTAGCCACCGAGAGGCGGGGCCGCTCTTTTCGGGGCGATACCCCCACCTGAGCTATTAGGATACAACAGTGGAGAGCTATGGGGTTCATTATCTTTTGATTGGTATATTTAGCCCACCCTCTTGTACTGAGGAATGTTTTTTGTTTAGCACTAGGGTTTATATTATGTAATGGTATCTTAATATTTAGAATTAAAGGTTATATTTTAGAAGTGGAAACTAGAAAAGTACCCTAGAACAATATTTGGGGGATTTTAGAAGGTACAGAAACCTCTTCATAAGGTATCAAGGCGGTAGACAGTTTAAGGGATTAATTTACAGTTCACATCCATAGGAGGGATGTACATATGTATCTATGCAGTCTACTGATTGGTACAAACCATAATGCCGCTGTGGATGAATCCTCTCCGGAACCGTGCAGGTTTCAAGTGTGGATACTCCTCAGTACTTGTAACTTTTATTCCCCAAACCTGCTTCCAAGCTTCATATAGTTGTACATGTATCGGGTACACACCAGAGTGATGAGGGGCCACTGCGTACCCCATATCAGTAGGTATTCCATGTTCCTAAAATGCAAATAATAGGCTTATTTCCTTTGTAGAAATCTTCCTTTACCTTCTTGGTACTCTGAAACAAAAGCTCTAATGCAAGCAGAAGACAAGGGAAGATCAGAATGAAGACTGAAATGTTAGAAAACAAACCTCCTGACCCATGAGTACCTCTTGTAAGCAAACAGGGACGGGAGACGTAAGCTCTGAAGAAACGTCTGAAATACAAGAGAGCAAATGAGCCAGTCTAGGTCACACTCACCACCGCAAACTTCCGATTTAAGGCCATCTGCTCTGCCAGCACTGACTGGTTATGGAAGAGATGAGGTTGCATGTGACTCCACATGTGAGGAAACCACCAGAACTGCTTCACGTAAGAAAGCAAGAGGTCATCGCCTTCATCTTCTGCATCGGTACCTGGTAGAATGAAGAATGTATGAAGACTAAAATGTCCATAAAACCAAGAACAAATCCTATTAAAAAGTTGCATAACTTCTGGAAGTTCTGCAGAGTATCAGGGTGGACAGTGGGGTAAGAGTGTATTTCAGACTCTCCATGTTTGGCCAAATATCCTTCAGTACACTATGCTAAGCTGTGCATGGCAGCCTGACCCATCTATAACCTGAAAACATAGCCTGTCATCTACTGGAAGGCTGGCACAGGTGGCAAAGGAAATCAAAGAATTTCCCTGCAGATTTATCTTGTTCACATGCAGCTTGCAAAGGGTGTGTGGCCTACGGAAACTGCACACCCAAATTGGGCCGTACTGCCAGTTCACCGAAAATTGTCAAATAGTCTAAAAACTTAAACTTAACACACACACATATATATATATATATATATAATATATATATATATATATATATATATATATATATAATATATATATATATATATATAAAACACTTAACCTCAATAAACACTATTTTAAAAACCTAATTTCTAACCTCTCAATTTGTCCCTTTCTAATTGTGAAGGAATAACTCCTTTTCTATTATCAAGTCTGGTGGAACCCCACCTTTTATCAGGGAACCCCTATATATACAGTGATTTGCTAACTCCAAAAAGGAATCCAAAACATCTTACTTGGGCAATCATCCCTAATCTAATGGGCATGAAACATATAAGGTTTCCTTGTGAAACCCTCTGCAGCGGGTAACATAGTAGAAAGAGGTAGGAAATCACAAATTAAAATGTCATGCCTGACCTCCCCAACTTGTTTCACCATGTTTTTAACTGGCTTCATCAGGGGATAGAGGTCCGGTACTGCCAGTTGGGAGAAGACCCAGGCGGTCTGGCACCCACCTCCTGCAATGTTGTGCAGGTCTATAGTACACATTCAGTTTTTTATGGATTTGGGTTCAATTGCTAAAATCAGAATTTTCTTATAGGGTTTGTGCAGGATTAGGGATAAGTCCTCTTTATTTTTCTCTCCTCTGTGCCACCTTTCTCTTTCAGCTGACTGCATAACACTGCAATAGTACACATAACCTATAGACAGGAGTGGCCCTGTTTCTAGCAGAGCAGTTTCCTAAATCCTGGAGAATGAATTTAATCCATGGAATTATTAAATATTCTTATAACATCTTCATCTAACTCACCAGTATGGAAAAACTTTCCAGAAAATCCAAGGTTAAAAGTGAAATTGGGGATGTGCGTTCTCAACTCATTCTGGGTGTCAAACAGAGCCTAGAAAGAAACAGAAGCGAGTCAATTTTGGATATATACTCAAGATAAAGTCCAATCAAAAACAGGAGGACTGAGCAGATTGTTAAAATTTCACAGAACAGTTCCTACCTTTACATCTTCTACTTTCATGCGGGTTCCCTCTTTGCCAACGAATATATCATCAATGTCAACAAGTACATAGCGGTTTAGTGGAAGAGACAACCTCTTTCCAGTTAGGAATGACACAGCATCTACGAATACTAATTTATGGAGCCAAAAGTTCAAGTTGTTACCAAAAAGCACCCTTTGGATACCATCATGAAGCCCCAAATCCTGTACCACGGTGGTGTGGAGGGCCGCGTCCACGCTTAGGTGAGGTATGGTCTCAGCTGACTTCGTCTTGGCAAGAAGAACCGGTTCATAGGTGGAATGATTGGACTGGAAAACTGTCCAGTCTTCTCCTGGTAGATCACCCTTCTCCACCTGGTTGGGTTTGGTTATATACAAGAGAGGAGACTTGGGGTTGAGACTGCAGTCTTTGAGGCCTAGATTGGAGTGAAGATACAGGGGGAATCCTTTGAGTTGTGCGCTCAGTAGGCTGTTTTCATTGGCCTGCGGTGGAAAGAAAGAAATTGATGTCTAATGTAGTCATGACCACAGCTATTTTTTGGCAGAAGATGATTAAATAATGCCTGGTCAGCACGCCAAGAACGGAGCAGCAGGAATAAGGCTCACTTTGTAGTAGAAGCCTACGCTATACATCAAGAATGTAATTCTATACATGCACACAATCCTCTATGCCCCATCCGTCTCCTCTCGAGCCCAGCCATATTTCATTTACTCCAACAGTTTAACACCGTTTCTGTTTACACCGAGACATCACTAATGCACAAACACACAGCTTTGCTTACCCAGCAGAAGAACTATTCACACCTGCTCCTGCCGGGTCCCAACCACATATCTGGCGCAGATAACAACAAAGAGCAATTTGCTAAATTTTACAGCTTTGAGATAAAAGGAGGCAAAATTACAGACTATTTTTTTTAGCACTTTTCCTTGACAAACATCACACGTAGAAAGAGAAAATGCGTATGTGCCGTCAACAACAAATCCAGATCACACTGCAACATCTACTGTGTTGAATCGGAAAAAACGCAAAAGGCATCTTCTGTACAGGGATCTAATGAAAGATATACAATATTGATCTGTTATGTTGAAGGGGTTGTCTCACTACATTGATTCTTCTTACTTCAGTCCAGTTTTCTTGGTTTCATTTTTGAATTCAAGGGCAAGTTTACTGGTTACTATAGGTTATTAGTGGCTTGAAGTGATGAGCTGATGAGGTCATCAGGTCTAACTATAACGACCACAGCCGGCAGCCTATCAGGAGAGATCAGACAGGTCTGTGGCTATAGCAACCAGTGCTGGCCAGCCTATCAGGAGAGATCAAACAGGTCTGTAGCTATAGCGACCTGAGAAGCTGATGCAGCCCATACAAGAGGGGATATCTAGGAATAGGTAGGACACTGTTAATGGACACATATTGCAAAGTGACTTGTTTTTGCAAGATCTTTAACATAAAAAGCAATCCTTGTAGTGAGACAACCCCTTTAATTAAGGATATGCAGTACATAAATTGCTAGAAGTTGTTTCGTTTGGTGCACTATGAGCATGGGTTTCTCCGGTGTATAGAGTGAAAGGGAGCGGGTCTCCATGGAGCTGCAGGGGGTGGTTTTTCAACCACTGTGGCCTTTTTTAAAATTATTTTTTCTCTGCTGGACAAGCCCTTGTTCAGTTTAGGTAGCAATTTCATATACTATATTAGGGAGTGAATAGAGCCCCCTCCCTATGGGGGCTTTTCTTTAGGACTCTCATCTTTTAAAGAGCATCTCCAATGCCGGAGGACCTGTCCTGTGCATAACACAAACACAAGCCATTGATCTGAAGGAGCACAGTGTAATGCTTAATCTCTCCTGTGGTGGCGCTGCAGGTACACTGAACGCTTACTACCTGGTTTTCACACAAATGGAGAGAGCGTAATAAATAAGTGGACAATAGCTCCCTTAGTGATGGCAAAAAGGAGCCTCCATTTTTCAGATCTTTAGGACTATGGAGGGATATGAAGCGCCATATAAAAATAAACATAAATAAGACCTAGGCTTGGCCTTAAAAGGAGTGTTCTCACCAGGCTGTTTCACAGAGCCTGCTTTTAATAACCAGCTTCAAGCACCACTTTCTGGTTAGGCTATGGGTGGTTCTATAGTAGTGATTGACAAATCAGCTCTGCTATTCCCAGCTGAGCCTGATAGATGGACCTTGGTGATGGAGCAGTCTAAAGAGCAGGGCAGAAGGCTACAAAGCTCTTTCAGGAGATAAAACTAACTAACCTTGCGGTCACTAATTCCTCCTCAAACATGTCTGCCCCTCACCTCCTGTCTCTTTCCCCCTCCTTGTAGATTGTAAGCCCTCGTGGGTAGGGTCCTCTCTCCCTTTGTCGTACCAATTGTCATTAATCACTTATCATTGTACTCGTTTGACTTTTGTTATGTATGTAACCCCCTCGAATGTACAGCGCCCTGGAATCAATGGCGCTTTAAAATACTTAATAATAAAAAAAAAATAATAATAAAAAAGTAA
This sequence comes from Phyllomedusa bahiana, assembly GCA_025379985.1. Taxonomy (NCBI): domain Eukaryota; kingdom Metazoa; phylum Chordata; class Amphibia; order Anura; family Hylidae; genus Phyllomedusa; species Phyllomedusa bahiana. The sequence continues at coordinate 161,072 of JAODAL010002815.1, read as the reverse complement.
GAAACAATCAAGCTCCTATGCTGCTGATGAGAAACAGCAGGAAGTGACATCATCATCCTGGACTGGGCCATAACCTGTTAGAGCTAAGAGGAGTAGGCAGTAACCTAGGGAAGCTTGTGTACACAAGCAGGAGATCAGAACTGATCTAGCTCTGAAAGTGAGCAAAAATAGAAAAGCAATGTATATGGTTAATAGTCTTTATTTACCTTTGCCCATGGAGTTTTTCTCCTTAATTTTTCTCAACTCCATATTCTAGAAGCTCAGTCCCTTCAAAGCTTGTTCATGTTCCCTGCCATCAGATAAGTGCAAAAACGCAAGCATGGCCAGATCAGCTCCTATCCGCTCCTGGTTGTGTCTAATGTAAACTGTCAGGAAACTAAGGGCATGTAAGGAAGGCTGTAGATCTCACAGGCTTCACTTTTTTAATGACATATATTTAGAAAAGTGATTTGAATACCGTCAACATTAGATCGTGGCAAAACCCCTTTAAGGCTCCTATGTGCATGAAGCTGCTGTAAAGTATCTCTCTGTTAAAGCAGTGCAGGCAAGAAAGCTGTCCCCACAATCAGATATAGAAAACTGAATTGAGCAATCTACAATCAGAAAATAAAAACTGCTAAGAGGAAAAGAATATGAATCAGAGTATTGATTTAATAAAAAAAAACTGGGCGGCAGATTCCCTATAAAGGTGGACATTCATTTTAAAATCTTATGCACTTGTTAAGGACTTAAGGACTACTTTCAGTTGTGGTGGAAGCAACTATCCTAGGAATGGCAGTTGACATGTGATGCTTCTACCTCACTAAATCCTGAAAAGAAAACAAAACTCCATGTAAAGCACCTATTGCTTTGGGTTAGGGATGAAATTGTTACTATAGAACTCAAATCCAAAAAGTTGTGCCCATAGCAAATTTATACAAACGCTGGCTGATCCGATTACTAGGATTTAACCAGTCCTTTTGGTGTGGATAACTTGCCCACATTGTGCATGTAACTATGCAGTAGGATCTCACTTAAATAACCTTGAAACATATCTGGTGATTTAGTGGGGTGTTCCCACCATTCACTTTGATGGCATATCATCGATAGGAGATGTCATCAAAGTGTGATAGGCAGGGCTGTGGAGTCGGCAAGCCGAAGCCCCGACTCCGACTCCTCAATTTCCCAAACCTCCGACTCCTGACTCCCTCATACACGGTGCATGTTTAAGTGATAACTTTACTGTAGTAAAATGGTAACATCAGGCTCTTTATCACCTTAAGATACAATAATCAAGCTATTTAGGTAGAACAGACACTGACAAGCAAAAGGGTAACAATGTTTTGATCTTTTGAACACTTGTGGGTAGAGTTGAAGAAAAAGCTGTATTTGTATCCAAGTCCAGTCTGCACCAACATTGGGAAATGTGTAGAAGAGACCTGGGATCAGATTTTGGTCAAGATATGCTTGAATCTGATCCAGAGCCCAGAAGGATTCAGACAGAGCTGAAAACCAAAGGTGGATTTCCCAAGTACTAACTAAATAATACAAATTAAAGGGGTTTGTCTCACTACATTGATTCATCTTACCTTAGTCCTGTTTTCTTGGTTTCATTTTGAATTCAGGGGTATGTTTACTGGCTTCCACTAGGCTGCTGTATAAGTAAGGTCTGTAGCTATAGCAACCAGTGCTGGCAGCCTATTAGGAGAGAGCAAACAGGTCTGTAGCGATAGCAATCAGTGCTGGCAGCCTATCAGGAGAGATCACACAGGTCTGTAGCTATAGCAACCAGTGCTGGTAGCCTACCAGGAGAGATCACACAGGTCTGTAGCTATAGTGACCAGTGCTGGCAGCCTATCAGGAGAGATCACACAGGTCTGTAGCTATAGCGACCTGAGGAGCTGATGCAGCTCATACAAGAGGGGATATCTAGGAATAGGTAGGACACGGTTAATGGACACATATTGCAAAGTGACTTGTTTTTAGAAGATCTTTAACATAAAAAGTTATCCTTGTAGTGAGACAACCCCTTTAACACTTTGATTTTTAAGAGCAAAACTGCAACTAAGCAGATGCTAAATACTTGCAAGTCAAATTTATGTATAAGATGTAAGATGACTGTATATAAAATTACAGTAGGCTCATGTACAAAGCTGTAGTGGATGGAGATATGGGACCTGAAAGTCACAATTTCAAAACATTGTTACCATTTTGCTGGTCAGTGTAAAATATATTTATTGGATATGACTTTAGGACACAAAAAAATTGTAAATATGCAAAACACTGCAGGAACATTTGTGTTGTCTCTGAATTTGTTCTGAGAAATAGTATTGCCTCCATCAGATCCTGCATACATGACCTCACATCTGATCTCATTATTTTCAGGCTAGAGAACGGCCTCTCTACACAAACTTGGGTTGGGCGCAAAGCGGTGACCACAGAGGCAACATCTCTAACAATGTCAGGGCATAAAGAAATTGCCTCAGCCACAGTCACTTTTGATGAATGGTTGAACTCTTCTACTTCTTTGAAAACAGGTGAAAAATTTTGCTGAAATCTGTTTTCCCCTGGGAGCAGAATCTTTTCCCCTGGGGCAGCACTTTGCCTGCTCCATGTCATCAATTGCTGAAGATATGGGAGCAGCAGCACTGGCCGGACCCAATGCCTCTTGCTCTTTGCACTGCATCGAACTAACCGGACCAACTTATTATATATTTTGGGAGTCGGAATCGGTCCATTTTATGACGACTGACTCAGACTCCTGCAAAATAGCCACCGACTCCGACTCCACAGCCCTGGTGATAGGTGCAGGTCCCATCTTTGGGACCCGCACCTATCTTGGAAACAAGCAGCCATTTGCACATGACTACTGTACTCCTAACTCCACAGAAGAGATTGAAGAGATTGAAGTGCACGGCTCTCTATTCTGAGCCAAGACTTTCAATATGCTATTAAAATTCATGGTGGAAACACTCCTTTAGGTCAAACCAGTATCTTTTCCATGAGGCAGAGTCTCCCATCTTCAGACAGCTGTGTTCGGGGTGCTTGCCCCCACATCTGTGCAGAGCAGGGTTCAAGTTTCTCTTTGAGATGTAAAGGAAACTGCACACACAGTAAGCTCTAGGAAGTAGAACGAAGTCTCTGGTAAATAATTCAAACGCGAGGTACCCTGTAGTCCTCTAGTGACTAGACAAGCTACATTTGGGTTGAAATGTTGCCGAAACCAGATTACCATGTTTACCAAGCTCAACCTAATATTTATCAGTGATGGACACGAATTAACACTTAAGATTACTTCTAAAGCAAAGCTCCAATTAAAAAAAAAAATAATTCTGATTTTGATAGGACAGTCTTGAAACCTCCAGCCCGAGGGGGGCACCTATCGCGGATTTATAGATTCTTATTAGGAAGTCTAGATTATGATAAAACTCCTTCTCAGTTGGCTAGATGGATGAGGATTGACCCTAAATTAACGCCAAGTTTCGTTCTATCTGCCCTACAGACATCACACACATTCCTCCCCTCTACCCGTTATGTGGAGATGAACCTTAAAATGGCCCACAACGCTTATCTGACTCCAGTATGAGGTCATCGTATAGGAAAATACGCATCAGATGGATGCTTTCGGTGTGGCTCCCCTGGAGCGGACCTGCACCATGGTCTGTGGGCCTGCCCGGGTCTGACACACTAATGGGAGGGCATAGCTGCTTACGTTCGGAGGCACCTGGTGCCCTCATTTTCCCCGAGTGCGCCGTGGGCTCTGTTCGGTTCTGAGGCAGGGGAATCCTCCAATTATACAAGTAGGGAAACACATCTCTTGCACATCTTATCTGCCTCAGCTAGGAAGGCCATACTCCAATCTTGGCAACAGCCTGCATGTCCGACCTTCACACCAGTTCATGGAAAAATGCACCTTCCTACTAAGGATGGATTGGGTGGAGGCCAGGGCTGTGGAGTCGGCAAGCCAAAGCCCCGACTCCTCAATTTCCCAAACCTCTGACTCCCTCATACATGGCGCATGTTTAAGTAATAACTTTACTGTAGTAAAATGGTAACATCAGGCTCTTTATCAGCTTATGATACAATAATCAAGCTATTTAGGAAGAACAGACACTTACAAGCAAAAGGGTAACAATGTTTTGATCTTTTGAACACTTGTGGGTAGGGTTGAAGAAAAAGCTGTATTTGTATCCAAGTCCAGTCTGCACCAACATTGAGAATGTGTAGAAGAGACCTGGGATCAGATTTTGGTCAAGATGTGCTTGAATCTGATCCAGAGCCCAGAAGGATTCAGGCAGAGCTGAAAACCAAAAGGTGGATTTCCCAAATACTAACAAAATAATACAAATTAACATTTTGATTTTTAGGAGCAAAACTATAACTAAGCAGATGCTAAATACTTGCAAGTCAAATTTATATATAAGAAGGTAAGATGATTGTCTATAAACTTAAAGTAGCCTCATGTACAAAGCTGTAGTGGATGGTGAGATATGGAATCTGAAAGTCACAAGTTCAAAACATTGTTACCCTTTTGCTTGTCAGTGTAAAATATATTTATTGGATATGCCTTTAGGACACAAAAAAAATTGCAATTATGCAAAACACTGAAGGAACATTCGAGGAGTCTCTGAATTTGTTCTGAGAAATAGTATTGCCTCCATCAGATCCTGCATACATGACCTCACACCTGATCTCATGATTTCCAGGCTAGAGAACGGCCTCTCTACACTAACTTGGGTTGGGGGCAAAGCTGTGACCACAGGGGAAACATCTCTAACAATGTCAGGGTATAAAGGAATTGCCTCAGCCACAGTCAGTTTTGATGAATGGTTGATCTTCTACTTCTTTGAAAACAGGTGAAAAATTTTGCTGAAATCTGTTTGCCCTGGGAGCAGAATCTTTTCCCCTGGGGCAGCGCTTTGCCTTCTCCATGTCATCAATTACACTCCTTATGTGATGAGGCTGAAGATATTGGAGCAGTAGCACTGGCCAGACCCAATTCCTCTTGTTCTTTGCACTGCATCGAACTAACTGGACCAACTAATTATATATTTTGGGAGTCGGTCCATTTTATGACGACTCCGACTCCTGCAAAATAGCCACAGACTCCACGACTCCGACTCCACAGCCCTGGGTTATGCAACATAAAGAGAGAAGGGTAGGAAAATTCTTCCGGCTTAGGGGAAAGTTCATAGAGAACATGCCATTCAGCATAAGATAAAAGCTATATTCATCATGGTACCTACAACAGCAGCTTGCAGGTGTAGAGCCACTCAATTTGCACTCACAACGATACTTCCTCGAGGAACAGGTAGATGGCTCTGCTATAACAGATAGTCTGACAGGTATGTTTGACCACTAATTAATGCTACATAACAGAAGTTGTGAGACCCAGCTAAATTTATAATACATGCGCAACATGTTGCTTTTACACCTCTTTGTTAGAGTGCTAACTAGTTAATGCTAAAACGACTCTGGTATCTTATGACTAAGGGGGGGGATGGCGTGCCTGCACGGGAAGGGGTGCGGGGATGAGGGGGGGGGGTGGGAGAGGACAGGAGGGAGGAAGCTAGGCAATTGGTTACATTGACGAGGGCAGCGTTCCTCCTTAAAGGGGTTTTGCTACGATCTAATATTGACGTGGGATCCTCCAAAATAGATATTTAATCACTTTGCTAAATATATGTGATTACAAAAAGTGAAGCCTGTGAGAGCTACAGCATTTCTCAGTCCCCCTTAGTTACCTGAAAGTTTGCATTAGACAGGACCAGAGGAGCTGCTGATGACAGGGAAAATTAATGAGCTTTCAAGGGACTGGGGAGAAAGTGCAGTATATGAGCCTGTGTCTTGCTGTATAAAGAATCAACTGTTGTAATTTTATTATTTTAATTAAGTTTTGAGACGCTCCCTTATTCCTCACTCCTTGCTCACACCCTCCCTCTTTCCCCTGCAGCCTTCATGACTCAGTGTGATTTGTTTATATTCTACTCTTTGCTGATAAGGAGGTAAGTAACTCAGGTCCTGGCAAAACCCCTTTAAATGTCCTATGTTTACTTGGTTCTCTGTGTTCATGAGTGATTCACATAAGTAATTAACAGGAAAAAAGAGAGACTGTCGATACCATTGAAGGCATCTAAAAGATTCATGGCTTAGTATTTGTTTTTATTCTATTTCTGCCATTGTGAATGTTCTATAATAATATGTATGCTACTTCTTACTGTTGATGCAACAATACTTGTACTATTTTGTATTTGTTTTGACGGTCCAAATAAAGACATTTTGAGAGAAAAAAATTCCATTTTAATCCTTTAATAACTCTACAAACTTTACATAGCAGGGACAAGGGGGAAAAAGCGGCCCCTACCATCATCCCAGCACACATTGACCAATTTAAAAGAGAATATACAAAGTTTCCAGTCTACAAAGTGGGAGCTTTTTGGGGCACCAGAGCAAAGTGCACCTACTCCACTAATTATCTAACATTGTGTCCTCTCCTGATTGAAATAAATGCAAAAAACTACTAAAGAACTAGCATTTCAGTTTTTTACTCTCCTGACATAAAAGGGGGGAGAAGCCAAGTCATGCAGAACATGGCAGCATATTATGTCATATACATGAATTTCAAAAGGAAGGATAAAATCTGTTTATTTTTCCATTCAACGGAGCAGAGGCCGCAGGATTACTTATGAAAAGTTATGTAAACAGGTGGCCCTACATAGTCCGACTGTTAAAGTACAGATCTGGTTACATAGAAATCTGATGACATATGCAGGCCTCATGTTGGCAACACACAATCATAGCTATTACATGGTGCTACGCCGAGAGGCCATGATACAAGGAAGAGAACAGCACCCAGGGCACCCATCTCTACATAAACCCCCAACAAGCTCAAAAAAGAAGTATTTCAATAGTTACATGGTTCTCTGCCCACGAAGTCAGACTATTAACCACTGTTGTGGTTCCTTCTCATGACAAGTTATATCTATCTCTCCAACATCAAGTACAACTAGACGCAGAGGCTCCTGAAATAGTGGATGTTAGGTGATGGGCCACATGGCTGCGATCCAAGTAATTACACTATGTAATCTGATAATGATACAGCATGCCACCATCTCATGACATCATACAGCACAGATAGGCATCAATATTGTGCAGGGGCAATACTATGTAAGGAGTATCATTATTATGTGGTGGCACCAATACTGTGTATGCACTGTGTGCCAAGTAAAGTGGGCACGGTGAAAGTATGTAGGGCACAAAGGGACTCTGTAACCATGTTGGGGCACCAGGGCTGTGGAGTCGGTGCCTATTTTGCAGGAGTCGGAGTTGTCATAAAATGGACCAACTCCGACTCCCAAAATATATAATAAGTTGGTCCAGTTAGTTTGATGCAAAGAGCAAGAGGAATTGGGTCCGGCCAGTGCTACTGCTCCCATAACTTCAGCCTCATCACAGGAGTGTTATTGATGACATGGAGCAGGTAAAGCGCTGCCCCAGGGCAAACAGATTTCAGCAAAATTTTTCACCGGCTTTCAAAGAAGTCGAAGAATTCAACCATTCATCAAAACTGACTGTGGCTGAGGCATTTCCTTTATACCCTGACATTGTTAGAGATGTTGCCCCTGTGCTCAGCGCTTTGCCCCCAACCCAAGTTAGTGTAGAGAGGCCGTTCTCTAGCCTGGAAATAATGAGATCAGATGTGAGGTCATGTATGCAGGATCTGATAAAGGCAATACGATTTCTCAGAACAAATTCAGAGACTCCACAAATGTTCCTGCAGTGTTTTCCATATTTACAATTTTTTTGTGTTCTAAAGTCACATCTAATAAATATATTTTACACTGACAAGCAAAAGGGTAACAATGTTTTGAACTTGTGACTTTCAGGCTCCATATCTCACCATCCACTACAGCTTTGTACATGAGGCTACTGTAATTTTATATACAGTCATCTTACCTATCTTATACAGAAATCTGACGTGCAAGTATAGAGCCTCTGCTTAGTTTTGCAGATTCTTTCCTGTAACTACATTGATAATTTCTTATTATTTTGTTAGTATTTGGGAAATCCACCTTTGGTTTTCAAATACTGCCTGAATCCTTCTTGGCTCTGAATCAGATTCAAGCATATCTTGACCAAAATCTGATTCCAGGTCTCTTCTACACATTCCCAATGTTGGTGCAGACTGGACTTGGATACAAATACCGCTTTTTCTTCAACTTTCCCCACAAGTGTTCAAAAGATCAAAACATTGTTACCCTTTTGCTTGTCCGTATCTGTTCTACCTAAATAGCTTGATTATTGTATCATAAGGTGATAAACAGCCTGATGTTACCATTTTAATACAGTAAAGTTATCACTTAAACATGTGCCGTGTATGAGGGAGTTGGAGGTTTGGGAAATTGAGGAGTCGGGGCTTTGGCTTGCCGACTCCACAGCCCTGTCCAGGGACACAAACGCTGTGTCCACACGGCAAGCACAAAATACTGGTCAGATTCTAAATCAGAATTCTAGCCCAAAATACTGTTTGGTTTTCGTTGTTTTGGGCCGTTTTTTTGCTGCAGTTTTCGGATTTGGCCATATAAATAACAGAATAATATATTTTTTGCGGTTTTCCGAATGAAACCCGGCAGAAGAATGTAAATGTTTCAATTTTTTGGGCCAAAAGCGGTGGTGTTGAACTTCGACCTGTGTAGAACACAACTCGGATTTTCTATTGAGGTCTGAGAATAGTTTTACAGTCGGATTTTGTCCATTTTCAAACCCGAAACCCACGTCAAAATCCGACTGCAAAGCCATGCCATGAAGACATACCCAAAGGGAGCAACGTAACGGTGTAGTTCAGGCATCAACAAACTGCGGCTCTCCAGCTGTTGGGAAACTACAACTCCCATCATTCCCACTGTTATAGATTATATAAATGCATGATGGGAGTTGTAGTTTCCCAACAGCTGGAGGGCCGCAGTTTGAGGATGCCTGGTATAGTTGAATTATTAGGACCTACAGAAACCTAACTGCAAAGTCATACCTTTCAAACGTTCTGGATTTTGGCCTTTGTTCCGATGACCTTGGAGGCAACCTGCTTGTCCTGATGTATCCAGTGGTGTACACCACTATCCAATATATCTGCACCCTCACAATGCAGCTACAGCTGAATACAATGGTGAAGCTGCAAAACATCTGCTCCATCTTCCACCAATTACTCTGTAACCTCCTAAAAGATTGGCTTACCAGAGGCAGGTTCAACCCAGTGACGTTATGGCGCCTATGTGCGCCAAGCCACCAGCTACACAGGCGAAAAAATCCTAAAGAATGATCTGCTCCATATGTTATAGGAATGACGCAGGTGAAGAGTAACTTTGTTTTTATGTGGTATTACTTCAGTGCAGGGAGGCACCAAGAGGGCATCAATATTGCATGGGGGCAATAATATGTAAGGAGCATCATTACTGTAGGTGGCACTAGTACTGTGTATGCACTATTACTGTCTGCCACATCTACTCGGGGTTTGCATGTTCTTCCCATTCATAGTGGGTTTCCTCCAAGTATTTTGTGAAAGCATGGAGGGTGCAAAGGGGCTCTGTAAGTATGTGGGGCACAAAGGGAGCAATGTAACTGTGTAGGAGGATTATTACTGTGTATGGGTCAGTATCTCAGTATGGGTCCCTATTGCAGTTCAGGGCACAAAAGGGGCACAATTACAGTGTGGAGTAGTTTGCCACTACTGTTTTGGGGGCACTATAGTACAACAGTAAGACCCTGTTAAATGGATCAGTTTGATTAAAGGGGTTTTGCCATGAAGTGAGTTCCTTACCTCCTTATCAGCTCAGGGGAGAATATAAACAAATCATGCTGAGTCATGAATGCTGCGGGGTGAGCAGAGAGTGAGAAAGAAGGGAGCGTCTCAAAAGTGTACTCAAATAATAACATTACAACAGTGGATTCTCTGTACAGCAGACAGACTCATACACTGCACTTGCTCCAAAGTCCCTTGAAAGCTCATTCATTTTAGCTGTCATCAGATAAGAAGTGCAAACATGCAAGCTCGGTCAGATCAGCTCCTGTCAGCTCCTCTGGTCGTGTCTCATGTAAACTTTCAGGAAACATACATACAAAATACATATTTTGGAGGATCCCATGTCAACATTACATCGTGGCAAAACCCCTTTAAATATGTGCTTTAAAAGCGAAGAGATGAGTTGTGGCCAAGAGAAAACCCCATGGCAGTCTGGGTTAAATAGAAAGGAAAGAGATGTACTGCATTAACAGTGTGATTATATGCCGCCGGGTGCCAGTGTAGCACTGGCATCTGACTAAATATATGGTCACATGCATTGTGATACTTTGGGTTATATAGGTCTTTGTGGTAGCTATGTTTGGTTCTCCTGTGGAGGCAACCTTGAGAGTTTTTCTATACACAGATACTATTGTTATTGGGTTAGAGGTGTGAATTTGTCCCTTTACCATAGCTTCTCACTTGCAAGGAATGGAAAGAGTAAGGAATCTCTGTATTTTAGGCTTTGAAAAGTGTACAGAAAAAAGGTGGGTGACTAAGAAGGGATGTAAAATAGGCCATTCTTATGGCGCAATATATTGGTATTAAGTATGTTAGTTAAAAGATAGCATGAGGAAGAGAGTCTAACATGTCTAGATAGATATAACACATTTTACACATAGGGCCACATGTATGAAAACGGTCTAGGTCTAAAATTCACTTGGTTGCCCATAGCAATCAGAGCGCCCCTTTCATTCTTCCAGAGAACTATATGAAATTAAAGAGGCTCTCCGATTGGTTGCTATGGGCAACAAAGGGAATTTTAGACCTAGACCGTTTTCATACATGTGGCCCATAGTGTGCACCACTTTGATTAAAGGGGTTGTCTCACTACAAGGATTGCTTTTTATGTTAAAGATCTTGCAAAAACACGTCACTTTGCAATATGTGTCCATTAACAGTGTCCTACCTATTCTGAGATATCCCCTCAGCTCCTCAGGTCGCTATAGCTACAAACCTGGCTTCTACTGCAGCCTAGTGGAAGCCAGTAAACACGCCCCTGAATTCAAAATGAAACCAAGAAAACAGAACTGAGGTGGGATGAATCAATGTAGTGAGACAACCCCTTTAAGTTAGTCCAATTTCTTCTTGTCTGGTCTAGCTGTAAGAAATTCTCCACCATTGTGTTTTGGGTCTACAATTTTTATGGGCTCATTTGCCTAATAAAAATATGGAGTGTGAATAGCTCCATATCTGAACATGAAAACAAAATCGGGATGAAACAATTTTGGCAACATGTCCCAATACGCAAGCACCGTTTTTTCGGTCTATTTTGCGCCAAAAACTTTTGATGCCATATTCTCGATGTCAAAGAACTGTCACACACCAAAACTAGGTGGATTATACGCCGGGCACGACACACGGTGATGTGCGTAAAAAGGCGTATTACATATAGTAGCAATAATGCGCTGTGCGCCTCCTTAACGCAATGCACCATTTTAGGCGCATTGCATACACTGGTAAAGATATGTTACGCGCCTCCGTTATGCAATGTGCCGCAATAGGCGCATCACATACACTATTAATGATACACAATACGCCTAAGATTTGCGTAATGCGTCTTTTTAGTTTACTATGCAAGGGATACCAGACACCAGATTTTTGAAAGACTCATACTTTCAGGTGCACTTTACACTGATTTAATGTGCCTGAAAACTGCCGCGGCGCCACCAATTTTCGAACATGTCGCCTTTTGTCTTTGTTGCTGTGCCACTGCTGACAGGGTATTTTAACCAGGTCTATACAACATGTCACTCAACCCTGTATACAGCATGAATGAGTCTGCTGAAGCATCCAGGATATTTCTGATGTCCTAACAATGACCAGCTCTGCAAGGAACACATTCTTGGTATTGAAGTAACAGAGCCATACAACAACTGCCCTCCATATCTCAAATACTTCAATAGATGGCGACAACATAATATTGTATCCAGGGTCGCACAAGGTGGCACAGAGATGGGTTTCTGTCTGCGGGCTTCTTTTTAGATAATATCAAAGGTCATAATATCTGGTAAATATGAAGTTACAATGGCCCCCGCACTGATATATGCCGATTCTGTTTCAATCCATCATAAGACGACAGTTTATCTAAAAGTGGTTGGAAACGCACAAATATAATAAATTGGGACTCTCTCATATGTAAAATTTGTTCCCATGCTTCCCCAAGCGATAAGGGGCACCAGAAGTGTCAGGTAGCTGCCTGTAAAGGGTTTGTGTCATCATGGATATTGGTCAAACAATGTCTGATTGAAAACAACCTTGACTATAGTCAAAGGTTGTCCAAGCCCAGGGCTGTGGAGTCGGCAGCCGAAGCCCCGGCTCCGACTCCTCAATTTCCCAACCTCCGACTCCCTCATACATGGCGCATGTTTAAGTGATAACTTTACTACAGTAAAATGGTAACATCAGGCTGTTTATCACCTTATGATACAATAATCAAGCTATTTAAGTAGAAAAGACACTGACAAGCAAAAGGGTAATAATGTTTTGATCTTTTGAACACTTGTGGGTAGAGTTGAAGAAAAAGCTGTATTTGTATCCAAGTCCAGTCTGCACCAACATTGGGAATGTGTAGAAGAGACCTGAGATCAGATTTTGGTCAAGATATGCTGGAATCTGATTAAGAGCCCAGAAGGATTCAGGCAGTAAAGAAAACTATGAGGTGGATTTCCCAAATACTAACAAAATAATAAAAATTAACATTTAGATTTTTAGACGCAAAACAGTAACAATGCAATTACAGGAAAGAATCTGCAGAACCAAGCAGATACAAAATACTTACAAGTGAAATTTATGTATAAGATATGTAAGATGACAGTATATAAAATTACAGTAGCCTTATATACAAATCTGTAGTGGATGGTGAGATATGGAGCCTGAAAGTCACAAGTTCAAAACATTGTTACCCTTTTGCTTGTCAGTGTATAATATATTTACTGGATATGACTTTAGAACACAAAAAAAATTGTAAATATATTATACACTGCAGGAACATTTGTGAAGTCTCTGAATTTGTTCTGAGAAATAGTATTGCCTTCATCAGATCCTGCATACATGACCTCACATCTGATCTCATTATTTCCAGGCTAGAGAACGGCCTCTCTATACTAACTTGGGTTGGGGAAAGCGGTGACCACAGGGGCAACATCTCTAACAATGTCAGGGTATAAAGGAATTGCCTCAGCCACAGTCAGTTTTGATGAACAGTTGAATTCTTCTACTTCTTGGAAAGCAGGTGAAAAATTTTGCTGAAATCCATGTGAGCAGAATTTTTTCCCCTGGGGCAGCGCTTTGCCTGCTCCATGTCATCAATTACACTCCTCATGTGATGAGGCTGAAGATATGGGAGCAAAAGCACTGGCCGGACCCAATTCCTCTTGCTCTTTGCACTGCATCGAACTAACTGGACCAACTTATATATTTTGGGAGTTGGAGTCGATCCATTTTATGACGACTCCTGCAAAATAGGCACCGACTCTACAATCCTGTCCAAGCCTACAGGAGACAAAGTGACATGGTCTAGTAAACATTGGTCTGAAACACATCCTGGTAGCCAATGTCTATGATGAGAAACCCTATCCATTCCATTCATGCCCTTGGTACTTAAGAACAAACCCATTTGGCCAAGGTGAACAGACATGTTCATAAAAGGGCTAATAGCAATCAACTGAATAATTGTACAGCCAACAATGTGCAATATGCATGGCCCTTTAAACCTGACCGAGCCGTTTGCCGACCAGACATGTTTTCGCTTTTTTTTTTTTAATGGGTTTTGAAAGCTTCTGTTGCGGTTATTTAAGTAATTTTTGATTTTTTTTTTTCCATGTTACATGAGGCTTTCATTTTATGTGATATTTCAATAGCCTTGTGTTAAGTTTCATATAAAACTTATACATATAGTTTTACTAAAGGCCATGTTCACACGGCTTATTGCCGACGTAATTGCGGGGACGGATTTCGCCCCGCAATTACGCCGGCAGCGGGCCGGCAGCTCGCCGACCCCATAGACATGCATTATTCACGGCGCGTACACGCCGTAAATAATGTGCATGTCACTTTCTCCCCCCCTCGGCGTATTCACCGAGCGGGGAGAAGAGACGGAATCCATATTTCTCTATGAGAACTGTGGATTACCGTAATGACTGGGACGGATTCCTGCCGTACTGCAACGCAAATACAGCGCGCAGTACGGCTGGAATCAGTCCCAGAATAAGCCGTGTGAACGGCCCCAAAGGGGGTTTTCCATTCACCACCTGTCTAAGGCCTGGTTCACACAGCTTATTTTGGGACTGATTTCAGCCGTATTGAGCGCCGTATTTGCTCTCCAATACGGCTGAAATTAGTCCCAGGCATTACGGTAATCCACAGTTCTCATAGAGAACTATGGATTCCTTCTCCTCTCCCCGCTCGGCGAATCCGCGCCGTAAATAATGAATGTCTATGGGACTGGCGAGCTGCAGGCCCCCCGTCCCTGCTGCACGGCAGCCGGCGTAATTGCGGGGCGAAATCCGTCCCCGCAATTACGTCGGCAATAAGCCGTGTGAACATTGCCTGAGGGTTCTTCACATGGCGGATTACAACGTCGACTCGGTGCTGACCTTTTTAGCTGCAAATTGACAGGTCAATTCTTTGAGGTGTATTATGCCTTGTAAGCGTGGAATTTCCGACGATGAAAGAACGGTAACAGCCTTAGGGGCCGATCACACGGCACAGTGCAAATACCGGTCGGAAATCACGACCGGTAGTTGCACTGTTTTGCGGCCATGCACACGGCCGCTGGGGGACGGCTTTTCTCTGCGGTTTGTGGGAAAAGCCCTCCACCTTTGCATTAACCTGATCTACCCGAAAACCTGGCGGAAGAATTAACATGCAGAATGTTTGTCGGACCGCCGGCAGTCTGAAAAACCGCCCACCGGAAAACCCGTGCAGTGGGGACTGCTGTGCGAGTTTTCCGTTAAGGTCCATTTTAAAAGTTGTCACCCAGTTTACAGACATTTTTCAAAACCAAAAACCATCTGAAAAACTGGGTGGAAAAACCTGTTCCGTGGGGACAAGCCCTTACAGTGGGGAAAATAAGTATTTGCTACTCTTGCGATTTTGCAAGTTTTCCCACCTACAAAGAATGGAGAGGACAGCAATTTTTATCGTAAGTACACTTCAACTGCAAGAGACAGCATTAAAAAAAAAAAATAAATAAAAAATATCAGGAAAATCTAATTCTATTTTAAATAATTAATTTGCATTTTATTGCATGAAATATGTAGTTGATACAATAGAAAAACAGAACTTAATATTTGGCACAGAAACCTTTATTTGCAATTAACGAGGTCACACTTTCCTGTAGTTCTTGACAAAGTTTGCAGACACTGCAGCAGGGATTTTGGCCCACTCTTCCCTACAGATGTCGCTGGGCTACATTGAGTTTCAGCTCCCTCCAAATATTTTCAATTGGGTTCAGGTGTGGAGACTGGCTAGGCCACTCCAGGACTTTGAAATGCTTCTTACGGAACAACTCCTTAGTTGCCCTGGTTGTGTATTTAGGGTCATTGTCCTGCTAGAAGACCCAATCAAGACCTATCTTCAATGCTCTTACTGAGGGAAGGGGGTTGTTGTCCAAAATCTCGTGATACATGGCCCCATCCATCTTCCATTTAATACGGTGCAGTTGTCCTGTCCCCTTTGGAGAAAAGAATCCCCAAAATATAATGTTTCCACACCCCTGCTTCATGATTGGGACGGTGGGCTTGGAGTTGTACTCATGCTTCTACTGCCTCCAAGGAGGGCAAGTGGAGCTTAGACAAAAAAGTTCTATTTTGGTCTCATTTGACCACATGACCTTCTCCCATGCCTTCTCTGGATCATCCAGAAAATCATTTGTGAACTTCAAGCGGGCTTGGCCATGTGCTGGTGTGAGCAGGAGGACCTTGCGTGCCCTGCAGGATTTTAATCCAGGAAGGCGCAGTGTTTTACTAACGGTAATCTTTGAGACTATGGTCCCAGCTCTATTCAGGACATTGCCGAGGTCCTTCCGTGTAGTTCTGGGCTGATTCCTGACCTCTCTCAGAATCAACCTTACCCCACAAGGCTAGATCTTGCATGGAGCCCCAGACCCAAGAAGATCGACAGTCATCTAATGTTTCTTCCATTTTCTAATAATTGCGCCAACAGTTGTTGCCAAGCTGCTTCCCTATTGTCTTGTAGCCCATCCCAGCCTTATGCAGGTCTACAGTTTTGTCCATGGCATCCACAGACAGCTCCTTGATCTTGGCTATGGTGGAAAGGTTAGAGTGTGATTGTGTGGAAAGGTGTCTTTTATACAGGTAACAAGTTCAAAATATGTGCAATTATTACAAGTGATGAGTGCAGAGTAGGAGGGCTTCTTAAAGAAAAACTAACAGGTCTGTGAGAGCCAGAATTCTTGCTGGTTGGTGGGTGATCAAATACTTATTTGTGCAAATTTTATTTTTTTTCTTTTTAGATTCTGTCTCTCACAATTGAAGAGTACCTATGATAAAAATTACAGACCTCTCCATACTTTGTAGGTGGGAAAACCTGCAAAATCGCTAGTACATCAAAAACTTATTATTCCCACATTTAAAATGTCTCATCTCATGACTAAAGCAAAATCTATTGATGTATTTAAAAAAAAAAAAAAAAAAAGTCTTTCTTTAACTGCCCCTTCATGCTTAAAGGGGTTTTGCCAGGAAGTGAGTACCTTACCTCCTCAAATAATAACATTACAACAGTGGATTCTCTATACAGCAGACAGACTCATACACTGCACATTTCTCCCCAGCCCTTTAAAAGCTCATTCATTCATGTTCCCTGTCATCAGATAAGAAGTGCAAACACGCAAGTGCGGCCAAATCAGCTCCTCTGGTCGTGTCTAATGTAAACTTTCAGGTAACTAAGGGGGACTGAGCAATGCTGTAGCTCTCACCGGCTTCACTTTTTGTAAATCACATATATTTCGAAAAGTGATTAAATACCCATTTTGGAGGATCCCATGTCAACATTAATTGTGGCAAAAACCCTTTAAGCCAATCTTTGTGGCGAGAAACCCCTTTGCAGCTCCCAATTCCTCTTCATGCAGGTGACAAATTTCAGCTTCCCTATTCTTAGCTAAGCCTCTTATAGGGACATTGGTGACGGATGGGTTAAAGGGTTAAAGTTTGTCAGCAAGAAATATAAACAAGCTCCTAACCTGCTGATAAGACACAGGAGGGAGTGAAAGCACCATCCAGCCAGGGCTGCTAGAGCAGGGAGGTGCTTATCTGGGCATGAAACCTTCTGTAAACAATAAGTACTGCTCTAACTTTGAAAGGAAGCCATCAAACTGTATTTGGTAATAGTCTTCATTTACCTCTGCCTACATGTTTAAAGCTAAAAACAGTGAGATGAGAATACTCCTTTAATCTTTTTGAATTGGGGCAGGGACAGTTTTCATATCATGTCATTCCAAAATCCATGACTTTTTTTTTTTTATTTCTATAAATTTTGCAATACTGTCAGGATCTTGTAGTGATCGCATCGGTTTAGCTTCTCAAAGTAAAAGATAAGCCAACTACCTCAGCACTTTGGGGATTTCTCATCTCTTTTGATATGTCCATTTAGTAAATATATGTATTCCTGATAGCAGAACATTCCTTTATTCTATTTTCTTAAAACTCAGCTTTGTGCTGTTCTTTTATTTCATCTGGTAGAAATTTATAAATAAATTGACAACTGGGAACTTCTCCTTGTCAAAGAGGTGTGTAAATAGAGGTGTGTCCATAAAGTACGATACGGTCAGCACTGAATGGACAATATCAGACTGTGTAATAACACAACCCAAACTGATAACAGTTGTTAATTTTTCACAAATATCTAGGACTAAGAGGACAAACAAACAGGAAAGACAAATTCTGAACCTCAGAATCAAAATGGAATATAGAAAATAAATTATTCAAAGGAAAATATTCCAATATAAAACCTAACCTTTAATAAATACCAATTAAAACTCTATAAATTACCAGAAAACACGGCGGGGGAGTAAATACAACTTACTTCTATATCGTGAAAAAAACGTACATAAAAGGTCAAATTTGGGGAGCCGATCTTACCCTAAGCTATCTAAATGCCCTAAAGAAGGCCCTGTGCGGGATAGGCGTCCCAAAAAGGACGGTCCCACAAGAATAAACTCCTAAACTACTTATCCCTCAATACAAGTTCTGCCCACATAGATTATTGCATTCCATAGTGGCCATAACAAAAGGGAACATACGGTAACCCCAAAATACCAAAAAATAGTCAAGAAAATTAAAAAAAAACTCAATGGGCAAGACTATAAAATATAACTTTTATTATAAATCCTTAAAAAAGGGAACAATATAAATCTCCCTAAATATAGCTTAATTAAATACAAAACGGCAGGAACAAACAAAAGTCCCTATTATGCCCTGATTAAATAGCTACCTATCCAAAGGTCATGGGATTTACGTCCCTATAAGGACGGTCCCAACAGGAGCCTAGGCTGTATATGCCCTATAAATAATATTTCTCCTGTAAAAGACAATGGTGGAAAAAACAGCAATCCACCTAGCCCTTGGGCTTGTTAATTTTGGATTGGAGCTTTGTTATTTATATGTCTATCAGCATCTAGGGGAATTGTTTTTTCCACCATTGTTTTTTTACAGGAGAAATATTATTTAGAGGGCCTAAAAGGGCATATACAGCCTAGATTCCTGTTGGGACCGTCCTTATAGGGACGTAAATCCCATGACTATTGGATAGGTAGCTAGTTAATCAGGGCGTAATAGGGACAGTTGTTTATTCCT
This sequence comes from Phyllomedusa bahiana, assembly GCA_025379985.1. Lineage (NCBI taxonomy): Eukaryota > Metazoa > Chordata > Amphibia > Anura > Hylidae > Phyllomedusa > Phyllomedusa bahiana. The sequence goes on along the minus strand of JAODAL010002815.1, from coordinate 142,223 downwards.
GCTGTTTGTATTTAATTAAGCTATATTTAGGGAGATTTATACGGTTCCCTTTTTTAAGGATATATAATAAAAACTCCATAGTGGCCCACAGTTATAGCAGAGTACATGTTATCTGCAGAAACGGTGGCAGCCTTTGGGAAATTGAATCAAATGATGCAGAATACAACTTATTTATCCATTAGGATCCAATGATGTACATGACAGAAATGCAGTACACAGTTCTGTAATTAACACAACATTAGTTGACTTTTCAAAATGATGGCCTGGTACACATCTGCAGCGGCGGCTTAGTTCAGAGCCTCTATCACAGATTCCTCTAGAGAAAAAAGCATGCTACGCCATTTTTTTACCTAAAAACTGTGAACATCACGACAAAAACCAGGCGTAGCCCATCATAGTCAATAGAGTCCATTGGACACCAGTGGTGTCCATCATATAACAGATTTGGTTCCTCCTCTGTGACCTGGGCTCTGAATGGAACCTCTGTTGCAGATGTGAACCTAGAGCTTCCTTCTATAATACCTAAAAAGAGGTTAAATGCATTTTCATAAATACTGGCTAAGCCCACACAGAAGATTATATGACTGTATGGAGTTGGAGTAGTGTTCACAGCAAGCTTCAAAAAAAAAAACAAAAAAAAAAAAACAGGAAAACTTGGCTTAGTTCAAACCAGGGCTGTGGAGTTGGCGTCCATTTTGGTGGAGTCAGAGTCATTATAAAATGGTCCGACTCCCAAAATGTATAATAAATTGGTCCAGTTAGTTCAATCCAGTGCCAAGAGCGAGAGGAATTGGGTCTTGCCAGCGCTACTGCTCTCATATCTTCAGCCTCATCAGACGAGGAGTTTAATTTAGGAAAGTATTTGGATGACATGGAGCAGGCAAAGCAGGGGAAAAGATTCTGCTCCCATAGCAAACAGATTGACCAGATTCCAGCACAATATTTTTCACATGCTCTCATAGAAGTAGAAGAGTTCATCAAAACCGACCATGCAAACCCTGACATTGTTAGAAATATTGACCATGTGGTCACTGCTTTGACACCAACCCAAGTTGATGTAGAGAGGCTAGAGAAAGGGCTCTCTACACTAACCTGGGTTGGTGGCAAAGCGGAATAGCAATAGTAAGATCAGATTTGAGATCATCTATGAAGGAGGATCTGATTTAGGCAATACCATTTCTCAGAACAAATTCATAGAATCCACAAATGTTATTTAGGATGTTTTTGTTTAAAAACTTTTTTTCCCTACTTACGGCAACGTTTTACAGATTTACAATTTATTAAAGTTTTTTTGTGTTCTGAAGTTGTATCCAATAAAAATATTTTAAACTGACAAGCAAAAGAGTAACAATGTTTTGAATTTTTAACTCTATCTCACCATCCATTTTACTGCCCTCATTTTATGGAAAATGATCTTGGATATCATATACCTACATGTAACTTGCAGCTATTTAGCATATGTTTAGTTATGCAAATTCTTGTCATATAACTGCATTGTGACTGTTTTGCTTCTGGTGGTGGAACAATCTTTTCTTCTTGTTACTACAAATTACAACCTGTTCCCACATTCCCCACTACCTCCGTGTGTTATTAGGTTGATATCTAAGCAAAAGGTCACAGGTTTGAATCGAGTAGCAGCCATGAAGAAGATTTCCTAAGAAAAGAGAAGCAGCAGCATCCAGCTCATCGATAGTCTCTCAGCCAAGAAAATTGCCAAACTGCATCATGTAAGGCCCTGACCGCTGGAAGAATATGAAATGTCCATCCATCCAAAAGCCAAGAAGTGGACGTCCAGGTAAAATATCAGAGTCAACAAGTTGTCTCATCACAAGGTCTATCAATTCTAAGGCTATGTTCACACGGCTTATTTGCGGGGCGCAATTACGCCGTGTGGACGGGGGCGGGAGCAGGGGCGGGGGGCAGACACCTCGCCGGCCCATAGACTTTCATTACCAGCGGCGCGTATACGTCGCTAGTAATTCACATGTCACTTATCTCCCCCCGCGGCGTATTCGCCGAGCGGGGAGAAGAGACGGAATCCATAGTTCTCTATGAGAACTGTGGATTACCGTAATGACTGGGACGTATTCCGGCCATAATTTGCGCAGTACGGCGCATAATTACGGACTGAAATACGTCCCATTTTAAGCCGTGTGAACATGGCCTAACGCGACAGACACGGCAGTGGAGGCGGCTCGTAGGCTTCGTAAGAGAGATCACAGATCTCGAGTTTGCAATAAGGTATGAAAAGTGGAAGATTGGAAACAGGTGATTTGGAGCGATGAGATGCAAGTCAATAGACTTTCAATGGGCTAACAGACTGAGAAATTTAAGGAACTGTCAAGTTCGGTGGAAGAAGCCTGATGATATGGGGTTGTTTCACAGCCAACGATGTTGTATACCTGACCAGGATTGATGTTGATCTCAATGCTGAGCTATATGAGTATCCTACAACATGAGTTACTTCATGAACTCGAGTATTAGGAGTATGAAAAGGACGACGCAGTGTCCCAGCAGGACAACGACCTGAAGCATGCATTAAAGGGGTTTTGCCACGATCTCATTTCATACCTCCTGCATCCAGTTCTTCAGCTCTGTGTGCTCAGAAGTGGGCGTGGGTGATTTGTTTGAATTGTATATCATGTGACTCAGCAGGATGACATCAACAGGCCTGTCCTCTTTCTAGTCAGAGAAAGGTCTGTTTATGTGTAGAACTGTAAGTAGCTACATTGTAACTCAGAGGTAAAACTTTTGCCTCCAGACACAAAGGTTCTTGGTTCAAATCCCTGCAGGAACCAAACCTGTGGATTTTTTTTCTCTTTATCAATGCACATACCTGATTGAGGTTTCTTTTTTAAATTTATTTGCACTGTTTGACTAATTACTAAGGAGCACAGAGGACGGGAGTAGAGTGAGAGCACCTGGGGTTTGAACACTCTGTAGCTGCCTGAGAGGAGAGGTGATGTCAGAGCATGTGTGACCAGGACTGAGGAGCTCACAGCCCTGGTCGTATCCCCTGGAGACGAGCTGTAAACAATGGATCACTAAAGGAGCAGCTAAAACAAAAATGGTGCAGAATTTTTAATAATGATAAATGGTGAAAATTTTATTATTTAATTTACAAACTTCCCACGTCAATTTTACTTAGTGGCAAAACCTCTAAGATTGGCAAAAAAATGGTTCAATGACAATGAAATAGAGTGGTTGTATTGGCCCCCACAGTCCCCAGACCTCAACCCAATTGAACACTTGTGGGTAGAGTTGAAGCAAATGCTTTATTTGTACTAACAATAATAAAAATTTACATTTTGATTTTTAGGAGCAAAACAGTAACAATGCAGTTACATGACAATCTGCAGAACTAAGCAGATGATAAATAGTTGCAAGTCAAATTTATGTTTAAGATAGCCAAGATGATTGTCTATAAAATGATAGTATTCTCACGTTCAAAGCTGTAGTGAATGGGGAGATATGGAGCCTAAAAGTTAAAATTCAGTGTATGTTCTACCTAAATAACTTGATTATTGTATCATAAGGGTGATAAAATGCCTCAAGTTACCATTTTACTACAGCAAAGTTATCACTTAGGCTGAGGTGTTCATATTCCTTCCGGAAACCGGACGGAAGAATGAACATGCTCAATGTTTGTTGAGCGGCCCGCGGGTGGAAAACCCGTGCAGTGGGGACTGCTGCACGGGTTTTCCATAGAGCACAATTGTGCTCATTTTCGGCCGGTGTTTCAGGCGGTCTGAAAAACCGCAAACCGGCTGAAACACCGGCCGAAAACCCGTACCGTTGGGACTTGCCCTTAAACATGCGTCATGTATGAGGGAACGGGAATCATAGTGGGAGTCGGAGTTTCGGAAATTGAGTCGTCGGAGCTTTGGCTTACCGACTCCACAGCCCTGGTTCAAACCCAGTTGTGGTTCTGAATGGAGTACACATGATATAACTTATCATCATACAATACATACAGCAAAAATAACAATAAAATAAATTTACCAATGTTCTACTGCACATTGCAATATTGGATAAAACTTCAGAAGACTTTACAATTTAAGTCACATATGTACATACTAGATTCCTTGGCAATAGATGAAACAATTTCTGCTCTTCCACAAATGAACAGAAATATAAGTGTTAATACAATTATAACGTAGGGCATATGTAACTTCATATACTCAGTGCGTGATATCGCCAGCATTCAAAAATAAAAGTCCAAAAGCCATAGAGGAAAAAATAGGATTTAAAGGCCATGTGTTGTCTGGTAGACGGGGAGGGAGAGGAAGGGAACTTAATGAATGGAAAGACATCAGTTGAAAGGGGTTGTCCAGCAAGCCCTCGGTCCAAGAACAATGTCCCTTTTACAGCTTTGTCTAAGGATTAAGGCCACTCAACTGGACTAAATAAGTTGTGTCTTGGGGACATCGAAGAAAAGAGAAGGAATGAGTTGAACACAAAAGAAACACATCCATGCTTTGAGAAACCAGATTTCCATAGACTGGGAAATTTCAGGGCATCACTCCTACAACTACCTGTTACTGGGAATTAGAATAGACATTTATTGTACTATCATTGAGTGCATGTTCCTCAAGGCTATGTGTCCAAAGTCTAGAAATTCAGAAAAAAGAAAGTATATAAACACGTGACCTTCTTACCTTGAAGAAGCCTATGATGCCTACACCATACTCCACACAGTACTTGTCCAGTAACTCCCGGTTCCATGCGTCCAGGTTAACATATTTTAGAATGTTTTCATACACAATTAGTGCAAATCGCCCCCTATCCTTATCGGTAAGAGTAGGCATATCACCCTTGCCTGGGGCTATCTCGGTCCGATACTTAAAGCGGCTTGACTCCAATATAGCCACTATTTCCTGCCCAAGTTGAGAGTACAGGCTTTCCACAAAGACTAGCACCAGTGGGTCCGTTCTAGAAGTGTCCATTGATCTCATGCTCTTCACAGGGAGAAGACGTGAAGGGCTAATCTTGGGCTCATCACAGTCCAGGGATTGTGCCTCACCACCCGAAGGCTCCAGTCCCCTTTTCCATCCATAGAGATAATAAGCTGAGATGAAGACACTCAGAAGACAGAAGGCAAACAGAAGTAGGAGAACTAATTGTGGGCTTACTGGCCTCCCAAACCTGCGTGACTTCAGAGGCAAGCTCATGGTCCTTGCACCTTCCCAGAAGGAGCGGCACAAGCGCTCACTAACACAAGCCCACACACCTTGGTTAAGTAGAAAGTACCCTTAACTCATCCTGTTCATGTCACCATGGCATGTCCATCGAAAGTCCAATTCCAGGATGAATCGGGGACGAAAGGCTGGTGTCTTGTAGGGTTCCCTGGCAGAGTTGGAGAGATGACGTGCCGGAGGAAGGCTTAGGTGTAGCTGGCTGTCATTCATCATTTGTGGAAGCAGGACTGCAATGGTGCAGGATATTGATGGTATTCATTGGCTGCAAGAGAAAACATCAAAGTTCTTAAGATCAAAGGTAGGTCCAACAACTCCTCAAGAGTTCATTCAAGTAATAACTTTAGCAGTAGATCAAACAAGTAAAGTCAGTAACATTGGAATCTTGAAAGACACTCCATCTGCTCATATCTCATCCTATGCACATGAAAACGGCTAAAATTCACAACATCAGTAAATCCTTAGATATTCAGAAAAAGAACTCTAGGAATCCAAGGAGAAACCTACATTAAACCAACAATCCTTATCACTTGTAAGACAAAAGATAAGGCTGGAAGCAAAGACTAAACCATAAAAGGTGGAATTGCAGCCTACAAGCCATGGGGCACCATATTTTCCTTACTCCTTCCACAATTGCCATGCAATGAACCTTAAAGGAAAGGAAGCATGCTTGGTTTTTATGAACTCAGATGGTATGCAATGCAGCCATAGATTATAGGAATCTAGATCAGAAGGGGGAAAGATCTCTCCTTGAGGAGAGCCACCAAGAAATTGGTTGGTGTGAGGATTTACTCGCCTATCAGACCTCACTGACTTTTGCATAAAGCAAAAGCTGATGGGAAAAGAGCTGAGGAACTCCACAGCGCACTCTATTGGATGTAGTAATCCTCAATTCACAATGGAGCCGCATACAAGCAGCCTACCCATCAATGAAAACCTGACAAAATTGCTTGTTAAAGGTGGCAGATCTTTCTTCACGAGTCTCGAATTTCAACTGTTAAATCAGGTCAAGCTCACCATACACATAATAAGTAAAACTCTGCCAAACCCACAGATTTCTGAGGGCCCAGGTGACTAAGGTATATTTGGCCTGGTCGTAAGCCAGTGAGAGGTCATCACTAAACAACAATCCTGATGCTAAAAGTCACCATATGTATTAGTTGAAGCCACCAATATTTCAGGACTAAACAACCATCTAATATGTTATAGGTGTTCAACTGATGTCTGTCTGCAATATAATGGGGAAGAAAAGGACTGTGCATGTTTCGTTTCAAGATATTGGATTCATTGTTTTCATAGGAGATAAGCCAATGCAAGTGGTGTCTGGTAGTGGCTTATTTAGTCTCCCCAATGAAAATGCATGCACACTCAGATGAGTTTTCATGGTTATGCAGAGATGAGAAAGAACAACTGTTGGCCAAAGTAGCATTTGGTCTCCAGTTATTAAAGCTGTATGGCCACCTTAGTTTAAAAGGCCAAAAGAGGTCATCATGTAGTGGATGAAGGTCTCCGATAACACTATGTATCTGATGAAACGCCGGTGTACGGCGAGAAATGTGTTATTTTAGTGTTTATGTGGAAAAGGCTTAAATGCTCTTTTCACAATCTTTTATTAGAATACTTTATTTTAATATATCCTCGTATCCGAGAGGAAGCATCTGTTCTAGAACAGGGCGCCGGATCCAACTTAAATACCACGTTATTTTCTTCAATGTAAAACCATACACATTTCAGTAAAATAGCTTTTGTAAGACTAGCAATTAGCCACAAGCTAGTATCGGACCATACCATTAACGACACAAAAATGTTCCGGGACTGAGACTAATGAATGGCATTTCAGAACTAACGCTTATACACTGTCCACAGCGTTATTACTGCAAAAGCTGAACTTTCATTTATTATTATGAATTACCATCAGAGAAATTAAGCTGCACGTATAAAACTATATGTCATACCACCCAAAGCTTCAATTTACAGCTCCCCGTATTTAGTAAAACTACAAGTCTCAGCATGCATGCTACAATTAAATTCGCTCACTGTAGCTGCCAGTAGATTCATCAACCAAATTGGCTGATCGCACATTGGAAGTACATTTTGCTAGGTAATTCCTTTAAGCACTGCATGATAAAACAAAAAAAAAAAAGTTTAAAGTGGTCGGCCATTGAAACAAAGAAAACAAAAATCTCGAATTTGTCTTCATGCATCTTACTGTGATGTTTTCTGTGTGCAGCATCCAAGCAGCAGCATTTCCCATTTGAAAACTCTTTTCCTTTGCCCTATGAAAATACCAGGCCTGCTTTGTCTATCTTCCTACCTCCCAACCTCAGCCTCATTGTACCTCACCCTAGCTTCCTACCAGACCTAGAAAGCCTTAAAAGGTAGGATCAGATGTGGTGGAGCTTCAAAGGCTGCTGTGAAAGAAAAAATAAAAAAGTTGCATCCCTTTGGTCACTGATCTCCTGGGCTCGACAAAGAACTATTTCCTACAACTTCTTAGAATACAGTCATCAAACAGCGAATCCCACAAAAAATCTACTAAAAGTACATTACAAAGTGCCTGCTGACTTTAGGAGAGACATGAATAAGAGATTTTATTCCACCTGACACCACCTTTGCAGCTGGTTTTGACCCTCTGACAGAGGTTTGAGGAAAGAAGTAATGGACATCTTGGATTTCAACACGGTCAAATCTTCATTTCAGTGGAATATTCCGTACTTAAGAAAATAAACATCCATCATTAGTTAATGCTGGGGAACAGTAAGGGGGTTTGACACGGCCTATAGCGACAGAGAGGGGAGGGGGCGCGCGAGAGAGAGAGAGAGACACAGAGGGCAAGGAGGCAAGGGAAAGAGGGCAAGGAGGCAAGGGAAAGAGGGCAAGGAGGCAAGGGAAAGAGGGCAAGGAGGCAAGGGAAAGAGGGCAAGGAGGCAAGGGAAAGAGGGCAAGGAGGCAAGGGAAAGAGGGCAAGGAGGCAAGGGTAAAGAGGGCAAGGAGGCAAGGGAAAGAGTGCAATGGAGGCAAGGGAAAGAGGGCAAGGAGGCAAAGGGAAAGAGGGCAAGGGGGCAAGGAAAGAGGGCAAGGAGGCAAGGGAAAGAGGGCAAGGAGGCAAGGGAAAGAGGGCAAGGAGGCAAGGGAAAGAGGGCAAGGAGGCAAGGGAAAGAGGGCAAGGAGGCAAGAGAGGGGGTGAGAGAGAGGGCGAGAGAGAGAAAAAAAGTCAATGCAAGAGACAAAAAAGACCATGTAACATTTATGAAACAGTCTAAAAGAAAATCTGCTTCCTATCACAGCACAGCTTTTATTTTGTATTCTGCTCTAAACAAATGAAAGTTGCGCTGTGATTGGTTGTCAAAGGAAGCAAAAATGTTTTTCTTTTAGAGGTTTCAAGAACCTGCCCTTGAGTGTGAGAAGAGGGTCCTTTTGACCTCCAGTAGGCCACTATATGTTGGTCAGCATATATACCTATCTGACACACTGCTGCCATTAATCGCAGGTATACATCAGGGGACCCCCGTCATATGCCTCCGATGTAGGCTCTCTATGTGTTACACTGGCTTTTTTGTGTAACAGAGAAATTTGATTGCAAGCTCCAGTGCAGAGGGGCCTGAATGCGAAATGCTCAGCAATGCTTAACATGCTGTCACTTTCTAAGTAAAAGATTAACATAATTCCTTTTTAGCCCTATATTATCCCTGATAGATTTCAAAGGTTCCATCATATCACCTCTCCTCATTTACAAACACCCTTTCAATTTTAGATTAGGCATGGCGCACATACACAAAGCTGCCCTGCTGGAATTCCTAAGCCCTCATTACTTGAGGCTCATTTGCATTCTAAACTCCCAAAACAATTTTTCTCCTTTCCGCCTCCCGGTCCTCCACATGAATCAAACCTGCCCAGTGACAGGCGGAGAGAGAGAATGACTATCTAGGTCATGTTCCCTCTGGGGAAAAGCCAGCTAGATACTTCTTGCTGCGTCTCAACACCTTGACAGGTGCTTCTCAGAGATCTAATCTCTCACTGCCAAGTGGCTAGGCCAGGACTCCCCAAAGCTCCTCTAGGAGGCCACCGAAATGCTTCCAAAATACCAACATGACTAATGCGCACTGCAAGGGCATCCTAATTCTGCCCTGCAGCTTTCAGTTGCTCTACTTACGGAATTAGCATTCTGCAAACACGCATCGTTACTGCACCCTAATCCTGTCCTACCAGGCTCATCTACCCTCAAAAATCCACACACGGTTCTGCCAACGCAGCAACTACTCCGGATGAGGGGGAGGCTGGTGATGGAAAGACCGGCTCGCATCTCCATTCTGTACCCTTGGAGCTCGGCACAAAACAGACACATTCAGATGAGAGGGGAATTATTATTCCATCCATTACCAATTGTCAGAACGCAACAAAAATGCCCCATTGTACTGGTCTCCAGCAGACGAGAGGGCGACATTGGTAATTAGCCTCTTGGGTCTGCATTTTCTAGCACAGCATGGAAAGCTGCGAAATACCATCATGCCACGATTTACACACCGGCAAAGTACCGCATACAAAAAAAATGTCATGATCATTAATTAGTATCTCATATCTGCACTTGTAACACATGGATGAGTCCAGCAGCAACTGAATCAACTGAACAGCCGAAAGCATGAAGAGAGGCGAGTACATACGAACAGAGGAATCCTATAGCGATGTCAAACCAGCGTCCTTTCAGCACCCATCTGGCACGTATATGTCCATATACCTTACCTGGTGCACTTTCCTATACAGTGGGCCAACGATTTAAAAAAAAATTGCGACGCTGTATATTTTGCATAGCTGCCTATGGATGACATATGCCACAGTTTGCTTTATAATGACATATACTGTTTTGCATTCAAAGCATAGAGATTCACCCTGTGTATGTGCCCACTGTTACCCCAAACTATGATCTGAACACAGCAGTGCTCTAAAATAGAAAAAAAAATAATAAGTGAGAGCGAAACATGCATCAGGCACCATCTTGGTAGATATTGTTATCCTCCGAATTTCCCCTTTAATTTTTTCTACCTCTCTTACCCCTTTTTGTACTTTATTTTTGACATGCAGTATTACCGATTTATTAGACTGGCGTTATTTATGAAGTCAGAAACCGAGAGATAAAAGGTATACCTATGTGATTTGGAGCTCTTTATTAAAGAGGAAGTGGACACTCTTCATAGCTGACGTCTAGCGTACTTCTGGCCTAGCTCAGAGGGTTACAGATCACTTGGGGTAAGCAAGTAAGCTCCAGCAGAGTAGTTATACAAATTTGGTTACCTAGAACTTGGGCCCATTCTTGTTGCAGAATTTATGAAAGTGGACTGTGTTATATATTCCTGAAAGTAGGCTATTCTCAGGTGTTCATCTAACCCGGAGAAAAGAAACAATTTTAACAACATACTTTTATTACTGCGCCAACATCATGGACACCTCCAACAGCCTCACGGCAGTGAGGCTACTATCATGCTGAGTGTGTCCCAGGGGCAACAACTAAGGAGGAACTTCAACTCCTACATTGGAGACCCCTTAGCAAATGTAATGTTCCCAAGAGAGCATGAAAGGTTGATGTGAAAGCCACTGTGACCACTGCTACTCCCATCCTCTAGGTCATTACACACATATGCATTGGAGGTTCCGTTTGGAACCTCAGTCATATGTTCCTTCGGGAATGAGAAATATTTTTCTCCATCTAAACATCGGCCACTATGTCTAAAACCCGATGGACCCATTGTCTCTGTCAGGCATCATTGTGAAACGGATCCCTTGGTCTCCATTTCCACCTCCGTGATGGAGATTCCGTTCAGAACCTCCAACGCAGAATGTGAACCAAGCCTTATCTTGGTAGTAGTCTCCCTGTAGGCGTTTTGATTTATTTTTAGGCTGTTTCTGGCCCACGTTGTGGTGTGGGTGTACTCCTATTTGCACTTGCAACACCTGAATGGAGGCGTTAAATGGCAATTAAAACAACAGTATAAAAGTGTGAAGTAAGGAATGTGTGAAAATATTTGGTGAACAGATGAAAACACTTATGAAACAAACAGCACTAGGTATAAAGATATAGGTGCAAGCCCCTATAGACCTGTACCAAACCGGTCCTTCACTGTATCCACAATTGAAAAGTCCAGGCAGCACTTCCAATAAAGCAACATGTTTGCATGGGCGAATAATGCTTTACTGTAAGCGGTGCATGGACTTTTCTGAAGTAGATGCCAGAAAGTGTCCTTTCAGCACCCATTCGGCATGTACATGTCAGCTTACCTCACCTGTCACACTTTCCTACTATTTTGCACAGCGCCCCTTGGATAATATAGGCAATTGTTTGAACATAAAACCCTAATTTATACCACTACAAAGCAAAGGATAGTGAAGCCTCACTGTTAACCCAAAATGAACAGAACAGTGTGAAAAAGGAAAAAAAAAATAAAAAAAAAAATTACCTAGGCACATTTGACTACCAAACTGAAAAAACGTGTAGCCATATTTTTTTAGCTTCCAAATTTGAACATACAATTATTTAAAATAAAACTGTCCTTGTTGACAACAGCAACCAATCAGAGCTGAAAACAGAGCTGTGATTGGTTGCTTAGGGCAACAAAGACTATCTTACAGTTAGATGGTTTTGATAAATGGGGCCTACTTTGTGCATTGCCCTTCATCTCTCCCCTCCAACTCCTCCTCTTCTACTTCTTAGGCCATGTTCACACGGCTTAAAATGGGCCGTATTTCAGTCCGTAATTACGCGCCGTAGTGCGCAAATTACGGGCTGAAAACGGCCCATTCATTACGGTAATCCACAGTTCTCATAGAGAACTATGGATTACGTCTCCTCTCCCCCGCCCGCGAATCCGCGGGTGGGGAGATAAGTGACATGTCACTTTCTAGCGGCGTATACGCGCCGCTAGTAATGATTGTCTATGGCCCGGCGAAGTGCCAGCCCCCCGCTCGCTCCCCCGCTCCCGCCCCGCCCCACACGGCGTAATTGCGGGGCGTAATTACGTCCCGCAGTTAAGCCGTGTGAACCTAGCCTTCGGCTAGGTTCACACGGCAATAATTGCGGGACGTATTTCGCCCGCAATTACGCCGTGTGTATGGGGGGCCGGCAGCCCGCCGGCCCCATAGACATTCATTATTTTCGGCGCGTATACGCTGTGAATAATTGACATGTCACTTCTCTCCCCGCTCGCCGTATTGTGCGAGCAGGGAGAGGAGACGTAATCCATAGTTCTCTATGAGAACTGTGGATTACCGTAATGACCGGGACGTATCTTTCCCCGTATTTAATGCAGTTCGGCTCGAAATACGTCTCAGTTTAAGCCGTGTGAACAGAGCCCTACACGTTTAAAAATGTATTAAGAAAAGGGCTGGAGGGGCCCCCACACCACTCAGGGCCCCTGGTTCTGGCAGTTGGTTTCGCTCCATTACTTTCCTCTGCATACATATGTTCAAAATTTGTCTGTGCCAAATCCTATGTGGATTTTTCAAAGAATCTGTGGCAAAAAACTAAGGACCAAACTCTGCCCATTTATGATTGAGTGGGGCTAATGATCATCTTTCTCTTGAAGAATCCACAAAAACAGGCAGGCTGTGGATTTTAACTTTTGTGGTGCTTTCATCATGAAATTCAAATTTTAGGGGACAAATATATTAATCGGTGGGGGGCCACAACACTGGGACGAGAATAAGGGTTCCATGCCACCTGTTTTAGAGCAGTAATCACACACTGCTATTGGTGGTCCTTGGGACTGACAAGAGTAAAGCTGCACAGCATCTAATATGTACCTATTTCTGTCATTCTTTCCCAAGTGTTGTTAAGGGATGTTCACGCGGCATTTTTGAATACGTTTTTGATCCGAGAAACGTATTCAAAAGTGCTGCGTAAAACATCCAACACATACCCAAAGTGTGCTGCGTGGTTGGGTGCGTTTTGGCTGCAGCAGGATCGTACCCTACAGTTTTAAATAGGGTGTCTGCTACGTCACACGGATCAAGAATTGACATGACAATTCTTTGAAGGTTTCTGAAAGACGCATCAGAAACACGCAAACACTCATCTGAACGCTGATGCGGGTTTTACATTGAAAGCAATGTAAAATCACACTGCACATTGCTAGATGCGTGTTTAAGTCCGTTCAGGGTCCGAAACATGCATCTAAAATCGGATCCAACACACTGTGTAAACATACCCTTAGAGTCTTAAAGGGAATGTGTCATCAAAAAATAAGTCATTGTTTAAGTCCCATTTTAATGTTAAACACATTTTTTTAGGAATTTTTGGTTGTTTTTTTTTAATTTTTCATATCACTTTCAATATTTTTTAATAATTCTTAAGTCTTGCAGTTTTCACTTTGGCCACTAGGCCTTGTTTGCACTGCTTTAACAGCAGTCAGAGAGATGCTTTACAGTAGCTTCATGCACATAGGAGACTTAAGACTGACTCAGTTCCATTGACTTCTATAAGAGCTTTCTAGTTATACTCTGTGACCTGGGAAGAAATCAGTGTGCAGGGAGGTGAAAGGGTGAACTGTGACTATCTCCTCTTGTGACTGGTGGATCCTGTGTTATCTATTCACACTGGTGTCTCCTTTCAGTTTGACCCTCTTTGTGCTGATAATGAGCAGACAACTGAGAATCTCTCTCTACAGAAAAGGAAGTGTCAGACAATTATTAGGCCTAGTGGCCAAAGTGAAAACTGCAGGACTTAAGAATTATTAAAAAATATTGAAAGTGATATGGAAAATTAAAAAAAAAAAATAACCAAAAATGTGTTGAACATAAAAAAGTGAGTTAAATAATAAGTCATTTCTGATGACACTTTCCCTTTAATAAATATGGTGCTTCCCATTCATAGTGGGATAGACCTCTTTATTCATTAAATACTGTAACACAGTACAAGGTGGAAAACACAGGCATCTGGGTAAAATCTATCTCCTACTTTTCCAAGCTTGCTAGATCTCATCAACATTAGGTTGTCAGGGGTTCCTATTGAAATTGGTGGAACCAGGGACAAACAGGGAACAAAATGTACAGGGGTTGTCCAGGATTAGAAAAACATGGCTACTTCCCTTCATAAACAGCATATTTCTGGTATTGCAGCTTAGTCCCATTCACTTCAGTGGAAATGAACTGCAATCCCAGGGAGATCCTGTAGTTGAGGTGATGCACTAATTAAAAGGCTTTCTTTCAAAAACAGCACTTATTTTACAAATACTCCAAGCATGCGTGTCCAGACAACCCATCGAACCCAAAACTAAAGTAATCCCACCCAGTGTTCATTTGTTTGGAAGGATTTAGCAGAATGCGTAATTTATTCATTTAATTTACGGTTTATTCTGGGTTAAGGAGTCCATTGGGCAGTCTTATCAGTGATTGACAGCTATCTCTCATACATTCATACCAGGAAGGCTGCCAGTCACTGATAACACCGCCCACTGGACTCCTTAACACAAAATAAACAGTATAGTACATTGAATGAACAAATTACAGGTTCTACTGAACCGTTCCCTACAAATCAGTTTGCTCACTTCCTCGTAATCTACAACATACTGCCTGCCAAATGAGAAAACATGATCACCGTGAGAGGCTATCTTTAAATAACCTGATACACCATATGCACTACTGTCCTAGCAGGCTTTCTATGGGGTTTGCACCTTTTTTCCTGCATTGCTGATGAAGTAGTTCATATTGATCTACAAGAGATGTTATGGTGCCACATGGTGAGTAAGAGGCCAAGATGTCCTTTAAAGGGGTTTTGCCACGATCTAATTTCCTACCTCCTGCATCCAGCTCTTCAGCTCTGTGTGCTCAGAAGGGGCGTGTGTGATGTGTTTGAATTGCATATCATGTGACTCAGCAGGATGACATCACCAGGCTTTTCCTCTCTCTAGTCAAAGAAAGCTTTATGTATGGAATTTCTAAGTAGTTACAATGTAGCTCAGAGGTAAAACTTTTGCCTCCAGGCACAAGTGTCCTCGGTTCAAATCCCTGCAGGAACCAAACCTGCGGATTTTATTTCTCTTTATCAATGCACAGACCTGATTGAGGTTTCTTTATTATTTATTTGCACTGTTTGACTAATTACTAAAGAGTACAGAGGATAGGAGTAGAGTGACAGCACCTGGGTTTGAACACTCAGTAGCTGCCTGAGAGGAGAAGCGATGTCTGAGCATGTGTGACCAGTACCGAGGAGCTCTCAGCCCTGGTCGTATCCCCTGGAGATGAGCTGTAAACAATGGATCACTAAAGGAGCAGCTAAAACAAAACGGTGCAGAATTTTTAATAATAATGAATGGTGAAAATGTTTGTTATTTCATTTGCAAGGTTTCCACGTCAATTTTACTTTGTGGCAAAACCCCTTTAAGATTGTATAACTGTCAACCCCCTCCACCTCGTTAGCACTGAGCTTCCTACCTTGGAGGGTGGCTAGGGTGGTTGGGTGCTGTCAGAGTGTGTGCCAGAGCTCTGGAATCAAGAGGTCGCGCACTCCGGGAGCCAGCGCCGAAGCCTTTGCCAAACACTGGCTGTGTCCAGGGAAAGTGAAGGGCTGATCCTTTTTCATCCGAAGCTGGTCTATCCCTGCTCACTGTGTCTAAGCTCTCGTGAGTCACATAAAATGACGTGGAGAGCCCACAGGCCTTGACACGTGCTTTATAACATTAGCAGTGCTTTTCTCATTGCAGTAAGATACTGACCACCACTGCCAGTACCAACCTGCAAGAGCAACAGCACCTGCAGCCATTCGGAATTACATGTTGTAACTTTCTACACACACAAAGAATCCATGACTGTGGGGTAAAGATTGCTCCAGTGATATTATATGTCCCCCTGACCAGTGCCGGAGGAACATGATGCTCTCTGGAGTTCATAGGTAACAGTGGTCTTTGTTGTAACACATACAGGTCACCCTCGACTACTAAGCCCACAGGCTGTCATTTATGGCATACAACTTCATGTGCTTTAAATGACTTTTTGTGCAATAAATTTTCACAGTAGTTTCACCTAGTCTGAACATTGACTTTTGAGCAGATCTGCTGTAGATTTTGGTATTTACTGCAGATTTGATTGAAGTTTTTTTTTTTTTACATTGTTTTCAAAAGAAAAAGTCTTCATTAAAATCTGAAGATAAACCTTTCCTGCAGATTTTACCTTCTCCTAGTGAAGTCAAAGCACAAAACTGTTAAAAGGTATTGACAGTAAAATGTACAGTAATTATAATATATGGTGAAAATGATGAATATAAAATTCATAGGTATAAATAAAGTGGCTGGCATTGCTAAATTAGAAGGTTGGTGAAGAGCTGGTCAAAACTGGTTTAGGGCCAATGACATCAGAAGGTGGAGTGTAATAGAGGTTGAACCTAATACATTTTGCTGTATTCCACATATGGTTTTGTAGTGATGCCTGAGCCAACTGAGAGTCACACCCACACGGAGAAGAGTATATAAGGAAGGGGTGTGGGGAAGCAAGGGGTGGAACCCAGGGGCGGAGCCAACAGACCTTGGACCGATCATGCGGTGAAACCAGGTGCTTGGCCATGAGGGAAGCCATTGAGGCCTAACTCTGGTATATGGGTGAAAGAAGGGTTCCTATTCTACATTCTACACGCAAGACACTCAAGGGTCACGTAGATCATACATGCCAACTCTCCCGTTTTTGGCGGGGGTGTCCCGCTATTTGGGCCCCCCCCCCCGCCCGACCCTCCCCGCCCTCCCGGGGGAGTTGGCATTCCTCCCGCCAGCAGGCGGCGGGGGTCCTTTAACTGACCGCGGCGCCGGAGTCGCGCTGGTGCGCTACTCTGGCGCCGCCGGTCCGTTCCCGCTTCACCCGCCCGGAACCTCGCTGAGCAGGGAGGAGGCAAAAGGGATCGCTCCCTCCTGCCTCTCCCCCCTGTATGTCCGGCGCCGCTGTGCGCCGTACATACAGGTCAGCGTCACAGGGGAAGTGACGCGCGGCTGCACTCACTTCCCCTGTGACACTGCTGAGGAGATGTCCAGGAGCGGGCCGCTCTGCAGGAGCCTGGTCAGGTAAGTGGATTTTATTATTTTATTTTTATTAGTTTTAGGGGGGTCTACCTGGCTACAATGGGCGGTCTACCTGGCAACAGAGGGGGTACTACCTGGCTACAATGGGGAGTCTACCTGGCAACAGAGGGGGCACTACCTGGCAACAGAGGGGGCACTACCTGGAATGCAATGGGGGCATCTACCTGGCCAACAGAGGGGGCATCTACCTGGCAAACAAAATGGGGGGCATCTACCTGGCTAACAAAGGGGGCATCTACCTGGCTAACAAAGGGGGGCATCTACCTGGCTAACAAAGGGGGGCATCTACCTGGCTACAAATTTGGCTCTACCTGGCTACAGAGAGGGCATCTATTTGGCTACAAGGGGGCATCTACCTGCCTGTAAGGGGCACTACCTGGTTATTGGGGGCTACTACCTGGCTATAAGGGCATCTACCTGGCTTTCTTCCAAAGCCGTTATGCAGTTAGGTGCAGTGGGTGTGGCTTTTTGAAGGGGCGTGGCATACCGTCAAGATGGGCGTGCCCACGCAAACTTTTGCCCACTACTATCTCCTGCTTTTTCATTTTCAAAAGTTGGCAACTATGACGTAGATACATATTTGGTAACGTATTTTATGTTTTGTAACTTGTAATGTTATGATCCTTTGAAGAGTGCAAAATAAATATATTCTTCTTATATAAAGAAAGGTGTACAAGTATTTCTGAATCTAGATTCGTTAAAGGGGTTTTGCCAGGACGTGCCTTATCTGCTAAGAAGCAAACGTAAACAAGCCATGCTGAGCTGAGAGAGAGAGAGCTGGTCAGAGCACAGATCTATGCATAAGGGATCGTGTGCAATGTTCACTCAAATTATCACACTACAACTAGTGGATTCTGTATACAAAAGACAACATATTTCTCCCCAGCCCCTTGAAAGCTTCTTCAGCTCCCTCTCATCAGATAAGAAGTATTCTCTGTGCAAGCCCAGCCAGCAGCTCCTGTCGTTCCTGTCACTCTGCCTGGTCGTATCTAGTGCAAGCTTTTGGGTAACTAAGGGCAGGTAAGGCAGCCTGTAGCTCTCTCAGGCTGCAATTTTTGTAATCACATATATTTAGAAAAGTGATTAAAAACCCATTTTGGATGATCCCACGTCAACATTACATCGTGGCAAAACCCCTTTAAGATTAAAAGGAAGGACCTTGGTCTGCACTCATGGTGATCATAGATCTGTTATCTTGTCATTAACGAAATATATTTTTTCTCAGACTATATATTTCTTACAAAAAATCTGCAGTAAAATCTGCAAATACGCAAAAAAAAATCTACAGTAGATCTGTCCCCTGTAAACACTCCCTGAAGAGAACCTGTGACATCTCCTGCCATGTTTTAGTAAATCCTTGTGTTCCATGTAAAATACCATCTTCTCTAATAACTCGGTGTTCTGCGGTTTCTCTGGTGCGCGTCCCGTTCTGCCCGGTGTCTGGTGTCTCCATCTAACCCAGCTGGGATTGTAAGCAGAGTAAGCACTTAGAGGCTTGAGCACACCACTTTTCTCATTCAATTTTAGAATGAGGTGAAGTGTAATGAAGTTTATAGATGCACAGAATAAATATGGATTGCAAAGGATGATTTGTGCTTGACCTGTTGTTGTAATCCGGAAGGAAGACAAGCTCCTGCACGGGTCTTAAGTGGTTACTCTATATCACGAAAGTGGTTGTTGTAGATCATTTAAAGGGGTTTTGCCAGGATCTCATTTCATACCTCCTGCATCCAGCTCTTCAGCTCTGTGTGCTCAGAAGGGGGTGTGGGTGATTTGTAATTGCATATCATGTGACCCAGCAGGATGACATCACCAGGCCTTTCCTCTCTCTAGTCAGAGAAAGGTCTGTTTGGCCGTGTTCACACGGCTTATTCACGGCGGATTTGTGAGCCGGATTGCGCTCGCAAATCCGGCGTGAATAAGGGGCGGGGCCGGAGCGCGGCGGGGGCGTCGCTCCCCGGCCGCATAGACAATGCATTATCTACGGCGCGTACGCGCTGTAAATAATGTGCATGTCACTTTCTCCCCCCACGGCGGATTCGCCGAGCGGGGAGGAGCGACGGAATCCACTGTTCTCTATGAGAGCAGTGGATTACCGTAATTACTCCGACGGATTGGCGCCGTACTGCAGCGCAAATCCGGCGCGGAGTACGCCGCCAATCCGCGGACAAATAAGCCGTGTGAACGAGGCCTTTATGTGTAGAACTGTAAGTAGCTACATTGTAGCTCAGAGGTAAAACTTTTGCCTCCAGGCACAAAGGTCCTCTCTTTAAATCCCTGCAGGAACCAAACCTGTGGTTTTTTTTTCTCTTTATCAATGCACAGACCTGATTAAGGTTTCCTTTTTTCTTTTATTTGCACTAATTACTAGGGAGTACAGAGGACGGGAGTAGAATGACAGCACCTGGGGTTTGAACACTCAGTAGCTGCCTGAGAAGAGAGATGATGTCTGAGCATGTGTGACCAGGACTGAGAAGCACTCAGCGCTGGTCATATCCCCTGGAGATGAGCTGTAAACCATGGCTCACTAAAGGAGCAGCTAAAACAAAAACGGTGCAGAATTTTTAATAATAATGAATGGTGAAAATGTTTATTATTTCATCTAAAAACTTCCCACGTCAATTTTACTTCGTGGCAAAACCCCTTTACGTTTCTCTGGTATACATTCTAGAACTTCATTACCAATCTGTCATATAGGTGTTCCCAATTGGGGGGAGGGAGGGACACACTCCTTTGAAAACTGGAATGATAACACCCATCTGACAGATTCAGTGATACATTCCTAGAAAGACACTTTAACACATATTGCTTTATCTTCATGAGTTACTCTGGAATTGTTTGTCTGTTAAACGTGATATTTGATTACTAGTTATTGTCTGTTCCTACTGTTTTTTTGAATGCGGAAATCTTTATTGTTTTTCAGGACAAGCATGTTTTTTGTTTTGTTTTTTTTTTTTTTTGTTATTTCAGAAGTATAATCCTACTTTATATTTTTTTTATTTGTGAATCGTTATTTGTTGTAATGCGATTATTTTGCCTCTTTGCTTTATTTACTCTTATTTAATGTGTTTGTCTCTGCTCCCGCCCATCTCATCTGGCGGGTGTCCTTAATTCCTCTGTATGCAGATATTCATCCTTCATTCCGCTTTAAGCTTGTGTTCTTTGATTTGACAAATAGAAGCTTTAAAGAGACACTACCATCAAAATGTTTCCTTTCACATATTGACAAACTATATGCGACTATTATATAGATTTTTTTTTAATCAGTAATTGCTTTTTTTTAAATAAAATTTTCAAAGTTCCCCTATGAACGTTACGCTCTCAGAATTCCCTTCTATAAACTGATAGCACAGCAGCGAGAGGAATACTTGAGGATTTTTCTTTCTGGTCGGCTCTGGTCTGAGAAGTGGGAATATTATGAGCAATAATCTGATAAGTGTGAACAAACCACCCTCCCCCCCCAACTGCAGAAGAAAAGACAACCCTACTTTCCTTTCATGTATTGCTATGGTCTAGCAAAATATTATCTATGCCTGGGAAGAGAAAAATAGAGCAATTATGTCATTACCTACTATTTGTAATGAGACTATGTAGAGAGAAGTAACAGCTGAAGTGAGACTAATCTGCCCTGCCACACAAGTGGTCTGTCACACAGCTAGAGAAGGACAATATTTTATATGCAACTCTTAATTGCATAGGACTGCCTAATTAAAAAATATTGCCAGAAGTTACCTAAAAAATTTCCAGAAATATTGGTTAATAAAAATACTCCTTTCTGTTGGAAATGTCTCTTTAAAGGGGTTTTGCCACGATGTAATGTTGACGTGGGATTCTCCAAAATGGGTATTTAATGGGGTTTTGCCAAGATGTGAGTTACTTACCTCCTTATCAGCACGGGAGTAGAATATAAACAAATCATGCTGAGTCATGAAGGCTGCAGGGGAGAGAGGGAGGGGGTGAGCAGAGAGCGAGGAATAAGGGAGCGTCGAAAAACTTAACGCAAATAATAACTTTACAACAGTTGATTCTCTATACAGCAAGACACAGGCTCATACACTGCACTTTCTCCCCAGCCCCTTGAAGCTCATTCATTTTCCCTGTCATCAGATAAGAAAAGTGTTTCATGCAAGCGTGGCCTGTCAGCTCCTCTGGTCGTGTCTAATGCAAGCTTTCAGGTAACTAAAGGGGATTGAGAAATGCTGTAGCTCTCAGAGTCTTCACTTTTTGTAATCACATATTTAAAAAAGTGATTAAATACCCATTTTGGAGGATTCCACGTCAACATTACATCGTGGCAAAGCCCCTTTAATCACTTTTCTAAATATATGTGATTACAAAAAGTGAAGCCTGTGAGAGCCACAGCTTTCTTTACAAGCCCTTAGTTACTTAAAAGTTTGCATTAGACACGACCAGGAGAGCTGACAGGCCGCGGTTGTGAGTTTGCACTTCTTATCTGATGACAAGGAAACATGAATGAGCTTTCAAGGGGCTGGTGAAAAAGTGCAGTGTATGAGTCTGTCTGCTGTATAGAGAATCCACTGTTGTAATGTTATTATTTGAGTAAACTTTTTAGAGACTCTCCCTTGCTTCCTCCCTCTCTGCTCACCCCCCTCCCTCTCACTTCTGCAGGGTTCATGACTCATCATGCTTTGTTTATATTCTCTGCTGAGCAGACAACAGCTAAAGGAACTCACTTCCTGGCAAAACCCCTTTAAGCCTCAAAACGCATTGTCTATTTTGAATAACTAATATTTTATCTGCTCTCCCTGGGATCCTTTACACCAAGGCCGTTTGCAACGAGCATAGAAGTTCTATGGAAGCTCGGCTCCTCCAGGGACAGCTTTTTTCTTTTTGTTCTTCATTTTTCTAGGAGAAATAACAGAGGAACAGCACAACACGGAGATATAAGAGAAGATGCTCCAGAATTGTTTTTTCACAGGGAACATAAGGATTTACTAAAACAGACCTGTCAGGAGATGTCACGGGGCTTCCACAACTGTATGGGCGATATGGAAACAGCCATTGCTTTGGATCACTGCACCACCGGTTTCTAGATCTGCCCATATTTTTTACCATCAGTCATAATTATCAGTGCAGATAGCGAACAGTTGCAGACAATTACACCTAATTACAGTATATACCATGTATTATTATAGCTTCCTAGACTGCTGCACCGTTTATGTGATGTAGTCACAGGAGACGAGACATCTTATCAGTAGACTCCTCAGAACAGGATGTCTATGCATAAAGAACAATGGTGTCTAGGGTTAAGTGTACGGGTCTCATACAGGAACTCTCCACTTAATAGGTGACAGATACGGAGATTCCAGATCTCCTTGAGGCGTGACCGTGGATGTACTTGCTGGTGTCCGCCGCAGTTTAGCTACTGATACATTTCCAGGTGCATAAACATACCGCTAATCCATTATCTTCTCTCCACATTGCTATAAGCGGATGTTTACACGTATCCAATGTAATCCAACATGAATTTACTTGAGGATCCGCTGGCAAAACCCAAGCCTGGCACTTGGATTTCTAACTTGGATTTGCGGTTTAAATGCCGAGGATCCACAAAAAGGATTGGCTCCACCAGCGAACAGGGGATAATCTCCTTCTTCGTGTATTCAATGAAAAAAATAAGCAGCAGGCCACTTATTTCCGGGATAGTCGCAAAAATCTGCACAGAAATTTTTTGTTGCGTCTGAACAAGGTTACAAACCTCATTGACATGCATGGGATGCAGATTGTCATTGGATGTCAGTGTTGTGGATGGGAACAAAGGTTATATATATGTGTGATCCGTTGTGTCTCTATTTTAATGTATTAGTTATTATATACCTCATTTTATATATATATATATATATATATATATATATATATATATATATATATAATAGGCACCTATATAATACAGCATGTGAAAGCTGTAGGTATATCTTTTGTCATTAATGTGTTAAACAAAATGGCCGCCTGTAGTAGTTTGTAGAGATTGTCGTGTAATCAAAAATGGCGCCTATTCAGAAGTTACACCCTGTATCCAAAGCATTCCTGAGTTGTGAAGAGGGTCCGGGAGATAAGGACGTGCCAATAGACCCTCACAGACAGCTCCATGTGATGCTTCTTATCTACTAATTTGCAAAGGTATAAAAAGCCACCATTTTGTGAATAAAGCAGAAAGCACTTTCATAGCAGCAAGGCATGTTGTGATTTGTTTTCTCGGTGCACCCTATGTTATTTTTAAGATAATTTGGCCCCCCACAAGGACAGAATAGTCCCTTTGAGGCTACATTTCATCAGTGCATAATCTGTGCAGAAATCCATGTCAAATCAAACATGTGAATCAGGTCTTATAGCATACGTACACATTCCAAAAACAGTAGCACACTATCAACTAAAGAAGCTATCAAAGGGGACATAGGAATTTTTGAAAAAGCATTTCTGCTACTTAGGATACATGAAAACTTTTTGAGGTTCCTAGTTCACATTTTTGATCAAAATTGCTTAAGCCACCCCCGAAACTTCAACGGGATCGCAATGCAGGTGGGTCCTACACTATTTTGTTACCTCTCTTGGGGCCTGTTCAGACCTACATACTTCAGGGAGTGAAAGCACCAGCTTCCAAGTACACTGCATTGATTTAAAAGCCTGTGAAGGTGGGTGGAGTGCAAACATCCAAAATGGAGACAGCCACTCCTCCATACACAAGCTAGAAACAATATATGGTTTTGCACATCAAAAAACCTTTTTGAAAAAAATGAGCATAGGTGCACACTGGTGTGGCAGTAACATACATATACATTCCAAAAACAGTAGCACACTATCAACTAAAGAAACTATCAAAGGGGACGTAGGAATTTTTGAAAAAGCATTTCTGCTATCTAGGATACATGAAAAATTTTTGAGGTTGATATGTGCTACTGTTTTTGGAATGTGTATGTATGTTGCTGCCACACCAGTGTGAACCTATGCTCGTTTTTTTTTTCAAAAAGGTTTTTTGATGTTTCTAGCTTATAGTATACGTGTCAAACCAAAGGCCCGTTGGCTGAATCTGGCCAGACACTTCATTTTATGTGGCCTTGAGACCTTAGACACAGTGAGCAGGGATGGACAATATAATGGCCTAGGACCTGCTCTTCATTTTACTTAGATGATGCAGCCAGCGCTTAGCAGAGGTGGTGGCAATGCCACAGAGAGCAGCCTCCATCTTGAATTTGGAGATCCAGCACGCGCCTCTACACCAGTCTGTTCAGCAACGCAGTGGCACAGCTCTGACGGCTCTACCCTGTCACCCTAGTTACCCTCTAAAGCCTATCAATGGCTCTTTGAGGAGACCCTTAAGGTGAAAATCAGTTTGACACTCGTCTTAGGCCATGTCCCCATGGCACTGGTTTGCGGACGGTTTTTCAGATGGTTTGCGGTTTTCCTATGGGCTGCTATGGAAAACCCGTGCTGCAGTCCTCACTGCACGGGTTTTTCAAACTGCCGGCGGTCCGAAAAACATTGTACATGTTCATTCTTCCGTCCGGTTTAAGGACGGAATATGAACATGTTAATGGAAAGGGTGAGGTCTTTTCTCCGCTCATCGCGGCCGTGTTAACTGCACAAAAAACAGACAAATACAGGTCGAATAAACCAACCGGTATTTGTCCTGTTCAGTGGGGACTCGCCCTTATGGGGACACGCTCTAGCTGGGGTGCCAGGGGCACTGGCATCCTCCCCAGCAGATCACAATTGACTACTGGAGATCCAGCAGAGGTAAAACCTTAAAATGAGCTTATTTTCTGGGGAACCAATATAACAAGAGAAGAAGTGCAAAGTGGACAACCCCTTTGACAATTACAGGGCACCCTTATAAATATGAATTAATCCCTGACTTCATGGGTTTCTTGTATTTTTCTTCAACTGAATACATATGTATTTTTTATGACACCTTTGTAACAAAGTTGTTTTTTTAATACTCAAGTGCCTTAAAAACAAAACAAGCAACATGCCAATAGTTGGTTGATTAAATATATCCTACCCTTTTGCGTCTACAGCTCCCATGCAGACCTATGCGTCTCCATATTACCACTATAAATAAGGACGGATAATATCAGTAGTCCTCTAAATCACAGAACCCCGCTGGACGGTGTCTCATCTCAGAGTACAATACCGTGCAGTGCAACCTGGAGCACCTTGAAAACTAATGAATGGAAACACGTAAGATGTGAACGAGCTATTCTGAAGATATTTTGCTGTAGCCCAGGGCCAGAGATACATCAACCATCCTTGGCAGTGCAGGAATGTACTTGAAGGAGCATTGCCTGTGCAAGACGTGCAAGTGACCCAAGGGCTGAAACCATGTAATCTCCTATAGTAATGTGATTTTATTAACATGGTGGTGGTACTTCACATGCAGTCTGTTCCCACGACCAGAATAATATTCTCATGGCTCACTGAAATTACTACAAAATTATAACAGCAGCAGGAATGCCAACAAGGTAATATAGAAATGAATACAGTTAGGCAACGGAGTCCAAAAAGGGGCCCCATGAACCCTTGTTGGTTTTCACCCTCCTTCCAGAACTTAATACCAATTACACTTGTGCTAAATAAATGCACTTTATCTAAACGTTTTTTCCATTATATTAAAAAAAAAAAAAACACGTCTTCAACTCGGGGAGGGAATAAAATGGAAAAGGAAAAAAAAAAACCCTGCTCCTTTACAATGCAGCTACTGCCACGTTCATTGTTTACATGACCCTGCAGCCGTTCACAGGCCTCAATGGACTCTTTCTGCCCGGGACCACCGACTGACCAAAGAACACAACGTCATCAGTGAGGAGGAACGGCGACGTTGAAAGGGAGCAGGATGCAAAGGTAAATTTTTTTTTTTTTATTTATTTTACTATTTATTCTACGTAGCCCCCTCTCCGACCAGCAGCTTTTTTTCTAAATGAAAAAGCCCTTTAACATGGAAAAATGTCCAAAAATAAGGTCCATTAATTCTACAAGCCCCAATACCCTTTACTACCCATGGCAGGGTGTAACGGAAGTAGAAAGATGGGAGCCAAGTAGGCCATTAGTAGGCCCTTAGCTGCCACGACAACCTGTCAGCACCCAGCGATCTCCGGAGCAGCACCATTATTTTATTCCTTATCCCGTTGTTTACTGTGGTATTTAAGCGGTTAAAGGACTGGGATTTGAGTTATTTCCTATTGAGGTCAAGCGCACAATCCTTGTGCAGTATGTCACAAATTGTGTTGGATTAAGAGCAAAAGTTCCCTGCCCACCTGTACGGGTTGTTCTATAATGGTACAATGCACTCATTTTAGGTGAAATAGCGTACATATATCCAACTGCCTTGCTCTAAAGTGGGAAACGAAGTTTAAAATGTATGGGGCTGAAAAACTTCATCCAAAACATCGGAGGCTACAGGTGTTTGGATTGTACACCAAATTTGACACTATATCGCTACTCATGAGGTTTGTGTGATTTGAGTTAAAAACAGATTAAATCCTAAAAGTGAAACTGAAAGTCCTGCTGAACCCGCCCACGTACAGCGATTGACAATTTTATTTGTATATACACCCATACACGGAAAGCAGTTAATCACTGTATGTGGGTGGGGTAAGTTGGACTCCCGCTATCTCTTAAAGAGTCCAGTCAGGATTTACGCTGCTCTAAATCATATAACCCTATACATCACAGAGCTCAGCTTCTCTTCCTCTATCATATAACCCTATATATCACGGAGCTCACCTTCTCTCCTCACTCATATAACCCGATATATCACAGAGCTCAGCTTCTCTCTCCTCTCTCATATAACCCTATATATCACAGAACTCAGCTCCTCTCCTCTATCATATTACCCTATATATCACAGAGCTCAGCTTCTCTCCTCACTCATATAACCCGATATATCACAGAGCTCAGCTCCTCTCATCTATCATATAACCTTATATATCACAGAGCTCAGCTCCTCTCATCTATCATATAACCCAATATATCACAGAGCTCAGCTTCTCTCCTCACTCATATAACCCGATATATCACAGAGCTCAGCTTCTCTCCCTCTATCATATAACCCTATATATTAGAGCTCAGCTTCTCCCCTTCTATTATATAACCCTATATATCACAGAGCTCAGCTTCTCCCCTTCTATTATATAACCCTATATATCACAGAGCTCCGCTTTTCTTCTCTATCATATAACTCTATATATCACAGAGCTCAGCTCCTCTCCTCTTTCATATAACCCTATACATCACAGAGCTCAGCTTCTCTCCCTCTATCATATAATCCTATATATCACAGAGCTCAGCTTCTCTCCTCTATCATATAACCCTATATATTAGAGCTCAGCTTCTCTCATCTATCATATAACCTTATATATCACAGAGCTCAGCTCCTCTCCTCTTTCATATAACCCTATACATCACAGAACTCAGCTTCTCTCCCTCTATCATATAACCCTATATATCACGGAGCTCAGCTTCTCTCCCTCTATCATATAACCCTATATATCACAGAGCTCAGCTTATTCCCTCTATCATATAACCCTATATATTAGAGCTCAGCTTCTCTCATCTATCATATAACCTTATATATCACAGAGCTCAGCTTCTCTGCCTCCTTCACATCCTGCTCTCAAATATGGAAGCATAAACTTCTTGACAGATTCCCTTTAAGTGTCAAAAGTAAACCGTTCAAAAAGTAGGAATTAGTCATTAATTGTAGGTACATTAACTACCTGGCTCCAGAGTACCAGCCGCCTTTGAAATAAAAGGAAACACATTATCCCATATTCTGAAGCATAATTGGTTTGAGATGGGAAAAACCAAGTTCCTTTAAGAGTCATCACTCTTCTATAGGATGGGTCAAACATGTAGAGTCTCTCGTAACCTTTTTCTATTCCATCTTCGCACTTTGCCGTGAAAACTATTCCCTAGTCATCACTTTCATGGATTCATGTAAAGTCATATTTGCAGGGCGCATTAACAATAGGCAGCATTGTATGTTCTCTGCGATTTCTATGTCTGTCTGGTCTCGGCTCAAGGGAAGGAGGGGGGTGAAGTTTAACTCTGCAAGTTCCATGGCTGTTATCCAATGCATCATTTCATCCCCCCCATCGTTTTCTATTTTCAAGCAAGATTTAAGGCATTTACCGCATTCAAATCCATCAAATGCCACAGCGCACCCTATAGCAATTAGTTCCAGGCCTCCGTCGAATGGAAGATGCTCGAGTAACAATGCCTAAAGCTGATTATTTTTGTTATCGCACAGCAGGCCTCCACAAGATAATTTTTTTTCGCTGCATGTCTTATCACAAAGAAGACACACGGTTGGGTGCCTGCAATATCTAGAGAGCGTCGTCGCTGCCGAACGATTCCTAGACTGAGAAGATGGATACAGTTGAATCTGTGTTCCCTGTCAATTAACTGAGCCCCATTAGATGTGTGAACTGTGCGTGAACTTGCGCCTCGGGAATCAGGAAAATGCAGATCTAAACCTATAGAGCAGATATCGACCGAAATATTTTGGAATGGCTACAAAGCCGAGATGGGGATTTCAGGAAGTCATTAGTTCATATGTATCTGAGCAGAGCACTGGTCACCAATCAACCAACAGGCGGCACAACGCCAGCAATGCTCTGCTTTGCATATTATGCTTTTGAAGACACAGTCTCTTAGTGAAGACTTTAGTGCTTCAGCTCCATGGAGGGACAATCTCTTCCGATTCGTACTAAACATGAAGCTTTAAAATGTAATCGAGCACGGAGTAGTACAAAACAAAACATACACTTGTTTGCTCCTAACCAGCTTTCGGCACCAACACCTTGCTGCCCACAACACTATAGACAGAAAAGGGGTGTTCTCACCACAATGATTAGCTTTTAAAAGGGGTTGTATCATTACATTAAATGGCCTTCAGAAAAAGGGGACAGTGAAAACAAGCAACTTTGCAATTGGATGTCATTAGCAAAGCTGTCTTGTTTTCACTGTCTCCCTTATCTTGTGTTTCTGTAAACACAGTTCCCCAGTGCCGGTCGGATTCCACCTCCTTTCATTTCATTGGCTGATGGTTCTATTAATTTACATTCTGTCTGGCCCCTGGTCGTATTCACAGGAGAAAGCATTCCTGCCTCTCTCACTCAGTAAGGGACCAGCAGGAATTTCACTCTGCATAGCCAGAAGAAACACAACAACACTGCAGGGCTTCTACAATCAGAAAACAGCAGAAATGTGCCTCGATCCCCGCTTCTCTCACTCAGATTAAGGGGCCGTAGCAATTTCACTCTGCACACCCAGCATAAACACACTGCAGCTGATTCTACAATCAGAAAACAGCTAAATTGTGCCATGGTGCCTAACTCTCCTGCAAAGAAGGGAGATCTGTGCCGTTCATAGAAGATTGGATTTCAACTGTAACAAACCTCCAGCTGAGAGAGGAGAAGAGATCATAGAAGACTGTCTAGATTGAATGCATGTATGTGGTATTTAAACAGCTCTTACAAAATAAGACTGTATAGGGAGAGGAACAGTGAGATGTGGACTCAGACAGATGGGGTGAGAGGGGGAGAACAGGACTCGGGAGCGAGCATGAACAGTGAAGGGGGGATGATGCATCACCCTTCAGTTAAAAAACACCCAGCTGGGAGGGGAAGAAATGCCCCTTGATTTGTAGAGCTGAGAAAATGAAAATACTTTGAAACACACGAACTGAAGAAGCGATACATCCCCTTTAACATAAAAGGAAAGGTAAATGTAGACCATTACCAAATACATTGCTGTTTTGATTTTGTTTTGTTCAGGAGATAAAGGAGATTTTATCTACTGCTATGGTACACAAGTTCCTCTTGGTTACTGACTACCACTCCCTCTCTATCCTCTCTCATTGCTTCAGCTGCCCTTTCCGACCATGGCGAGTCACTCGCTGCTGAACCTTATTTCTGGCACATTAAAGGGGTTGTCTCACTACATTGATTCATCTTATCTCAGTCCTGTTTTCTTGGTTTCATTTTGAATTCATGTGTGTTTACTGGCTTATACTAGGCAGCAGTAGAAGCCAGGATTGTATCTATAGCAACCAGTGTGGGCAGCCTATCATGAGAGATTGATCAGGTCTGTAGCTATAGCGACCCGAGGAGCTGATGCAGCCCATACTAGAGGGGATATCTCAGAGTAGGTAGGACAATGTTAATAGACATTTATTGAAAAGTGACTTGTTTTTGCAAGATCTTTGACATAAAAAGCAATTCTTGTAGTGAGACGACCCCTTTAAGTTGTTTATCTACGTTTATTACAAGTTTGAACCCTAATTGCTCTGTAGCCTTGTGTTCTACAGTTTATAAACTGCTGCATTGATGTCACCATAACACAAATAGCTAGGAATGGGAGAGGCAATATGCCAGTCACTGCTTTAAAACAGCATACAGCCTAACCAGGAAATGCAAGTCTGAAGCTGCCTGTGGCTCTTTAAAACAACATGGTGAGACTACCCCTTAAAGCAAGGTCCTTAAATAACAGTGCTAAGGGTGCTGAGTTCTTATCTTGAGAACCCCATTCTATACACACTACTAGAGCATATAAATAGAGAAGAATAGTAGCTCTCGCTCCGGAGGACTTGGTAGTCCATGTTTTACATGGACAAACCTTCAATTAAACCCTTCTATGTAATGTTACATTTAGGCTATGTTCACACGGCTAATTGCAGGGCGTACAGTACGCCGGGTGTTCTAGAGCTCGCACCGTAAGCGCGCCGGCCCCATAGAAAGTCATTACTCGCGGCGCATAAGTGCCGTGAATAAATTACATCAATTATCTCACCGCGCATACAATCCGATCGTATTGTACGCCCGGGGAGAGGAGGCGTAATGTAATGATTGGTGTGCATTTCGCTCTCAATACGTGGCAAAATGCGTCCAAAAATAAGCCGTGGGAACATAGCCTTACGCTGTAGTGATAGAACCTGCTCCACAAAATCAGTTGTCAGTGGTCTCAGGATCCAATTATGAGGAACTTCACTGATTACCCCAAAACCCCTTGTATTACAGGGGTATTTCCAATAAGACGTGCATAAGTTGCTAATAAGTGTGGGTCCCAACTTTAGGCAAACTTAAACTCTATCAGTTCTCAATCTATAAAGCACTAAAGCTTAACTTTTATTATGTATAACTCTTAACCTCTATACATACTATTTAAAAACCTGATTTCTAATCTCTCAATTTATCTCTTTCCAATTGTGAAGGAATAACTTATTTTCTATTATCAAGTCTTGTGGAACACCACCTATTTTTTTAAATAGTGTGTATTGAGGTTAAGTGTTATACATAATAAAAGTTAAGTTTTAGTGCTTTATGGATTGAGAACTGATAGAGTTTATGTTTGCCTATGGCAATATAGTAAATAGAGTCATTAAAAGTCACTCTTTGTTCTCTTGCTAGATTCCCATTTTTTGGAGACTATTTGGCCCCAACTTTCGACCTATATCTATGTGAAGAATGGATGCCCTCTCATTCATGCCACCACATCCAGGCAGATAAAAGAGAGAGGTGGAGCAGAAGACGCCTTCCAGTAAAACTTTGCATCTATGATTGGATTGAATAATATGTTGTATAATTCATCAGGTGGGGCCTGCGCGCCTTCATCCGATACCGGTATGGTGTTGTATTGCTATTGAAATTAAATTAAAAAGTATATTAAAAAAAAAAAAAAGTATGAACCATATTATGACATCAATGTAAATATGCCATAAAAGTCTGCAATTAGACAATCCCTTTAAGGGGGTTTTGCCACGATCTCATTTCATACCTCCTGCATCCAGTTCTTCAGCTCTGTGTGCGCAGTAGGGGGTGTGTGATTTGTCTGAATTGCATATCATGTGACCCTGCAGGATGACATCACCAGGCCTTTCCTCACTGTAGTAAAAGACAGGTCTGTTTATGTAAAGCATTGTGAGCAGCTCAGAGGCAAAGCTTTTGCCTCTCTGTACAAGGGTCCTAGGTTCAAATCCCTGCAGGAACCAAACCTGTGGATTTTATTTCTCTTTATCAATTCATATACCTCTGAGGTTTCTTTTTTATTTATTTGCACTGTTTGACTAATTGGTAAGGAGTACAGAGGACAGGAGTAGAATGACAGCACCTGGGGCTTGAACACTCAGTAGCTGTCTGAGAGGAGAGGTGATGTCTGAGCATGTCTGACCAGGACTGAGGAGATCACAGCTCTGGTCGTATCCCCTGGAGGCGAGCTGTAAACAATGGATCACTAAAGGAGCAGCTAAAACAAAAAGGTCCAGAATTTTTAATAATGATGAATGGTGAAAATGTTTATTATTTAATTTGCAAGCTTCCCACGTCAATTTTACTTCGTGACAAAACCCCTTTAAGGACATCATGATGAGTAATTACATTTTCTTCTATACCATAGGTTGTCTCCACAGAAGGGTTACCACTTTTGGAGCAATAACTTTACATGTTGATTTATCTCGAGTTACTGCGCGTTTGTCCGCTGCATATCTAAGAGATTTGGGCATCAGCCACATCTCACATTAAGAAACATCTTGTTCCGTTCCCTCACATAGACTGCAAGATACTTTATCAATTAAGGCGTCTATATATAATCACGATCAGGTAAGTGCTCCAATATTTTTTCAATAAAGAAACATTAGTCTTGTCAGGGATAACATATAGAGGTATTTATCTCCTTTCCTATCAAAAATGACAAAAGTTGAGTCATTACCTTGCTTCCTAGGAGAAGCCTACATTACACTAATAGTGACTAGCAATCCTACCTTTCCAATACTGGCTTCATCTTATAGAAGCCCTGGTAGTCCATGTGTCAGTATAAAATGCACACTAGATGGATAAGCTGCGGACGTTTAACGCAGGACAAATACACAACAAAACCCTCATGGTTTGCTGTGGATTAACAAAAGGAAAAGAAATTAATAAAAAACTAAATTTCCCCACTTAAAGGGGTTGTCTCACTACAATGATTCCTCTTACCTCAGTCCTGTTTTCTTGGCTTCATTTTTGAATTCAGGGGTGTGTTTACTAGGCTTCTACTAGGCTGCAGTAGAAGCCAGGTCTGTAGCTATAGCAACTAGTCCTGGCAGCCTATCAGGATAGAGCACACAGGTCTGTAGTTTTAGCGACCTGAAGAGCTGATGCAACCCATATAAGAGGGGATATCTCAGAATAGGTAGGATATGGTTAATGGACATATATTGCAAAGTGAATTGTTTTTGCAAGATCTGTAACATAAAAAGCAATCCTTGTAGTGAGACAACCCCTTTAAGTCAATGCGGAAAACCCAATAAAGATCATACACAATCTGCACCATGAATTGACATATTGTGGACTAAAAGTCCACACCACAGATTACTTTCCTTGCAGAACATTTTCCACAGTCTATAGATGAAATTCCAGAAAACAAAACTACTTTGCGGCTACGCTGTGGATTTTTCAAGCTTAAAGGGGTTTTCTCCCTACAAAGATTAGCTTTTAACTTGAAGGGAACGATAATTGAAGACTTTTTTTCTAAATATATTGCTTTGCTGATTTTACTTTAGGCATGAGATAAGAGACATTTTATGTGCTCTTGTGTGAATACAGGTTTCTATGGTTACTTGCATACCAGACCATAACAGGTCTGGTATAACAGGTGACCACTTCAACCAATAGCAGTGTCAGGCAATGGGATGTGATCACTGCAGCAGTAAAGGCAGGCGGTGGCACATGACCACTGCAACCAACAAGACATCGTGCAGCGGCATATGATCACTTCAGCTGACAGCAATGTCAGGCGGTGGCACAAGAACAACCAATAGTGACGTCGGGTAATGGCACATGATCACTTCGGCTGATAGCGACCAGGGCTGTGGAGTCGTGGAGTCGGTGCCTATTTTGCAGGAGTCGGAGTAATCATAAAATGGACCGACCACCAAAATATATGATTAGTTGGTCCAGTTAGATCGATGCAGTACAAAGAGCAAGAGTTATTGGGTCCGGCCAGTGCTACTGCTCCCATATCTCCAGTCTTATCACATGAAGAGTCATATCCAATAAATCTATTTTACACTGACAAGCAAAATGGTAACAATGATTTGAACTTGTGACTTTCAGGCTTCATATCTCTCCATCCATTACAGCTTTGTACATAAGGCTACTATAATTTTATAGACAATCCTCTTACCTATCTTATACATAAATTTGAATTGCAAATATTTAGCAGCTGCTTAGTTCTGCA
This sequence comes from Phyllomedusa bahiana, assembly GCA_025379985.1. NCBI lineage: Eukaryota > Metazoa > Chordata > Amphibia > Anura > Hylidae > Phyllomedusa > Phyllomedusa bahiana. The sequence goes on along the minus strand of JAODAL010002815.1, from coordinate 107,746 downwards.
GATTCTTTCCTGTAACTGCATTGTTACTGTTTTGCTCCTAAACATCAAAATCTTAATTTTTATTATTTTATTAGTATTTGGGAAATCCACCTTTTGGTTTTCAATACTGGCAGAATCCTACTGAGCTCTGAATCAGATTCAAGCATGTCTTGACTAAAATCTGATCCTAGATCTCTTCTACACATTCCCAATGTTGGTGCAGACTGGACTTGGATACAAATACAGCTTTTTCTTCAACTTTCCCCACAAGTGTTCAAAAGATCAAAACATTGTTACCCTTTTGCTTGTCAGTGTCTGTTCTACCTAAATAGCTTGATTATTGTATCATAAGGTGATAAACAGCCTGATGTTAACATTTTACTACAGTAAAGTTATCACTTAAAGATGCGCTGTGTATGAGGGAGTTGGAGGTTTGGGAAATTGAGGAGTCAGGGCTTTTGCTTGCCGACTCCACAGCCCTGATTTAGTGACATCGGAGCAGTAACACGTGACCACTGCAGCTGATATCAATATCAGGCAGTGGCACAAGAACACTGCAACCAATATGGATGTCGGGCAAAGGCACATGACCACTTTGGTTGATAGTGACATCAGGGCAGTGGCACGTGACCACTGCAGCGGACAGCAATGTCAGGCAAAGGCACGTGACCACTCAAGCGGTCAAGGCAACAGTAGCAGCTGGTTATTTTTATAAAATACTGTTGACTTTCAGACAACCCCTTTAACAAGTGCTGAACCTGTGCCTGTTGGCCATGCCCTGTCTCGTCCCCGCAGCGGAAGTTAACTGCAGCACTGTTTCCATCACATTGCAAGGGGTTGGCTCACTACATTGATTCATCTTATCTCAGTCCTGTTTTCTTGGTATCATTTTGAATTCAGGGGCGTGTTTACTGGCTTCCACTAGGCTGCAGTAGAAGCCAGGTCTGTAACTATAGCAACCAGTGCTGGCAGCCTATGATGAGAGACTGAACAGGTCTGTAGCTATAGCGACCTGAGGAGCTGATGCAGCCCATACAAAAGGGGATATCTAGGAATAGGTAGGACACTGTTAATGGACACATATTGCAGTGACTTGTTTTTGCAAGATCTTTCAAGGGAACCTGCCACATAGATTATGCCCCCCTTGCTGAGGACAGCACAAGCCAGTGACAGATATGCTGTTCCCAGCACTGTGTCCCTTATTCTGTAAGATGCTGTAGTTTTTGAGTATTTAGTGCTCAAATCTGCAGTTTTCAGCCAGAAGAGTCATTCAGAGAGTCAGTTTTTTTTCAAACCCCCGCCCGCCTCAACTGATAAACCTACTACTTGAATAGGTAGAAACATGTGAATAACTGCCAGGTGGGTGGGGCTAGCCTTTGGTGGGCGGAGCCAACACCTACTCATGAATGAGATTTGAGGGATAAATGCTGTAAAACTGCTGCATCATCTCTTTCATTTCTTCTCAGGTACGTCCTGTCATCCCACGCATTATATGTCTAGCTGTCTCTGCTTAGTTTAAATGGTACGTCCTGTCTGTGGAACAACAAGTCTCAGCCATCCCACCGCATTATATGTCTAGCTGTCTCTGCTTAGTTTAAATGGTACATTTTTGTCTAGATATTTTCGCCCAGCTCTGTCTTCCATAATTTATCCTGTGTTTATTTGTATAGCCATCAATCCCAGATACTCCCCTTGAAGTTTCTGCTCTGTGCAGAGCAATTTGTAGCTCCACCCGTTTACGACACCTGAATGCCCTAATGCTCATTTTGAACTCATCATAGTTGAGTATAAGTTGCAGAGCTGTGGTCTGTGGACCGAGGTCTGGGGGCCAAATTTCACGTGCCAAATTTCTAAGTGGCAATTTAGAAGTGGCAATCCTCAGAATTATCCCTGAATTTAATCTGAAGTGAGCAGAAGGGAGAAGGGACTCTCACCTTTTTGTAAGTTGCTACACTTCTTTGCATACTCCTTATTTACCATGCTTGCTATTACTATCTACCTTGCAGCCATCTGCCTCCTATCTTACCACCCTATCTTGCCCTCAGACAAGTTTATCCACATAAGCTCCTCTCTCCTTCCCTCACCTATGTACTCATCCCACACGCTATTTTCCCTCTTCAACCACCCCAAACCTCCAGCTCACATATTACTGCACAAACGCCGCTCATATTCATCACTGACCCATCTGCTGTCTCTTTTCATTCTCCTGCTTCTCGCTGCAGGGGACATCTCTCCCAACCCCGGACCACCTTCCTTTACTGCTCATCCACCTCCTCCTCAGCCGCCCATAGAAACCTGCTAACCTGCTTGCCATTCGCTGTACGCCTTTTTCTGCCCTTTTAAGTGTGCTCTATGGAACGCCCGATCCGTCTGCAACAAACTCACTGCTGTTCATGACTTTTTTCTCGCCAACTCCCTCAACCTGCTGGCCCTCATAGAAACATGGCTCCAGCAATCTGACACCGCTTCCCTTGCCGCTCTCTACCTATGGTGGGTTACATAACATCAATGCCATCTCTCCGTTTCTTGGCGGGGGGGTCCCGACCTATTTTGGGGGTACTGTTCCAGCCTCGTGGGAGTTGGCATTCCTGGGCCGCCTGCAGCGCGGGCGGTCCTTTAATTTACGCGCACAGAGTAGCGCTGGTGCGCTTACCATATTGCGAGCCGGCACCGTCTTTAATACAGGCGGGTGATAGCTCTTGGCCCGCAGCGGACCGCTCACCCGCCGCTTTGGGTCTCCAACTGTGCGGGTGAGGAGCTAGGAGGGATCGCTACCTCCACCCACTGTATGTACGGCGACGGTGTGTGCGAAGAACATACAGGGTCAGCCGGCGCAGGGGGATGTGAGACAGCGGGGTCTGCAGGGGAGATGAACTGACCTTGTCATAGTATGATCGGCTCTGCGGTATCACGCTCTCCATTCCCCTCCTGCGAGCCGCTGAGGAGTCGGCAGGAGCTGGCGCTCGCTGCAGGTGCCTGGTGGTGAGGTAAAGTGGATTTTTATTATTTTATTTTATATTAGGCTTTAATAGGGTGGCTCTACTGGTAACAGAGAGGGGAACTACCTGGCTAAAGAGGGGACCACTACCTTGGCTAAAAACAGAGGGTGACCGCACTACCCTGGCAAACAGAGGGGACCACTATAGGCAAACTGAGGGGACCATGACTGGCATAACTCAGTAGGGGGGGGACCACTACTTGGCTATAACAAGAGGGGGACCATACTGGCAAAAACAAGGAGGGGACCACTACATGGCAAACAGAGTGGGGCAACTACCGTTGGCTAAACACAGGGGGTCACCTACCTGGCAAAAAGGTGGGCATCCGACATGGCAAACAATGGGGGCACCTACCTGGCCAACAATGGGGCACCCTATACATGGCAAAGAAATGGGGTCACCTACTGGCAAACATTATGGGAGCACCTACAATGGCAAACTCAATTTGGGAGGAAACCTACCTGGCTCAACAATGGGGGGACCCTACCTGGGCTAACAATGGGGGGCACCTACCATGGCTAACAAAGGGGGGCATCTACCTGGCTTATACCAAACAAGGGGGGCAATCTATCTGGCTGAAACTCCAAAAGGAGGGAATCATATCCTGGCTACAGACATTTGGGCTCTTACTTTCTGGTCTAACAACGGGGGAATCTCTTAACGGCCTGTAAGGGGCAAATACCTGGTTTATGGGGGGACCTCAACGAACTGGTATAGGGCATCTACCTGGCGTTTCTTCCACAACAGCACGTTATTGCAGTTAGGGGGAATTTAGGGGGTGTGGCTTTTTTTGAAGGAACTGGCTCGATTGCCACACCGAACAAAGCCTATGTGAGACAGTGATCACATGCAAAATTTAGGTCCGACGGAGCACGCTATGCGCGCAGCCGCTCCACATTAAGTAGTACCCGGCTTTTGCTATTTTCATAAAAGTTTGGCAACTTATGGTCTCACTTTCACCCCACCAATCACCCCAGAATGATGAACAGGTCATGGTGTGGAGGATACGGTTGGCATACATTCTCTCTCCCGAACAAACGATGCACGTCATTCAGGTCCTTACTCCTGCACCACATCCCTCTACTTATCCCCTCCTTGGAGGTCCAACAACACCTAAGACATGTCTTTCAGCCATTATTCATAAGTGTCTCAGATCGTCTACAGATACCCACGGCTCTCGACGCCTCAGTTATGGATCAATTTTGTCGAAACTCGGCTCATCCACTTCATTCTCTCTCTTCTGATAAAATTGCCACACTCCTCAATCCATGGGACGATTTCAAAACATCACCTCCATTGACATGAAACCCATGATCCCTTCTGGCATCACTGTTCTCTTATACACTTGACTCCATCATCTCGATGGCCTCTCGAGTTTACTGAACTCCCCAACCCACTAGGATGCGGTACTCTCTGGATCGGGTCGTTCTGACATCTTTCTCTCAATTCCTACTTCTCTATTTCTCTTACATGCCTCTATGACCCTCATCTTTTCTCTCCTTCATTTCAATATAATATTCTCAGACCATTCTTCTGGTAAAACCCTTGCCACATCATCCTTTCAGATAATTATCACAGCATCATTTATATACGATGAAAACTAAGCAGCTCAGACACTCCTTTACTGTTCCATAATGCCCCCAAATACTCCTCCTCCTCCACTGTCACCAGACCAAGGCTTGTCAAAAACATTACAATGAATACAGCTCTCTCACATCCACCCGTGGATCAGTTGGACTACCAATCACACTATCCTGCACAAAACCAGAAAAAGTCAGTCCCGCCCCTCGCAGCCTTGTGACACACACTCAGACTCTGTTTTCTCACAGCGATGTTCCAGGTTGTGCGTGTGCGGCTGTGACGAAAGCTAACTAGCAGACTTGTCTCCACTTACAAATTAATGTCTCAAGGACTATAGAACATCACGGAAAACCGTCACGTGATCGACATTCACAAAAATTATGGTCAATCCATCATCGACAATTACTCAAACAATCCTTAAAGCCTACTTGGACACCTTACACTCCCGCCTTATGGCACTAAAGCTCTCAGGCGCCGGGCAGCGGACCTCACAGTGCTGCTTAGAACCTGGAACACTACTGCATAGACAATAATTGTGGACTAAGAAGAAGGGCGTATCTTAGATACTACTGTCCTCATTATTCTGTCTCATGACGGGAGGAACGCTCTGTCGACTCTCATAATCTTACGGGACACCGCTTGACCCTCGACGACAGAGGAAGATGTGTTCCAGGCCTATCTTCAGCTGTAATGCTGTCTCCCACGACCCACGCTGCTCTACTGATTCCCCTCTATTCAACAATCACCACCATTTGTACTCCAGTCTATTTCATCCCTAGTGTCCTCACTCTTGCAACAACTTTATTGCTTATCTGTAACCTCTTTCCTCTCTATGCGGATCTTTCTCTAATAAAATTCTTCCTTAAACACCCCATTATACACCCCCCTTTATAACAAAAGCCTCTCTCTGGACGTCCTGTGCTGCATAACTACGACCAGTCTAACCTGCAGCGATTCTCTTAATCTCTTAAACTCGCTCTGGAACATGCTTTGGTCTACTTGCATATAATCCGCCTTTATTCATTCTGCTATACTACTCTATTTTGACTCCGCTGCCAGATTCTAGGTTTACGAAGCCTCACCTTACCTCACTCCACGGAGGAATGGGGATAAATTGCCTTTAGTTAAAGTCTCAAATGTGACCTACTCTTAAGACAGCAATATATCTCAGGCGGTTAATCGCTACTGCTATATTGGGTGCTATCTTGGTTTAGTCCTGCTAGCAACTTAGATCGTTGACACTTTGTGCTTCAACAGACATTTCACTCTGCATCGCTCTCATCGCTGCCACTTGAGGCCTGCCAGGACACGCTCTCGCTTGAGATTCTAGTATCTCCTACCTACTCTGACTTTCCATTCAGTTCTCGTTTTAAACGGGTCTTCGACTCCTCTCCTCTTCAACTTACTTGCTTGTGGGAGGTTCCTTCAAGGGATCAGCTTCTTAGGTCCTTCACAATTCTTATTTCTATTGGTTAGCACTGCACCATTGTGATACAAAAAAAACCATCAGTTATGATTTGGCCTGACGTACCTTTATATTGCGGATTGACACCCAGTATTACACCTCTCTTCCCGTGAACATTTCGCCAGCAACTTGCTCTTACAATTTAAAAACACAGTGTCGGTCGTAGTCCGCTGATCTCTGATCATATCAATGTTATCTCATCCATCTGAGAATACTTAATAAAAAATCACTAAGACTGGATCTTCTTGTCTTTCACGCATTCTACTATATACAAACCCCCGCCGCCCTGGTATTTCTGTTTCTGTTATGTGGGTACCACTCATTTACTCTAGGCTCGCAGGCAATAACAACGTGTCTAGGGGTTTTTTTTTTTGGATTTGATCTGACTTATCTCCCATAATATCAGATCCCACTTGCCGCTCTGTCACTGCCACTAAGAATATCTCAATAAATTCTGTACGCCATTTCTTCTCAAATCTGTGTGATAACCAGACTCAAATACTCTCCATTTGTACGGCTCTTAATCTCTTTTCTCTGTCTTGGATATACTAACTGCAAATCATCTGGCATTTCGGATATTTCCCTCTTCTGCAAAAATCTCTCCCCTCTCCCAAGATACTGTGACCAGTTAGATGGCAGTCTAAGCGCAGAGGCTTAGTCCTTTTTCTCTACTCCTGCTAGACTATACTGATGCCTTCTACAATCTGATGTCTGTAATGCATAATGTTGGCCACAATCCTAAGTACATGGATACAGTTTAAGACTCTCGAGACTGGCTCTCTCTCAACCCAATAATAGACGCTACTACTACATGCGATGCCTCCTCCCCTTTAATTACCCATCTCCTCCCTAGTCTCTCGTCTTACCGCACTTCCGTGCTCTCTCCAGCATTCTGACTGAATGTACAGTTATACATTATTCATCATAACCCGATAACCTCCTCCATTGACCTGCCGATCAAGTTGTCAAAACGTGCGTTACACCAATTCACTATGGAAATACTGCATACTAGCGGAGCGATTTTCAGGCCACATTGCAGCTCAAAAACCTAACATAAGTCTTTCAAGAGAGGCACGTGACAAATACATCCTTTCAGGAAATCTGGACTCGCACACAGATTTTTAATGATCCATAATTATACACACATTCTGTCATCATGTCCCCGGCACTTGGGCCACTCTTCAGGACTATATCAAATGTTTAAGATTCGTACCTGTTTGGGTGGCAGAGTTCACTCAATTTTTCATGTTAACCACCCATCTATTATGATAACATGGTGGACCCTTTGTTAAAAACTTGGCAGACTTTTTACGTATTGTGTTTAGGCTCCACTGAGCCTCCTAATAGACTGTAAGCTCCCTATCGAGCAGGGCACTACACAATAACTTGGTGTCTGCAATTTTGTTGAAGTATCTTTGACATTGTTAGTAATGACTGTTGTTTACCCTTGTTATTTGTAAAGTTGCTGAGGAATATGTTGGCGCATATAGATAATAACAGACTGTTTATTTTATTATTATCATCTTAAGGAATAAGGACACAGGGCTGGGTACATCGACGCAGGTCTGACACTATAGCTTGCTGTCCGTCCCTTACAAGCCAAGTTGTAGCATAACCTATTGTGGAAAAGATTCTCTATTATCATATAAATGCAATATTGTAATGAGAGCTACCCTTTTAAGCTCCCCCATAATCATAATTGCGCTATATTATCTGTGTATGGGGTTAACCATTTGGCCCCGAATGGAGGCCAAAAAGTGTCCATCTTTGCGGGGTTCAGTTTACAATCAGTATATGGGAACCATAATTAAAAGCTAATTAATTATTTATAGGTTACCTGTACAAAACGAGTGTTTGTTTCTCAAATCTCAGTCTCCTCACCGCCCCACCTACAGGTCAATGTTTCCCTGGATCTACCACAGAAGATGCATTGAAAAATAAAGATATCATCCTGTGCAGAATGCACTGGATCAATAATTAATATCACCTGTGCAGCATAAATGATATCACCCTGGCAATGCTAAGGTGGACAGACAGAAACATCGAACTGTTTGGTGGGTCATGAGGAACTGGAGTTGAGAAAACATTGCTGTAAAAGAAGTTATCGTGGACCAGGTTCCCATTATTTGGTCTAATGGGTGATGGAAAGCACTTACGGCATCTCTGTTTAACTAATAGGTCCTAGAGCTTTTCATGATGTCTATGTTAAATGGAAACCATAATAACCCATGTGTGACGGATGCCATACAGTGCAGATTACAGCTGAAAGATGGAGGCGTGCACTTTTATCAATGGGTTTATAGAAAGAGACTAATCCGTTCATTTTTACATATCGACTAATTCAAGGACTTCTGAAGTTCACACCTATATTCGCATAAGCTCTAGTAATACACATGGCCGGAGAAGGAAAAGAAAAAAAAAAAAATCACTGACCCAAAATAAAAAGAAGAAGGGAAGAGTCAGCTTTCTTTAGCAGCTCAACAGCTCCTGCTTTATCTTGGTAGATTTAAAAGGTGTTCCATTTTACTGAAACATGGAAGATTAGGAGAGATCTCAGCCCACACACAGCATTCTTCATCTGTAGCTTGTAGAAGGCAAAAAATAAAAAAACACCCCTCCTCAGCCAGCTCATACCTCAGTGCTGCTCTATGGTATCCATACGGTATCCAGCCCCTCTCCTGCTGGTCACTAGTCATTACGCCAGCACGATGTCCATTCCCTACAGATGAATAATGAAAAGAATTCTCCACCGAAAAATTCTGAATCACCCTTTCTGAGTCTATCGGGGGTGCGAGGTAATGACAAGCCTCTAACGCATTGCTTTGTGTTATTCAAGAAATGTCTTCCCCTACTATACTCTGCTCAAAATAATAATAATGAAAAAATATATATTGGGACACAATACCAGGCGCGTCTCTCAACGTGCAATCACAGGTTGATAACACATTCAGTGTTTTGCTATAACAACCCAACAACTGCTCTTTGATCACCGTCTGAATAAACAAGCATCTTATACACTATATATGTTAAACTGCAAAACAAACTACAAAATCGCTTTTTTTCCCAACGGGGGGACAACAAATGGTTTTTTGCCCCCAGGCTTTTTTTTTAAAAAAATAAAATAAATAGGGGATCAATTTGAATAGGATTTAAACAGTCCTCCTCATCATGCTGTTCCCATTTTGTCATCGTGAGAACAAGACAACACCTTACAATTGAGCAACAGTATCTCGGCATTGCGAGGCTTCAAGCGGATTCTTTGGAAGTGGCCCCGGGCCTTAAAAAAGTCACAGTGTTTGCAGGTCGTATCAGGTAAGAGAGAGGGAAGAGTCACAGAAAGGCAAAAAAAGTGGATGCCCTTTTGGCAAAACACATGATGACCGCTTCAATGTAAACAATGCCCTGTGGAACCGGATGATGAATGTCACACCTCTCCAGGCACGTTTAAGGGAGGTGAGAGGCATCAACACTGGAAGAGGGACCAGTGCTCCTCAGTGGTGAAAGTTGATTCACTCTGAGCAGAAATGATGGCCGCCAAAGATACTGAAGACTTCAAGGAAAGCATTTTATTTTAGGTCAAAACCCCTTTTTGATCGTTAGCACACAGACCACCTATGAAAAACCGTACAATGGTCTGACATGCCCATTTGGTTGAATTAAATTTATATACATATATACCACACATTATATATACACACACACCACACACAGAGAATTTAAAATACATACACCCCAAATATATAATTCCTCAGACAAATAAAAAACGACACTGGCCGTCTTTATACCGCCAAGGCATTAAGCCCCATAAGTCTTTATACACTCACTAGCTTTCATCAAAGACCCTGCATGCAGGCCCCCCGGGACGTTCATTTTAGATGTGGTTTTTTACCAGCATCTGCTGATCTCTCAGGGTACCTGGAAAGATTATACCACTTTTCCCTTGGGAAGACGTCTGGAAGACAGTCAGTCAACGTTACTAGTTGGAATTAGTTGTATCCCGCTGAGAGACAGACAGGTGATGACCCCCCTCCCCCAACTACAAACTGTTTAGACATAAACATGGCCATTGCAAACATAGAAGGCAAAAAAAATAAAAAATCTAATGCAAAAGAAAAAAAAACACTCTTAAATCTCATACAGAGCCCTCCTAGCTGCAGAAAAGAAAACATCACCTTAAATACAGAACTGCCGTAATATATTTTCTTTAACGGGGGCAACCGTTTTAAAATTTCAACCAGGATTTTACGAGACTCGTAAACCAGAGATTGGAATTCCATAACCCACACCAAATTAAGAAAAGTGATGCTTTCTACTATGAACCAGTTGAATCCTTGAGTGGTGAGGCAACCAACCCTGGACAAAATAAATAAATAATCATACAAAAATTTATCCCAGGGTTCAAATGAAGACAAAACGTAAGGTATGTTCACACGGTTAAAAAGGGACGTATTTTTAGCCCTACTCGCAATTACGTGGAAAACGTCCGTTTTACGGGGAAACCACTTCTCAAGAGAATATGGGTTCGTTCCCCCCTCCCTGCTCGCACAATACGCCAAAAGGGGGGGATAAGCGACATGGTAATACAAGTCTATGGGCCGGTGAGGTGCCGGCCCCCCGCTCCCGCCCCAGTCCACACGGCGTAATTACACCCTGCAAATAAGCCGTGTGAACATAGCCTAAGGGCTTGTTCACACACATTTTTGTGATCCGTAAAAATGGATTAAAAAATTGTATGTGATTAACATTGCGTTCAATGGGAAAAGGTGTGTTCCACGGGAGATCGCCAATGCACCTTTGAGGGCTCTCCTGCGCTGCGCTTTTGGCATCCGCTTTAAGAATTGAAATGTCAATTCTTCTTGCGTTTTACGCAAGTGAAAGCCCATAGGAGATAATGGAGTGCGCTTTTGGCACCTGTCCAAAAGCGCTCCACACTCCGGGTACGTATCAGCTGCGCTTTGGAGAGGGGGAGGGAGAGAAGGGGAGAGGGACAATTTTTTCTCAAAACGTATCCGGAAAGCGGATCCGTAAACCGCAAGTGAAAAAAGCATACAATTTACGGATCCAAATAAAGTATCAACTGTTGCGTTTTTTCAGAGGCGCTTTCCGGATGCGCTTTTCACTTCTCAAAAAAAGATCCGTAAAAAGGATCAAAAACGTCATGTGAACAAGCCCTAAAAGAAGCTAAAACTTTTTTTTTTTTTAGACTTACCAAAATATTATTATTCCTATAGCCCTTCTCATCTTTAAGGGGTATTCCCATCTGAGACTTTTATGATGAATGGACAGAATTGGTCATGAAGGTCCTTTAGGTGCAGGCTTAGGGCATGGTCCAATGGCGTTCTTGGATACGTTTTTGATCCGAAAAACGCATCCAAAAACGCTGCATAAATGCCTCCAACACGCGGGTGGATGTATTTTTGCTGCAGCAGAAACGCACCCTATAGTTTTAAAAAGGGAGCCGGCTGCCTGAAACGGATCAAGAATTAACATGACAATTCTTTCAAAGGATCTCAAAGAGGCATGGAAACACACATCGGCGGGCAAAGGCCGATGCGCAGTTTACATTGAAAATTAATGTAAATCACACTGTACATTGTTAAATGCGTGTTTGGGTGCATTTAGGGTCCTAAACACGGAACCAAACGCGCATCTAAAACCATGTAAACATCCCTTTAATCTATCTTGAGAACAGGGAGCCCTTACCCTCTGTCCTGGCTTCTGCACAAAACATAGGGGGGGTTGAGCACGTGCGACTATCTGTTGTCATTTCACAGAAATTTCCGAGTACATTGTGCTCGTTTGTACCTTGAACTCCCAAGTTAAATTTCTTCCAGCCAGGTAAGAAAGTAAAATAACTTTGACAAGGCGACAACTCATCCCACCTCATTCTTGCATTTCCAAAATCACATAATTTGTATAATATGGGAATAAAATGTGCTGACCCCCCTCCGAAATAGTGCCACAATATAACAAATATCTGGGGTTAGTTGAGAAATAAAAAAGTGCTCCCCCCCCAAAGAAAAAAAAACAAACAAAACAGTGCCCCTCTTGTCCATTGTCCGGTATGCAACTCATCCCCTTTTCGGTGTTCTGCTGCAATACCAGATGCCGCCCACTTTCTAGTAAATAGTGATCCACTGCACACCAAGGAGTAACTAGTAAATTAATTCATTTATTAGTATGAGGCATAGATTGGGAAAGATATTTACAAGGACATACAAACAAATGCTTTACATAGAGATTAGTGAACATGTAATTGATGTCAATAGTATATTGATGTTTCGGCAATTGCCTGTATCAAGAGACATCAAATTTGATAAGGAGATATAATATGGATATAAATCCTAGTAAGTAGGTAGGAGGACACCTCTGTAGGCAATATGGGTGTCCAGAGGAGGGCAAGGAAGTAAGGGAGTTGGTCCGGGCTGGAGGCTAGATGTACTGGACGAGACGTCCGTGGTGTAAGGCCTCGTTCACACGGCTTATTTGTCCGCGGATTGGCGCCGTACTCCGCGCCGGATTTGCGCTGCAGTACGGCGCCAATCCGTCGGAGTCATTACGGTAATCCACTGCTCTCATAGAGAACAGTGGATTCCGTCGCTCCTCCCCGCTCGGCGAATCCGCCACGGGGGGAGAAAGTGACATGCACATTATTTACGGCGCGTACGCGCCGTAGACAATGACAGTCTATGGGGCCGGGGAGCGGCGCCCCCGCCGCGCTCCGGCCCCGCCCCTTATTCACGCCGGATTTACGAGCGCAAACCGGCTCACAAATCCGTCGGGAATAAGCCGTGTGAACACGGCCTTAGGGGAACAGCCTGCCAATTTCTAGACACATCCCAGTCGGTTAACATTGCACCAAAGTTAGCGCTCTACTTTGTAAGGGCATGTCCCCACGGCACGGGTTTTCGGCTGGTTTGCGGTTTTTCAGACCGCCTGAAAAACCGGCCGAAAATGAGCACAATTGTGCTCTATGGACAACCCGTGCAGCAGTCCCCACTGTACGGGTTTTCCGTCCGGCGGTTTTGCCGCCGGCGGCAAAACATTGAGCGAGCACCATCTTCCGTCCGGTTTTTGGACGGAATCTGTGCTTCTCAATGGGAGGGCTTTTCTCCGCTCATCGCGGAGAAAAGCCGCCACCCCCCGCGGCCGTGGGGACGGCCGCAAACCAGGACTTATCCCGGCCGGCAAACCAACAGGTATTTGTCCTATGCCGTGGGGGTGCGCCCTAACTGTTGCAGCAGTGGTTTTTTGCAGTGATGGCCAGTGCCTTTGCTCCCTACAGTGCTTCTATTCTATGCTGTATTTACAATGATTTAATAGCAGTCCTCTAGGATGACTAGAGTCAATATCTGTAATTTAATACCCCTCCTGAACTAGGGCCACCTTCACCAGCCGTGCCACAATTAGTTACCACCTCCACTGACTTCTTAAATCTTTGAGCCACACAACCTTAATTAACACTTACAATGTCATTAGAGCTGGAAGGATCAAGCAGTGACATCCTGAAATTTCAGTGAACGATCTTTGACCCCCATTTGGTGTTATCTTAATTTTAATGTTTACACAAAAACTTATTTACAACATGTATTAATTTTTCAAGTATCAACTTTCAACTATCAAGACAACTCCTTTTAGGGAACCACTAAATAAGAGCAGCTCCCGTTCTGGTTGACACAGTACTGTCCATGGATTACATGGTCAGACGTGCATTTTAATGGCTGGCATGTAATACTACAAGGTTTGATAACTATCAGCTTCCCCCAGCAATCAATGAGGACTCAAGGCCTTAAAGGGGTTTTGCCACGATCTCATTTCATACCTCCTGCATCCAGCTCTTCAGCTCTGTGTGCGCAGTAGGGGGTGTGTGATTTGTTTGAATTGCATATCATGTGACTCAGCAGAATGACATCACCAGGCCTTTCCTGTCTCTAGTGAAAGAAAGGTCTGTTTATGTATGGAATTGTAAGTATCTACAATGTAGCTCAGAGGTAACATTTTCGCCTCACAGCACAAGGGTCCGAGGTTCAAATCCCTGCAGGAACTTAACCTGTGTTTCTTTTTTCTCTTTAGCAATGCACAGACCTCATTGAGGTTTCTTTTTTTTATTTGCACTGTTTGACTAATTACTAACTAGTCCAAAGGACAGGAGTAGAATGGCAGCACCCGGGGTTTAAACACTCAGTAGCTGCCTGAGAGGAGAGGTGATGTCTGAGCATGTGCAACCAGGACTGAGGAGCTCACAGCCCTGGTCGTATCCCCTGGAGACGAGCTGTAAATAATGGATCACTAAAGGAGCAGCTAAAATAAAAACGGTGCAGAATTTTTAATAATGATGAATGATGAAAATTTTATTATTTCATTTTCAAACTTCGCACGTCAATTTTACTTTGTGGCAAAACCCCTTTAAAGGGAACCAGCCCGGTGGTTTTCACTACCCCATATGACAGCAAAATCTGATGGAGGGAGAAAAGCTAAAGTGTGAGATACAAGTTTATAGGATTTGGAGCATGATCAGCAGATCCTGAACCAACTCCTTAAAAGACAGTGAGCCCTGCTTATCCCGCCGACATACAGTGATTGAAAGCTTTCCCTATATCAGTGTGTACAGAGCAACTATCACTGAATGTGTGCAGGGTAAGCAGTGCTTTCCGTTTCACTTTTCAGATTACATCAGATTTTTACTCAGAAATTCAGCATCAAATCATATAAACCTATATAATCACAGACCTTTGTTTCTCTCCCTCTATCACATCATGTTCTCAGATAGGGAACCATAAACAACCTGACAGGTTCCTTTTAAAGGGCTGTTCTCACCATGCTGTTTCACATAGCCTGCTCTTCAGAGCCAGCTTCAGATGTCCACTTCCTGTCCAGGCTGTGGGTGGTTCTATAGCAGTGTATAGCATTTCAGCTCTGCTATTACTAGCCGAGCCTGTTAGGCACAGTTCACACGGCTGATTGCCGGCGTAATTGCGGGGACAGATTTCGCCCTGCAAATACGCCGGCTGCCGTGCAGCGGGGGAGGGGCCCCATAGACAGTAATTATTCACGGCGCGTACACGCCGTGAATAATTGACATAATTGAGACTGAATCCAGAGTTCTCTATGAGAACCGTGGATTACCGTAATGACTGGGACGGATTTCAGCCGTATTGGAGCGCAAATACGGCACGCAGTACGGCTGAAATCAGTGCCCAAATCAGCCGTGTGAACGGCCCCATAGAGAAATATTGGTAATGGAGAAGTTTTAAAATAAAGGGCTACAGAGCTCTAAAGGGTTAAAGTTTGTTAGTAAGAAAACAAACAAACAAACAAGACACAGCAGGGAGTTAAGTCACCACCCATGCCATGGCTGCTACAGCAAAGAGAGGTGGTTGACAAAATGGGATACCTTCTGTGAACAAGAACTGCTCTAGCTTTGACATGCAGCAAAATCAGAACAGCATTACATTTGGTTAGAATCTTTATTTACTTTTGCCTACACGTTGTCTTCATGACACAATCCCTACTAAAGATTATGGGAAGAACGGAGTGAAAACCAACTTGATCAAGATTTTCTGCCTTTTCAATTTTCTGAACAATGAATGTGGTGGAATTTTATATGGGGATGTATTAGGCATCTAAGGCCCTACTGACACTGTGTTTTGGCAGATTGTTTGTGGTTTCTGTCGGAACACTGTAAGGGTATGTTCACACGGCTTATTTTGGGGCGCATTTTGCCACGTATTGAGAGCGTGCTGCGCTCTAATACGAGAGAAATGCGCCCCAATCATTACGGTAATCCATAGTTCTCATACAGAACTATGGATTACGCCTCCTCTCCGCGGGCGTACAATACGATCGTATTGTACGCGCAGGGAGATAATTGTCCTGTCATTTATTCGCACCGCGAGTAATGCATGTCTATGGGGCTGGCGGGCAGCCGGCCCCCCCGCGCCGCGGGAGTACGCGCTGATCAGTGTGACTCCCGAAGACCCGGCTTAAAGGGGTTGTCTCACTACAAGGTTTGCTTTTTATGTTAAAGATCTTGCAAAGAGAAGTCACTTTGCAATATGTGTCCATTAACAGTGTCCTACCTATTCCTAGATATCCCCTCTTGTATGGGCTGCATCAGCTCATCAGGTCGCTATAGCTACAGACCTTTTCAATCTCTCAGGATAGGCTGCCAGCACTGGTCGCTATAGCTACAGACCTGGCTTCTACTGCAGCCTAGTAGAAGCCAGGAAACACGCCCAAGAATTCAAAATGAAACCAAGAAAACAGGACTGAGGAATGAATCAATGTAGTGAGACAACCCCTTTAATTGCAGGGCGTACTATACGCCCTGCAGTTAAGCCATGTGAACATAAGGGTACATACCCTAAGGGTATGCTCACACGGCTTATTTTGCCGCGTATTTGGGCACGCTGCAATTACGGTAATTCATAGTTCTCATAGAGAGCTATGGACTACGTGTCGTCTCCCCGCACGTACAGTACAAACGTATTGTACGTCCGGGGAGAGAATCGACTTGTCAATTGTTCGCGACACTTACGCGCTGCTGACAATGCAAGTCAACGGGGCCGGCTGGGTAGCTCCCCACCTCCGTGCTTTGGAATTACGTGCCCATCAGCGCGCGCTTCCAAAATACCCGGCGTATTGGGACGCGTACTGTACGCGCCCCAATTAGCCGTGTGAACATATGCTAAGAAAAAAAAAATCTCGACAGACTTAGTGCTGATTGGATTGTTTTCTCTATTTAGCGAAACGTATACCATTTCTGCACCAGAAACAAAAGCGTGGTATACCGTGATATGCATCAGCATACATTTTTTTAAGGTACCGTGACCGATACAAAAACGGGCTGCCAAAACGAGATGTGAATAAGGCCTAAGAAAGGTGGATAGACACTGTAGGAGCTGCAAAAGTGGGCACATTGGTTATTAACTGAAATGTATTGCGATATATGGCACACACAAATTACAGCACTTGTTGTCCGTAGTGGTAATAAATCAAGTGAATGATTTAGACTAGATGTTAAGAGTAGTTGAACTACAAACCTCAAGGTATGTGCGGTCTAAAGGTCGAACACTTCAAAATGGGATGGTTAACCCATTGTTGGTTTCATAAACAAAGGTGTCGCACCAAACTGGAAGGAAAAAAAAAAGCCCTAATAACTCCATAGCTACCAATAGTCTCAATTTTGCTAGGACAATCCAATGAAGCAGGCCTCAAAAAGGATTGAACGTAAACGCTGACAAAAAGTTGCAGGAGTGTTTCCAGGTGGCTATAAAGAAGGCTTAAAGGAGTATTCCCATCTCATTCTTTAGCTTTAAACATATAGGTCTTATAGATACATAAAGACTGTTACCAAATACATTGCTGTTCTGATTTTGCTTCTTTTCAGCGCATAAGTACTTATATCTCCAGCTTGTTTGCATAAGTTTCCCTGGTTTACCAACTCGGTGCTTTAACAGAATCTAGAGCTATGTCTTGGAAGGTGAATTCACTCCCTGCTGTGTCTTATCAGCAGCATAGGAGCTTGTTTATCTTTGTTACTGACAATCTAAACATTGAGAGCTCTGTAGCTTGCGCTCTAATGTAAAAAAAACAAAAAAAAACCACTTCTATCATCAAGGAATAGCCAAGCCTAGGAATAGCCAAGCCTAGGAATAGCCAAGCTGATAAGTCAACCACTGCTGTAGAACCACCCACAGTCTGACCAGGAGGTGGGAGCCTGAAGCTGGCTGGTAAGAGCAGACTCTGTGGAACAGCATGGTGAGAAAACCCCTTTAAAACAAAAAAATGTGAAAGATTAAAACTTGCTGTAGAAACAATGGGCCTAATGTATGAAAACTGTCTAGAAGTAAGACTGTCTGTTGCCCACAGCAACTAATCGACTCATTGAATATTCTGGAAAAAGCAGAGCTCTGCTTGGTTGCTATGGGCAACAAGGACAGTCTTACTTCTAGACAGTTTTCTTACATTAGGCCAATGTTTGTAAAGCCATGTTCTCATCAAGAATGTAAGATCGCTATTTTTCCAGAATGGGACCAATTGTCCCTCTAAGCGAAAAAAACCCCAAAACTTAATTTGCCAAATTATTGCCACAATACCTGGATTTCTAAAGTCTAAAAAAATACCATCTCTGTACTACTAAGAATACAAAGTAAATGATTGTCTGACCCACAAATGAACAACTCTAGAGCATCGAAGGGTAAGCTCACAAGGCGCATTGCGGCCCGTACTTCTAAAATGCTCAAAACCAGCTCTCATTGACTTTTAGGCCACGTTCACACGGCGGTCTTGGCCGCGGGTTTCGCCGCGGTTCCTGCGGCCAAAACCTCGTCGCAAACTCGCATCTCCCGTGGTCTCGGCGCAGGAGGGGCGTGTGTTTTAGGGCGCAGCTTGCGCCGAGGATTTGCCCCCATGCAAATTAATAGCCCGCGCGGCCGCCGCACAGAGCACTCCCTGTCAAACCCGCAGCGTGTGAATATTAACGAGGTTTCCAATAGGAAACCATGTTAATAAACTAGGCACGATTTGGCCGCGGTTTTGGCCGCGGAAACTGCGTCAGAACCCACGGCCATAACCGCGGCCAAATCCGTCGTGTGAACATGACCTTACTCTCCCTGGCCATGTATTATACGCTGGGGAAAATATCAGCTACTCATAGCTCTCAACGAGAGCTATGACTTACCGTAATTGCGGGGCGTATTTTGGGAGTATTGCAGCACAATTATGCTGTGTGAACAGACCCTAATGCTTCTTATGCAGGGGCGTCGCTAGGCTGTTTTATTCGGGGCTCGGGCCCCGAATAAAACACCCTGTGCCCCGAGTCTCCCGGGCTCCAGGCCTCTGCGCTGGGCCTGGAGCACCGACTGGCCCTTTAGCTGCATGTGCGTCGCTGGACGCACACACAGCCGCGGGCTTCTGCGGAGCAGAGAGCGAGCGCTCCTCTGCCCCGCAGACAGTGTCGGACCCGCAGGTCCGGCACAGCGGGGCCGCCGGGTCCTCACAGCGCTGAGGACCCGTCGCGGCCCCGTGCACCTCAGCCGGCAGCGTCGCGATGATGTGATGTCATCGCGACGCTGCCTCTCCTCGGGCGCACAGCGCGTCATAGGCCGTGCGCCCGAGGAGCTGCCGGAGGAGCGCGCGGCTGAAGAGGACAGAAGAGGAGCGCGCTCGCCGGGGGAGTTAAGGTGAGTATAACTGTTATTTTTAAAGCGTTTACCTGCCTCAGTGCCCCTATAATGCCTGCCTGTGGCCCCCATATCCCTGCCTGTGGCCCCCATATCCTGCCTGTGGCCCCTATAATGGCTGCCTGTGCCCCTATAATGGCTGCCTGTGGCCCCCATATCCTGCCTGTGGCCCCATATCCCTGCCTGTGCCCCTATAATGCCTGCCTGTGGCCCCCTACCCCTGCCTGTGCCCCTATAATGGCTGCCTGTGCCCCTATAATGCCTGCCTGTGGCCCCCATACCACTGTCTGTGGCCCCCATATCCCTGCCTGTGCCCCTATAATTGCTGCCTGTGGCCCCATATACTGCCCGTGGCCCCATATCCCTGTCTGTGCCCCTATAATGCCTGCCTGTGGCCCCCATATCCCTGCCTGTGGCCACCATATCCCTGCCTGTGGCCACCATATGCCTGCCTGTGCCCCTATAATGCCTGCCCGTGGCCCCCATATCCCTGTCTGTGCCCCTATAATGCCTGCCTGTGGCCCCCATATCCCTGCCTGTGGCCCCCATATCCCTGCCTGTGGCCCCCATATCCCTGCCTGTGGCCCTATAATGCTGCCTGTGGCCCCTATAATGCCTGCCGGTGGCCCCTATAATGCCTGCATGTGGCCCCTATAATGCCTGCATGTGGCCCCTATAATGCCTGCCTGTGGCCCCCATACCCCTGCCTGTGGCCCCCATACCCCTGCCTTTGGCCCCATTTCCCTGCCTGTGGCCCCCATATCCCTGCCTATGGCCCCCATATACTGCCTGTGGCCCCATATACCTGCCTGTGCCCTATATACCTGCCTGTGCCCCTATATACCTGCCTGTGCCCCTATATACCTGCCTGTGCCCCTATATACCTGCCTGTGCCCCCTATATACCTGCCTGTGCCCCTATATACCTGCCTGTGCCCCTATATACCTGCCTGTGCCCCTATATACTGCCTGTGCCCCCTATATACCTGCCTGTGCCCCCTATATACTGGCCTGTGCCCCCTATATACTGCCTGTGGCCCCATATACTGCTTCAGTGCCCCTATATACCTAACTGAGGGGACTGCTATACCTATAATTCAGGAGTTGCTGGAAATGTGAGGATTCTAAGATATTTGTGTCCAAATCCTCAGGGACAAGTATTGGCCGGGAGCAATCAGCATGAAGGTGTGAACCGGATGGAGAAGAAAAGGGAAAGTGAACGACGCTGATCAGAAAAGACGTCTCCGGTGAGTTACTAAATGTAACTGCAGTGTAATCACTTATATTTCTGCAGAGTCTACATACAACTAGTACCTACCACTATCTGGTCACTGTATGGCGGTGGTATATGTAATCAGAGCCTGTGTACAGCTGATGGTCACATGTGGGGGTCGCGTTTGGTCAGGGTCTGGCAGGATTATTTGAGCCTTAAGTAGTAATAGTTTTGGGTCTTGGTTTTGTGGGAGCGTTTTAGTAACAATCACTTGTTGGTAGATTTGCTACCATGTATCGGTGTATGTTTTGGTGACTGTTTAGGGGTATGTCATATGAAGGTGAGAAGTTCTGAAAAAGTAAATTTGTCATGGTGATTTTTACTGTACAGTGACTGCTGAGAGATGGACGGGATCTGTGTGGAATGTGCAGAAAATTAGTGACAGGAACACAAGGTTTTTCTCTGTAAAAAAACATCCGCAGTTCAAAATGAGGCGTGAAAAATGTCGTGTGAACCCAGCCCTACCCAGAAAAACACAAAGGGCCCGAGCCACGGATGTTTTAGGACCCTAGCAACGCCCCTGCTTTATGCTTTTCCTCCATTACTCCTCTTGGAAACGTGCAGCACAGTGGCTCAGTGGTTAGCACTGCTGCCTTTAACCACCAAGGTCTTCTGCATCCTACCAACGAAAACACCTGCAAGGAATTTCTATGTTCTCCCCGTGTTTGCCTGGGTTTCCTTTGGGTATTCCTGTTTCCCCAAAAACATATAAATTAATCTGGAATTTAGACTATGAGCCCCAATGGGGAAGGGGACCAATGTGAATAATGAAAATCTGTGTTCAGCGCTATGGAATATAACTGCGCTATATGGCCGAGTCTATATGGATAAGGATAAAATACTGGTCAGTTCCTAATTAGAATCCAACCAGTGTTTTACACTCTGTTTCAGTTTTTGGGTGCCCCATTTAATAGAAAAGTTCTATAATCCACCATTTTCCTGCAGATTATATACATGTTCTGTTTTTCTTCAAAACCATCAGTGTTGAAAATCCAGAAGCTAGTCACTATAGAATCCCATAGATCTCTGTTGAGATCTATGGGGATTCTATAGTGACTAGGATTCGGGAGGATGGTCGTTGATCCAGGGATTTATTCTGATTGCCAGATTGGAGTCGGGAAGGAATTTTTTCCCTAAAAGTAGGAAAATTGGCTTCTACCTCATGAGGGATTTTGTCTTCTTCTGGATCAACACTTTAGCAAAATAGGCTGAACTGGATGGACGCCTGTCTTTTTTTCAGCCTAACTATGACGATTTTACAGTCAGATTTTTGAGAATTTTAAATTCCAAATCCGCTTAAAATCCGACTGTAAGGCCTCGTTCACACGTCTTATTTTGCCGCGTATTGTCGCCGTACTCCGCGCCGGATTTGCGCTTCAGTACGGCGCCAATCCGTCGGAGTCATTACGGTAATCCACTGCTACTCATAGAGAACAGTGGATTCCGTCGCTCCTGCCCGCTCGGCGAATCCGCCGCAGGGGGAGAAAGTGACATGCACATTATTTACGGCGCGTACGCGCCGTAGATAATGACAGTCTATGGGGCTGGGGAGCGGCACCCCGCCGCGCTCCGGCCCCGCCCCTTATTCACGGCGGATTTGTGAGCGCACAAATCCGTCGGGAATAAGCCGTGTGAACACGGCCTAAACCAGTCCAGTGCAGACAAAAATGAATAAAAATATAATTACATGTTTTAATAGATTTACTGAGCATTACCTTGCCTTCTGTCAGTAGGACATGTCTCTACACTGTATTGATTAGTCAGTGTCCAACTGTGTAACAACGAACCCTACTGAAAAGTAAATGTCAGCACAAGGGGTTCAATTCATTTACCGTATATACTCGAGTATAAGCCGAGTTTTTCAGCAAAAAAAAAAAAAAAAAAAAACACCATGCTAAAAAAGCCCTCCTCAGCTTATACTCAAGTTACCCGTCGGCGTCCGGGTGCCAGTGGGGATACTTCAGTTGTATGCGACTCATCTGGCAAGCAGACTTGCGGCCTTCTGGAGTATCTGGCACAGGCAGCATGCTATAACATCACGCTGCCTGATGACATCACGCCGCCCGTGCTGGGAAGAAGACAAGTGCCTTGGTGCAGCAGGGTGAAAGGTGAGTACTTGTATTTTATTTTTTTAAAAACCTACCTATACCTGGATATAGCTGCCTATAGGAGACATAAACCTGCCTATGGGGAACATTAAATTGCCTATTTTATAGGTATCCATTTTTATTTTTGAAATTTACCAGTAGCTACTGTATTTTCCACCCTAGGCTTATACTCGAGTTTTCCCAGTTATTTGTGGCAAAGTTAGGTGCCTCGGCTTATACTCGAGTATATATGGCAGGCATCCTCGAACTGTGGCCCTCCAGCTGTTGGGAAACTACAACTCCCATCATGCCCATTGTTATAGATTATATAAATGCATGATGGGAGTTGTAGTTTTCTAACAGCTGGAGGGCCGCAGTTTGAGAATGCCTGATATATGGTATATATTTCCAGTAGAAATAACAGGGGAACGACAACACAAAAATCCCAAAGCCCGATAAATATGCTAAAAATACAAGTACTTACTAACATTGATTTGACAGGAATGTTAAAAGGCTGCTTTACCTTTTAATTACCAGGACATCCATATGTCTGAATGACCCAAAATTACCACAAAAAAAAAAAAAAAAAAATACCAGACGTAACCTACAGCTGCACTAAACAATCACCAGCACATTCCATGTATAATGCACATCTGCCCCAGGCAGCTAGTGACTGCTGCAGAATCCGCTCCCTTCAGCCCGGGAAAAGTCTAGCTCTCTCTAAATAACTCACCTTGTGCTTCCATCTGGTGACGGAGATATCCACACAGACAATGCATTGATACCTCACTCTCCCACAAGAAACCCAGGCCCGCTCCTCTATTATTCTTCATAATAGCCTCTGCAAATGGCTTACAAAGCTGGAAAAATTGTTAGTCACGTCACCGCTGGACCAGTAATGCTTTGCAGTAAAAGGATTTAAATGTCATAATTGCCTCTGGGATGCAAAAGCATTAGATTTCATAGAGTGCGCTTCTAAACGCTGCTCGATTCTCATAAGGTCTGTAGCGAGCGCGGCTGTCACCGCCGCACACTGTAGCTTTTGACTGAGACACAAATTATCATCCTTTATTTAAACACAGCAAATATATTCGGCGGCATCATACACTGAAGAACAATACACAGGAGACGCGGACAAAGAAGTTTATAGACAATTCATACACAACCGACAAATACAGAATGTCGGACCCGAAAATTAAACAGGGTCGCTTCCCCTTTGGAAAAAGGCGGGGGGGAGGGGGAGGGCACTTTCTTAGCAGTCACAGGATGCTGCATAATGGGCAAGTTTTGATGGGTTTTTGGGATTTCTATGCAGATCGAGATTTGCCGGAAGAAATGAAGGTAGCAAAATATAAAACATTTGATGAGATATGGAACAGATATTGCGAGTGTTATTTTTAAAGGGGTTATTAAAAAGAAGTTATGTTGTATTGAGGCCAGGGTGGCCCAAAAATATTTTAAAAAAACTAGTACTTACCTAGCTGTCTCCCGCCGCTGTGTCTATGGATCTCCTGGCAATCCGCTCCTCTTTACTTCCGGATTCTTGTCCTCATACACTAAATTGTAACTGCATGTAGCCTCTCCTGTGTGTCAGGACAAGAAACCAGGAGTTGAGGGCAGCGGAGCACCGAGAGCTTTGGCGGTGAAGGACAACTAGGTAAGTATAAGATTTTGGGGTTTTTTTAACCACCTTGACCCCAATGCAAAAATTACTTTTTGATGTATAACCCCTCTAATGAATAAACTTCTAGAACTGTTGAGAAGGCAGGATGGTCTGGTAAAACTGTAAAAAATTTCAAAATTTCTTTGGTAACCCAGAGGACATCTTTAATGGGAACCATTAGTGGTCTTCACCCAGTGTCTGGCATTTTTGTTGAACCTGCCCTAATTGTGCAAGATCAAAAAAGAATTTTCTTTTTTTACCTGAAGTAACCACAGCAGATAGCAGCTATGATGGATCACCCAAAGGATCAGCACCATGTCCCATTTCAATCTAAGGCTATGAGGGGGGGGGGGGGGCGGTTGCCCGCCTGCCCCATAGACATTCATTATTCACGGTGCGTATATGTAATCCATAGTTCTCTATGAGAACTGTGGATTACCGTAATGACTGGGACATATCTCGCCCCGTATTTAGTGCAGTACGGCGCCGTGTCAACATGGCCTAAGGAATTGGTTGGGACACCACGTGCAAAGCATCCAGATTGTTGCCTGCTGGATGACTTCAGATCACCAGATAACTGCAAATTCAACACTAGTTAGGTTAGGCTGTGGATGGTTCTACAGCAGTGATTGCCATCTCAGCTCTACTATTCCTAGCTGAGTCTTCTTTAGAGAGATGAATACAGAGGTTTGTAAACTGTAGTGCACAACGCTACAGAGCTCTAAAGGGTTAAAGTCTGTCAGTAAGAAACAAACAAGTTTCTGTGCTTATAAGACACAGCAGGAAATGATGTCACCATCAATCCAGGGATCTACAGCCTGTTAGAGAGAGATGGTCTGTAACTTAAGAAGCATGTTTAGACAAACAGGAGATAAAAACTGTTCTAGCTCTGAAGGGAATCTTTATTTACCTTTACCTACATGTTTAAAGCTAATCAATGTAGTGAGAAAACCCTTTTAACGTAACAAGTTGGAGAGTTCCTTTTACTTCAGATAAGAGGACTACTTAGGAAATACCTATAATACATTTTTTTAAAGACAAATTCCTCCTTATATTGGTATTGGCAAGAACATAACCAATCATGAACAAGAACATAGTTGGGAGATCCGTATGTCATTTTGACATTCTGTCAGTGGCCACTTGGCCATAGAGAAGTGAAGGTTACAATGACGACATGTGACCAATTTGCGCTTTACCAATAATCCCAGTTATAAATTTGGGCTAGTCAGCAAGTTTCCAATATCCCTGCAGAGCCACCACAACGGAAATGAAGCATTAGCAAACAAACACAATGTGGGCTGTGATCAAGAGCTAATGCAGCTCGAAACGCGTTAGCCAGGACCTTGGAACCCTTGGCCGTACAGTTGTTTTACTTTATACTAAATAAATCTTGACGTTTTACCTACTCCGATTTAGTGTACAGACACCGCGGACCTTACCGGGAGCGGCTCTCAGCACACAGGTTTTTTGGATTGAAATGAAGCATTACACAGTCTATTGAAATGAACGCCCTATCCATGTAATGCATGAACATATCAGATCCTCCAGAGTAGGAGACGCCTTTTGTAGCCACTTTCTTAAAGGGATTATCAAACAAGGGAACCTCCTCTATTTTCCCAGAATGCCCTAAATTGCCATTTAAAGGGGTTGTCCCACTTCAGACACTGCTGGCACCTCCTAGCAATATGCAATCAATGTCAGAAAGTGCAGGTCCCAGAGGTAGGACCCGAACCCATGTAAAGAACAAGCCCCGAAACCTCTCCCTTCTGAACATAAAGGTGGTCAGGACTCTCCTATTGATATGCCATCAATGCCTGAAGTAGGATAACTCTTTTAAGAATGGTGTCCTGAACCTGACAACCTCTTTTGTGAGGCAGCATTGTCTTATCAGGTTTGGATCAACATCAAATATGCCGAGTAACAATATCTCTGGAGATGACCATACAGAGTAGACAGAAGTGGGTCGATTGTTGAACCACAGGAAAGAAAATAGTATCTGAAGAACGATTGTTTCGTTAACGAAGCAACCCTGGAACTGGCCATATATTTTCAATAACGCTGGATGATATTTCTTGGTACATTCTTTCAAGAAAAGATCACTCCTGAATGAAAGATGAAAATTTCAAACTTAGCACAAGTGTCTATAAATGACATATGCCACTCTATATAGAAAGAATATCTGTTCGCTCACCTGCTACCTTCTGCAGTTAGGAGCTCTGGTGCACGGAAAAAAAAAAAAAAAATCACTCGGCTGTCCATGAAATACTCCATAGGAAAAAGATAATGATCCGGCGTAAGATGTGTGTTTGAAACGCGTAGGTTGTGTATTTATCTCTTAGCGCTATGATTTTAAAAATTTTTAATTATTGGGATGTTTTGAACAAAGTTTTTGGAAAACCATTTTTTCACTTTTAATCTGATGTGCCAGATCATTATCTTTTTCATTTACCACTCTATGCCTATTGTTGGTATAGTCCAAAAGGTTTATGGGAAGAGAACTGAACTCTACAGCGCCATCTATAGGATGTCACATCTGATTCAGAGCTTTGCAAAGTGAAGGGAATTCAAGCCATGCCAGTTTTGTTTATCTGCATACAGCTGTTTTAGGGTGTTTGCCCCTCATCATTGCAGAGTAGAACTTACTGACTGGCTTGGCAAGAGGCCGCCATAGTCAGTGATTGGCTGCAGTATAACATGACTGATAAACGTTAACGTCACTGGTGGTGATGGAACAGATGGGGCGTCCCCATCAACCCCGCCCAACCTACAGAGTCTCTGTTTACATTATTGGGCAACCCCTTCAAAGCTTGCCAAGCCTATCTTGAGGCACCTTAAAGCATTTCCATAGGCAAAGACTTGGCACAACTGGGTACATAGGGTATGTTTGATCATATATACACCCCAACAATTGCACAACCACCAAGGATTTACTACAATCCCTAAAAACTGAGCAAACATGGTAGCTTCACGGAACCTAGCTTTACGATGCTGGCTCCTACATTTCACATCGCTTTTTTTAAGACATCAGAAAGTTTTCTAGGAAAACGTTCAAAGCATTCAATTTTTATGGTATAGAGGACCACAAATTCTAACAGTGTTACGTCTTATAACTGATATATTGGACCTCATTTATTATACTGCTCTAAAAATTTTAACCTGCTCAGAAAAGATAAAAGCTGATCTTTGATAGTGTTATTAGCCAGTTTTGATAAATGAGCCCCAATGTTGTTATTTTGCATGTTAAAAACTTGGTCGGATTAACACATCGATTAGGATTTTTGACAACTAAAACTACACGAGTAAACACTGTGCAAGGAGCTGCCAACTGGAGTGTCACTAATAGACGTTCTCAGAGACAACCCCTAAGGGCGAGTTTTCCTTATATTACAGACCTTTTCACAAGGGTGAATAAAATTTGCAAGTCTATCACCCTTCTAATCCCTGCTTTATGCTGTAATGAATTGCACCGTGCATAGATAGCACCAGGCGTGGACAAATACTAGAGAGGTTTAGGAGCCATTGACAAGTCTCCAGGAGCTTATTTTACTTTTTAGCAGTCTGGAAGCAGTGACTTTCCACTATTTCCAGTACTAACCGACCAGAAAGTCACAGGCCATAAATAGAAGAGGGGGCCGCATAGCGAGATGAAATTGGGCCATTATGTTGCCCATGCAAATCCCTTGATGCAGTTTTCCACGCTGTCGAGCAGGGGTGTCAAATTTATTTTCACCGAGGGCTAGATTAGCATTATGGTTGCCCTCAAAGGGCCATTAGAAGGCCTTGGAGAATGGTTATGGGACATTTCTAAAGCGGTCACAGCGGTGCCCCTACCTATGAGTTGCTGAACAGTGTGGAGGTGTCTGATAAATACAAGATAGCAAAAAATATATGAAGAAGGCAGCACTTCAAAAAAGTTATGAAAATGTATTTACCCAACAGCAGCAACGTAAATCCAAGATGATACCTGATCCCCATGCTGGCACCACCACCTCTGCCAAGCGCTGGTTTCAATCTCTGAAGAAAGTGCAGAGCTGGTCCTACTTTGTCCAAGCCTAGTCCAATCTCTGCGTGCTTTGGCTTAGCTCTCAAGGGGAACACAAAATTATGTGGTTGGCCAGATTCGGTTTAGGGGCCTTGAGTTTGACACACATGCTGTAGAGCGTGGTCCTCTACTTGCTTTCTCCACCCAGTGACAATGGGACCAGCTAGGGTTGGGACATGTCCCTCCAAGGTACCTATAGGCACCATATGTGCAGCTTCTGTGGTACATATGTCCTTGGCACCAACGCATTTCTAAGCAAACTGGTTTCTGCCCATACTACAACAAAATAGGCAACATTAATTCTAATTTTCTGCTAATCAAGCTTCAGTTTTGATGACAAATTAAAAAGGTTTTGAGGATGAGCAGCTTTTTCCACCCACAAAGAACACCACACCAGGTCATGTATGGTACTGAAGCTCAACCCAATTCACTTTACTGCTGTCGAGCTGCAATACCAGGCACAACTCATGGATAGATAGTAACCATGTTCTTCTTATTTTGGACAATCATTTTAAAGAATGCTTCCTCTTTCAATATAGGTCCCCGAGTTGTCCCCCTTTTAAGTATTAAAGGGGTTGACCACCTCATAAGAAAATGATAGCAGCAGCTCCCAGGCCCCCAGTAAAATTTAAAAAACCTATACTCCCCAACTTTGGTCCCCGGTTCCAGTCCTCTGATGACACGCCATTATTTCCCAATGGTGACGTCACTGCTGCAGAGGTCACGTGCCTCTACAGTGATGTAACTTAGTGGCACGTGAATTCTGCAGCCAATCAGTGACGTGCCCATATGACATTGACGGCAGGTCATCAGACCAGGGAGAGGCAGCACTGGAACCTGGGACCAAAGGAAGTCGAATATAAGTTTTTAATTTTACTCGGGGGCCAGGAAGCTGCTGCTATCCTTTTCTTATGAGGTGGAAAACCCCTTGAATACTTAGGGGGACATGTATTAAAACTGTCTAGGTCTAAGACTTTCTTTGTTGCCCATAGCAACCAGAGGTCCCCTTTCATTCTGTCAGAGCACTATATGAAATAAAAGGGGAACTCCAACTGGTTGCTATGGGCAACAAGGAAAGACTTAGACCTAGACAGTTTTAATACATGTGACCCTTATTCTCTTATATGGGTTACTATATAAGTCCTATAGGGCTGTGAAAAACAGGGAAGCATCACAAGAACTAGCCAAAGGAGTACCCAAGGTTCGGACGCTACTTAACGGATAGAAGCTGATGGTATGGGAAACAAATGCTGGGTGACGAGCTCACATGGCGGCCATTACAGTGCCTATAGAGGCTGTGACTCAGCTTTCCAGAAATACTGAATGACAGTCTGCATTGTGGGACAGAGTTAAATCACTCTGCGTTACCTTCTCTGTCCTTCCACACTTTTGTCATAGACAAGATAGCTTTTGGAGCAAATGATCGTTTAGTCAACAACTATCTGCTGCTATACTGGGTGGCATTCCTCCGACACCGCTTATATTAGTAACGGAAAGCTTCCGAGAGGTACAGAACCAACCCGTTCTATTCCAGTTTGCCCCCATTAAAGACATCAAGGACAACTGGACTGAAACCATAGACATTAGAACCAGTCAAATCTTATGGCAATGGACAGCTTGAAGGGGTATTCCTAAGAAGGGCATAGATGCCGATCCTCGGGGCCTGCACCTATGTACAGAACGGTAATCCAGAATGCCTCTTCAAGTGACAGTCTTTACTGTAATTTTTGCATTTTGTTTATGAATCAGGAAGCCGCACAGCACTATAATAAGTGTGCAAGATTTCAGACATTTCTGACTTATTGTGGTGTCTTCCATAACGGGTAAATTCCTTGCGACAACTAACATTCATGGCAATGCCCTTAAGGGCTGTCACTTTCCTTCCCCAAAACACACCGAAAAGGCATATCAACCTGTACGAATAGTGAATATCTATGGCGTTTAGGGTCTTTTAATAATCGGGTGCCAAACCCTTGAGCACTGTAACGGCCGTCACCAGCAAGTCACCCGTGTAAGCAACCAAATTATGTTCTCCTTTAGGGAGGAAATGCTCTGTGAGGCAGGAACAGAGAAATTATAAAATTATACTTGATAGTCAGAATTATTAATACAATTTTACACAAATAAATAAAAGGATATATTAAGGCACCACGGGCTTATCCATAACTCCTCTCATCTCCGAAATATGTACATTTGGCTCTTATAGATAAATACTCTGTGGTGCAGGAATAAAGAAATTATACAATTATATAAATTAATAAAAAAAAACTGTGTATATATATATATATATATATATATATATATTAGGCTTTAATATAAATATATATATGTTTACACAGTTTTTTTTTTATAAATAAATGTTGTTACTTTATTATATATATCGCCTATAATATATATACACGTTTCCACTTTTTTAAATATTCATTTACGATATATATAGCCTTTAATATACAGTATATATAAATATATGTGTTAAGTTTTTATTATATTCATTATATATATATTGCCTTTAATAAATATATATATATATATATATATTTTTTTTTTTTTTATTTACATAGGTTTTTTAATAATATTAATTTATATAATTGTATAATTTCTTTATTCCTGAACTATACATACCCTATTTCCCCGAAAATAAGACACCCCCGAAAATACGACATAGTACTTTTTTTTTTTTTTTTATGTAATTCAGAGTTTGGCTGCTTATGCTTGTGATGAAACCACTACAGTATACTAATACATATTGATGTTTTGTTCAACAATAAATGCGAATTCTTGTACAGGGAAAATAAGAAGTCCCCTAAAAATAAGTGTTAGCTCGTCTTTAGGAGCAAAGATTAATATGATACTATCTTATTTTCGGAGAAACAGGGTATATTATATATTATATTATATATGATTATATATATATATATTATATATATAGATAGATGTACGTACTATGGAGTCATGGGTAAACCCATGATATATATATATATATAATATATATAATATATATATATTAATATATATATATACACACACACACACACACACACCCCAAGGCATCATGGGTTTACCCACGACTCCATACTACGTACATCTGGTTCTCATATAGGGGTCTATAAACATAGGGGTCTCCTGACGAAGGTGTATCCAGTGGTCGCACCCCCTGTTACCTGTGCCCAGCAGACCTGGCATCATTATGGATTCTGGCTGAAACAAAATCCCTTTAACATCCCAGGCACCAAAAGAGAAAAGAGGGGGGCACATTCACTGCTGTGTAACCCAGGGAAACAATACAACAATCCAATTCATATACCTCTCATGCAGGGTGCAGACTCTGAGGGTATATGACGGCTTCTTATACCCAGATCCTAAAAATGGTGGTAGTCCCCTAACTTGCACGGGACTGACCGCTACTGTTGATGTCATGGAAATTGTGACGGAGCAGAGCCCCTCACCCTAAACTTCCCAATCAGGAGCTGACAGCTCTGCCTCCCTTAATTGCCCCATAAATGATGGTGCAGCCCTCAGGCCTTCTCCCAGGCATTGCTCCAGGGGGGCATCTCCCTCCATAGCTGCTGTCTCCAGCCAGAACTTTATCCCCAGGATGTGGCCTAAATGCCCCTCACCTGCCCAGTCCCATCAAGGCACAGAGAAACAACTGGTGCCACACGTGGAGGTCTCTCCCCAGTGCTGGCAGGGCAGGCTGAGGAGTCCACTTCCATCCCAGGTTACATTCATATACAATGTATCAGATCATCTGCTGCACTGCTATATATAGCCCCACACTGTAAACATATACACCCAGCCTGCAGAGCCAGGCACTGCCAGC
Organism: Phyllomedusa bahiana; assembly: GCA_025379985.1. NCBI lineage: Eukaryota > Metazoa > Chordata > Amphibia > Anura > Hylidae > Phyllomedusa > Phyllomedusa bahiana. The sequence continues at coordinate 75,654 of JAODAL010002815.1, read as the reverse complement.
CTGCCCCCACCGCCCTGGCTGCCACCCCCGCTGCCAGCTTACCTGCACTCTCCATGCCTGTGGAGCTCCTGGGCCCGATCCCTGATCCCTTCCCTTCCCAGGGAGAAGGTTTCTCAGGCTGCAAGCGGAATCCAGCGCCTGCAACACGGCTACAGAGAGGGAGGGAAGGGGGAGGAGGAGAGGCTGAGAGGAGGGGGAGGTTAGCAAACCCTTCACAAAGGCTGATTCACATTAACCCATGCTGTGCTGTAGAGTCCACCCTGCTTCTTCATGGAGGGCTCCTCACACAAGACCTTGCATCCAGTGCACATCTGCATACACCAAGATTTACTGACCCTGCCACACAGACTGATGCCATTGTGGAACTCAATCAGTGCCAGCCAATGTTCGCGCTGTCCCACGTGTGCTGCCATCATTGTGGTGGAGAACGAAAGACTGGGATCATTGGGAAGCATGTTTCATGGTTTTGAGTGTTAGGAAATAGCGATAATTTATAAAAGGAGTTGTCGGTCGGATCTATGACCTTTTGGTCTATAAGTCTGGGCGTAAATATAGCAGCAGCAACCATAGGAGTTGGGCCCAGGGGTTGAAGAGGATCCACTCCAGTGCTAGAATATTGGTCCTTTTTGTGAGGAATAACAGGTTGATGTACTACACATTCGGGGCGACTAATATCTAGAGTAACCTGTGCAGCTTGTACAGCATTGAGGTGGTGCAAAACTTCAGCTTGGGCCCCCTTACCTCCAGACAACGCCTGTGGACCACTACTTTTCAACAACAGGTTCCCTAAATGCCGCGGCGGATGTCTGCGGTGTAGCACGCTGTGGAAAATTTTTTATATTTAAAGGGATTGTCCAATGAAAGAAAATTAGTTTCAAATGGGGCCAAATTAAAACACGTTAAATAGCCAAAGCAGGGGCGGAACTACAGGGGTAGCAGACAAAGCAGCTGCCACGGGGCCCGAACCACTAGGGGGCCCTGCCGGGTCCCCTAGACTCAGGTCTCGGGCCCTGTAGCAGCAGCTACTTCGTCTGCTACCCTGACAGCGTTCCCCTGCCGGCCTGCCCTGTGTGATTAAATGCTGGTACGGCTGCGTGCCCCTATAGATTACCCTAAGTCCTGCCTGCTTCTATGAGGCCCCTATAGATTGCCCTAAGCCCTGTCTGCCTACATATATGGCCCCTATATTTACCCTTAGTCTTGTCTGCCTACATATATCACCCCTATAATTACCCTAAGCCCTATCTGCCTACATATATGGCTCCTATAGATTATCCTAAGTCCTGTCTGTCTGTCTATATATATATATATATATATATATATATATATATATATATATATATATTTTGGCCCTATAGATTACCGGGCGGAGGTAGGGGGCCCAATCCAAAAGTTTGCTTTGGGGCCCAGGCTTCTCTAGTTACGCCCCTGAGCCAAAGTGTCTATTCCCACTTGCCCCCTTTCCATCTTCCCACCCAAAAAAATGTGGGGTGAACAGGAAAAAATGCAGTTGTGCCTTTTATGGGTCAGTTTTTTGCTGAACGGTTTAATTGACATGTTATCTGTATTCTACAGGCCAGTTAGTATACAAGGGCCACATTATCACCACTATATAGTGACTAATACCATCATAATGTTGCTGACCAAACCAGTATACCAAAACCAATTATTACCAATAACAATATAGAAAGACCAAATAATACCCCACATACCTCTACCATATCGTGACTTAAAGGGAACATGTCGGCAATTTTTTTTTTTTTTACTGATTAAATCAAGCCCCTGATCCATATTCTTTTCCTCTCAGCCGTTTTTATTTCCTGATTGTAGATTTCTCTATTCGGCCGTCTATATATGATTGTGGGGAAGACATTCTTGCTTGCACTGCTTTAACAGCAGTCAGAGAGATACTTTACAGCAGCTTTATGCCCATAGGATTCTTAAGACAGTTTCTGTCCCATAGACGTCTATAGGGGAGTTTTCACTGTGAAGGGAGGTGAGAGGGGGAGCTGTGACCTCTCCTCTTGTGACTGGTGGATCCTGTGTTATCTGTACACAATGGTGTCTCCTTTCAGTTTGACCCTGCTTTTACTGATAATAAGCACACTGTTGAAAAGCTCTCTAAACAGAGCAGGAAGTGTCAGACTGTTATTAGGCCTAGTGGCCAAAGTGAAAACTGCAGGACTTAAGAATTATTAAAAAAAATATTGAAAGTGATCTGGAAAATTTTAAAAAAAGTAACAAAAATTCCTAAAAAATGTGTTTAACATAAAAATGTGAGTTAAACAATAAGTAATTTTTTGATGACACATTCCTTTTAATACAACTACACTGTTACTGACCAAATAAATATATCAAGACCAATAAGAACAATATACAAGGAACAAATAACACCGCCACATCATGACCACATATCACCGCTACAAAGACTGAATACCACCAAACTGTTACTCATCAAATCAATATACCAAGACCAATAATACAGATAACGATATACAAGAAACACATAATTCCACCACATTGTGACCACATTTCAACACCATAAAGAGACCGAATACCACTGAATATAAACTATTACACTAAGACCACTATTATCACTATACAGTGACCATATAATGGTAGATAGGAGTTGTACACAGGGTCTGCACTGTAGTCGCTTATACAGCTGCAATTACATTTAGGGACTCACAGGTGATGTCTTATCTGATGAGAGTCGTTCTCTTTCCCCTTTCTTTCTCCATTCGGTCCCGGCCACTACTCGTCCCTCCAGAATTTATCACACAAACACGTTAGACCCCCAAACAGTGAAAACTCTCCCAACAGATTATTTGGTCCCCATTTGTGCCACCAGAAGGTAGGAAGACACTCCATATAGTAGATAACCCCCCTCCCCACCAGATTAGACATGCTTCTTTTAGATAGGTTAGACCTTAAAAATTAGTCAGATAAGTAGGCAGACTCTTCTATTAAGTAAGTAAAGTTCCCTTTAAGTATCGAGTTTCCCTCAATAAGGCCCCCATAGTAGGTAAATAGGTATAAAGGGCCCTCTCTAGAGGCCAGATATATAGGCCCCCTAAGTAAGTAGGTTAGGTAGATATACAGGGCCTGCCCCCATATAGGTAGGTATATAGGGCTTTAGGGCCTGCCCTAAGGTAATTAGGTATATAGGGCCTGTCCCCCCAGACTGTTAGTGAGGTATACTGGGCTCTCCTATTTAAAAAAAAAAAATAATAATAATAACAATATTCTCCTCTCCTCTGTTCTTCCGCCGAACGCCTCTTTGAAACTGGACTACATCATGCCGCCTTCTCCATGACTTCCGGCGCCTAACAATAGGCTTAGGGCCTAGTACAGGCAGCGCAATGACATCATTACATTGCGCTGCTGCCTGTATCGCTGGGTCTTTATGACTCAGCGATGCATTTGGGTGGCGAGGGGGGCCTGGTGCAAGTTCAACCGCTGCGACCCCTGTAGCTATGCCACTGTCACAGGAATCTGGAGCCATGCTGACTGCATACCACAGCTGCTGGAGAGTGAGTGGGGGATGGTCCATACAGTGAACTTGACCATCAAGGTGGTCCGATAGATGCTCAATTAAGTTAAAGTCTGGAGAATTAGCAAAATAGCTTTCTTCACCAGTTTAATTCCATATTGCTGCCATATATCCCCAGTGCTGCCACTGTGATTCTCCCCGCCCGTTTTTGCTTGCATAGCTGCAGTGATCGCATTCACATCTAGCCATATGATCATTGCGACCAATCATTGGCTTTAATGGTATGTGGGACAAGACTGCTGACCCCAGTGATTGGCTGTAGAGATCCAGTGGCTAATCGGGATCATCATCACTGTAACCAAGTAGCCAAAACCAGCAGAAGAGAGAAAATCATAAACCTAATCACCTAAAATTTTGCAGACAGGAAAAAGTAAGTGCATGCGATCAATGCATGATACACTTCCTTTTTTTTTGGTATGGAAAAACACTGGTGATTGGTTAAACGATTATCCCAATATCGCTGGCAAAATTCAGGTTCTATTCTTATCTGAAGCACCACACTAATGGCCAATAAATCAGACAAAAAACAATTTGGAAAAACAGCTGAAATTTATATATATACACAGGTGGTCCCCGGGTTACAAACGGGATAGGGACTGTAGGTTAGTTCTTAAGTTGAATTTGTATGTAAGTTGGAACAGGTATATTTATTACATTTAACTCCAGCAAAATGTTTTTTTTTTTCTCTTTTGGATAGTGCATGGAAGGGTTTTTACATTTGTTTTGCTATTTGGGCCCCTGTTTAGAAGATTTCACCTCAATTTCTCTATTTCATGTGCTGCTCTGGCATGCTGGCACTTGGTTATTATGGGGTGTGACTCTGTGTGTGATGTCAGCACGCCCAGCCATGCCCCAAAAGTCTCCGTTTGTAACTAGGGGTCGGATGTAAGTCGAAACGATGTAAGTCGGGGACTGCCTGTATATATGAAAACACACAAAAAATGGTCCAGTGTGCAAAAACAGTAACCCAGAACGTTCTATATCCACACCTACTGGTCCCTGTAAGGCTATGTTCACACGGTGTATTTGCAGGGCGTAATTACGCCCCGCAATTACGCCGTGTGACCGGGGGCGGGAGCGGGGGAGTGAGCGGGGGGTCGGCACTTCACCGGCCCATAGACTTGAATTGCCAGCGGCGCGTATACGCCGCTAGTATTTCACATGTCGCGGGGAGAGGAGACGTAATGCATAGTTCTCTATGAGAACTGTGAATTACCGTAATGAATGGGCCGTTTTCGGCCCGTAATTGCCGCACTTCGGCGCGTAATTACGGACCGAAATACGGCCCATTTTAAGCCGTGTGAATATAGCTTAACACCCTACCTAACAGGTGGAGCTACCGTCCCAAGAGGGACGACCCGACCCTACGGTGGCTACCCCCTGACTCACACTATACAGTGCAGTACTTGGAGACAAAATTTACTACATGGTCCGGATAAAACCCGAAGCTTTTCCCGTACAGTATATGATGCGGTTCTTCAGGGGAAGAAAGAAATCCGACCAATATCTTCATGCAGTAAATTATGAGCAAAAAATAATGATGCAAACTGATAAAAAGGCACTAAGATTAGTGATCAAATGGACATAGCTATGGGCTCATATTGATGTAACGGTGGGGTAGCTTTTTTTGGTTTTCTTTTTTCAATAATTCACAACAGCGGTTAAAGGCTGGTTTCAAACATAAAAACACCACTGCAGTTTTTCATGTTCTTTTTGTGCTTAAGACGAAAGAGGTTCCAGACGGAAGCAGAGGTATAAGGTATAATATGCTTTATTTTTATGTATTTTACCCCTCGCCCTCCATCTGCCCCCTCTGTCAGTGAAGTTCTGGATGGGGGCAGGCGGTCGCCATTTAATAGCGAAGCCAGCACTCTTCTCCATCACAGCTAATTAAATGAATAGCTATGACAGATGCCACTCAATGAATACTCCTGGTCCCATGTTTAAAAACAGATACCATACTTTATACAGGAGGATTCGCTTACCTCCCTAAGGACCTTGCGTTTTTTTTGGTTGACACATTCATTTTTTCATCATTTTTTCCACCTACCTACACATATGAGGGCTTTTATTTTGCGGGACAAGATGTACTTTCTAATGGTGTCATTCATCTTACCATAGAATATACTGGGAAACCCTCCCAAAAAGAGCATTTACTCTTTGCTATAAATGATGTATTCTCTGTATTCTGCAGGTTGATATGCATCCGCCAATACCAAACATGTAGGGTTTTCATTATGTTTTGATACCATAAAAAAAAACAAATATTCATTTGGATTTTTGAAATTTGTCTCTCAGCGGCATTTTCTGCAACAAATAACTTTTTTGTACTAACACCTATGGACTTGAGTAATAGGCATTTTTTGCAGGCTGAATTGTACTTTTTATTGGTGCCAGTTTGGAATGCATGCAAATTTTTTTGATCAATTTTATTCCAATTTTTAGAGGACATGAAATGACCAAAAACCGCAATTTTGGCATTTGCATTTTTTTTCTTCTACGGTGTTCAGCGTAAGGGACAAATGATGTTCTATTTTAATAGATCAGACTTTTTCGGATGTGTCGATGCAAATATGTGTAACTTTTTATTATTTTATTTTTTTATTTGTAAAATGACAAAAGGGGGGTGACTTGAACTTTAAATTTTTTTGTATTTCTTTACACATTAATTTTGGGGCAGGAAATTGTAAAACAAAAAACATGGCAGTGATGGAAGCCTTCAAAAGGTTTCCAGCTTCCATGTTAACCTATGGGAACCCCGCGATATCGCTGTGGAGGCTCCGATTGGAGTGAAGAATGCCACGGCCATGTTTCCTGCGCCGTCTAACGTGTTAAACAGCGCGGGATGGCAGTGGCTCCATCCCGCGCTGTATCTGCCAGGTGTTCCTGAATCAATCGGCAACCATATTTGGGGGATAACAACATTTTCAAGTTGAATGTTTTCCTTCACAGAAAAATATTAAATGGTTCTGCGGCGACCATTGTACGTTGAGAATATAAATATATGAAAAACTGGAAATTGGTCCCAAAGCCCCAAAATGTCACCCACATAATGCAAAATGAGGAATAAAGAAAACGAAACATAATCCAGATAAAGCAAGTCCTTACGTATTACATCAGAAAGAGCTGCTAAAAGCTGGAAATCACTTTTTATTCTGGGGACAGGAGCTTCTGTGGGTCATGTACGATATACACAATGTGGGGCCCTCACCTGATGCTTAAAGGATTCGCTCATCCTGGCACATGTAAAGAGCAGTACAGGACATGTAGCACCGTACTGTACTGTAGAGAGGCGCTACTAGACCGCCAATCACTGCATGTAGTGCACTTATACATGTAAGAGCAGTACAGAACATGTAGTACCGCACTGTACTGTAGAGAGGCGCTACTAGACCCCCAATCACTGCATGTACTTCACTCATACAATTAAAATGATAATTGGCTGGATCAGTCTCTGGGACTTTCTATCATAAATCTAGTTTCAGGACACAAAGGCCATTGTATGTTGAAAATCTTGTATCCTGAGGCCATTGTGACTTGAGGGAGCGCTGTATCTGACTCGTTTCTCCATATCACTTGCTTTGAGCTCTGGACGATGAGGGAGACAATTTGCTGTAATTCTGCCCTTTTTGCAGCTCTTTGACATATTGGATAAAATCTCCCAGTCTTCTGTGCTCGGCGTCTCGAAGGTTTTATAGGAGTCTGCTCCAGACAATGCTGCTCATCATTGATTGTGTCCCGTGACATTTTCGGATGTTCTCCGCCATAAGAAGGGATCAATGATGCCGCTGTTTCAAGTTTCCATACTATCTTCTAAAGAACATTCTTTGAGGGAATGTCACAAACACCATATTTCTTCCTAAATTCACTCTGGTATCAAAAGAGTTGGTGACCCAATAGGTTCGCACTATAAAGTTGCACTGCTCAAATACTGTACACCGCCATCCTGATGAGAAGTCAAGTGACTGAGTACATAAGTACGAGGGTATGCACCTTTCAAGTGAATCTTACTGTACGTATTTTTTTACTTTAGGCAGCGCTATGGAACAGCACAGCTTTCTGCACTGTTGTGGATGAAATGCATATTGTATGCCATGCACGCTTATGCAGCGTGAAAAGATGGCGCCTATAGCGCCCAAAGCACGTGGTCTTCATTGGGGTGGAAGTAGAGGACCATATAAGGGATAGTCAATTAAGTATTAACAGTAAGGGCTTGTTCACACGACTTATTTGGATGAGGTTTTGGACGAGGTTTTCAGAGCGTTTCTCCAAGAGGTTTTGGATCAGGTTTTGGATGAGGTTGTCAACAAGGTTTTCACCCATATAAATTAATAGCCAGGACAAAAAACACACCCAAAATGCGCCAAAACCTCGCCAAAAAACGCGCTGAAAACCATGCCGAAAATGTGCCTAAAACACGCTTCAAGAATTGACATGACACTTCTTTTTCAGTGCTTCCAAAGAAGCATGTAAAAACCTTGTCGTGTGTGAACTGCAATGAGGTTTTACATAGGAATCAATTAAATGAACTGGGGGGCGTTTTGGAAGCGTTTTGGACCGGGTTTTGGGGAAGAAACACTCCAAAAACCTCGTCCAAATAAGCCTTGTGAACATGGCCTTATACTCCTGCAGCTCACCTACTTCCTGCTCTGTTTCCTGCTCTTATATAAACTTACTGTAACCAGAATAAAGAAGTACATCTTGTTGTGGTTGAGTGGTTATTTAGTACGCATACTCTCTATGCCAATTGGTAACAGGTAGATAACCGCAGGGGTACCGCTTGAGTACCGATCCAAAACAGCACTATTCTGTCCAGCAAACCCCAACAGATGGAAGCCAAAACGACACTCTCCTGCCCTGTATTGGGTAATGGGGATCTCTAGCTTTGTCTACCATCGACGCTGAAAACTTATCATGGTACATGCGGTAAACACATCCCATAATATATACAAGTGTTCTCCCCTTGAAGCATGGCACCAAACAGGCCTTGTTCAGACCTTATGCTCAGCATATGTGCTGTTAAAACTCCCAACGTATCCCCCCAAACTAATCCAAAGGCAACCAACATATTCCAGCATATTATATGTTGGCATGCTTTTTTTGGGGGGTTTTACTATATAGCAGATCATAGTCTGCTGCATTATCCTATTATGAAGCCTATAGAAAATTTTTTTTGGAAAATATATGAAATTGTTTTTACAATGGAGGTCAATGGCCAATGTATGCCTCTGTATGCCTCCATGGTAACATATATTGGAGGCAACCCATGTTTACCTCTAAAGGAAGCACAGAACAAGATCTGAACAGAGCTTTAAGGGTATGTTCACACGGTATATTGCGGCGCATATAGTACACGCCACAATACGGGGGAGAGGAAGGGGGCCGGAAGCCGACCCTATAGATATTCATTGTCAGCGGCGCGTTTTCGCCGCTAACAATTGACATGTCAATTTTCTCCCCCGGCGTACAATACGATCGTATAACGTGCAAATCGTGGCGAATTGCACGCAGAAATGCGCGCCAAAATAAGCTGTGTGAACATACCCTAAGGGATTTAGAAAATCTATTGTCTGGCTGGGTAGGAGTAGAGAAGGGTCCTTTGTTCAGGATGCTAATCTCTTTGCATTTAGAGAGAGTATATCTCGTTCTGGGGGACCTGTCCTATGTTACATCAAAAATACACGAATTTTAAATACACATGCATTTTTCAAAAAAACATGCATTTTTTTAGTTGACCCCGATTTTGCCTGCGTTCCAAATTAAAGACGAATACAAAACTACTTACACTGAAAAAATAATGCATGTGGAGTGTCCAGCTGATTTTACTGTAGCTGTTTCTACATTGACTTTAATTCCTTTCCAACATAGGACGCACCTGTACAGCCTAGCCAGAAGTAGCTTCCCGCAAATGGACGTACCAGAATGTCCAAAACAACATGCGGGCTCTCAAACGAGGCCCACATGATTGCAACGTGGGAGTAGCTGTATGTTACAGCTGGCCCCATGCTGCATCGTCCGCGGCTGGAGTTCACTCCGGCCATGGGCAATTAACCCTTAACTGCCGCGATCAATTCGCAATCGTGGCAGCTAGGGGAAAGACAGAGGGAGGGAGCGCCCTCTGTCCTCATTGGAGTCCCCGGGGCATGATCAAGGGTTCCCTGACAGCCTGGAAGCCTGACAAAGGCTGCCCTGTGGGCATGGCTGGGCATAATAACTGACAGTTACCATGGAGATCATTACACAGCCATTCTGCTGTGTACTGCTCTCCATTGTAAAAGTGATCTGAAGACCACTGATACAAGTCGTCTAGGAGGACAAGTAAAAAGAAGTAGAACACAAACACACAAAATAAAACATGTACACCGCTCCTTGCCCTTTGTATGCATAAGTATGCATAATTGGCTTCACCACATACATAGCAACCTACCCTATAAATCTGTAACATTAACTAACCCACACGGTGAACACCGTAAAATTGAATTGAAAGTGATCAAAAAGTCATATAAATACCAAAGTGGTACCAATGAAAACATAAGTTCATTACACAGATCTGTATATAGAAAAATAAAAACGTTATGGCTATCAAAAGATAGCGATGCATAAATATTGTTTTACACAATAAAAACACTATTTTTTTAAAGCACTTCAGCATAAAAAAACTACCGTATATACTTGAGTATAAGCCGAGTTTTTCAGCACAAAAAATGATGATATCACGCCACCTGTACCGGGAAGAAGACACATTGGAGCAGTGGGGGAGAGAGGTGAGTATTTGTGTTTTTTATTTTATAACAAACCCTGCCTATACCTACTTATGGGGGACATTTTCCTGCCTATACCTGCCTAAGGGGGACATATACCTGCCTATGAGGGACATATACTTGCCTGTAACTGCTATGGGGGACATATACCTGCCTATAACTGCTATGGGGGACATATGCATGCCTATAACTGCATATATCTGCCGATGATGGGACATATAAAGGGCCATATTTTCCATTGGGCACACTAGACAGTTGCCCTGGGGCCCCACAAGTATATGTTTGTTCCAGAATACAAGAAATATATCCTGGATCCCTGGTTTGGCTTTGCTTATTTAACGATTTGTGTGTTTTTAGGATGTGCAAACAGTTAAAAAACCATGGTGGAGAAGGGAGCCAAAGGCTCCATGCCCTGCCAATTAGTCTTGTAGACTGCAAGCTGCTGGTGTCCTGTCACGGTTGGAGGTAGTGGATCCTCTGGACCACCGAAAGCGTTGGTGTAAGCCACGCCAGGGAGCGGAATCTAAGTAGGTCCCGGTTTTCACCAGAGCCCGCCGCAAAGCGGGATGGACTTGCTGCGGCGGGAGTCTACCAGGTCGCTACCCCTGACGTGACTTGCTTGCGGAGGCAGCCGAGGTGTAGCGAGGTACAAAATCGGAAGGCAGGCTCGTAGTCGAGGACAGGCAGAAGGTCAGGACAGGCGGCAATAGTTCGTGGTCGTGGACAGGCAGGAAGGTCAGGGCAGGCGGCAAGGTTCGTGGTCAATGGACGGAGGCAAACGGTACGGTACACGGTAATCAGAACAAGACTTAGGAATGCTTTCTCTATAGGCTATTGGCACTAAAGATCCGGCAGGGTAACCAGGAAGAGGCAGGCTTAAATAGGGGCAGCGACTGGCAATAGCCAATTACCGGTGCACTGGCCCTTTAAATTTAACACTGCCGGCGCGCGCGCCCTAGGCAGGGGGGCCGTGCACGCCGCGGGACAGAGACTGCAGCAGGAGCGTGGCCAGGGAAGTACACAGAGGGACAAGCAGGGGACTGAGTGCGCCCGCGACCCGAGGCACGGATGCCCCCTCAACCCGGGGCATACGTGATATGTCCAGACATAAGTGGTGTGTTAATATGGTTGTTTTTGGGGGTGGCTAGAGGCATGACCTAGTGTGATGTCATGTATTTCGACAGGACCCACTGCAGTGTTCTGCCCAGGGGTCCACAATGCTGTTAAGACGGCTATGTACATTTACTTGCCTATGGGAGACATATACCTGCCTCTACCTGCCTATGAGGGGACATATACCTGCCTATAACTGCTATGGGAGATATATACCTGCCTATAACTGCCTATACCTGCCCATGGGTGACATATACCTGCCTATACCTGTCTATGGTGGACATATACCTGCCTATGGGGGAAATTAAACTGCCTATAACTGCTATGGGGGACATTAAACTGCCGATTCCTGCCTATGTAATTTAGTAGTATCCATTTTTATTTTTGAAATGTACCAGGAGCCGCTGCATTTTCCTTGCTTATACTCGAATTCATAAGTTTTCCCATTTTTTTGTGGCAAAAGTAGGTGCCTCGGCTTATATTTGGGTCGGCTTATATGTATATAAATTGAGTATCGCTGAATCGTATCAACCCCGAGAGTAAAACTAACGGCGCCAATCCGTCGGAGTCATTACTGTAATCCACTGCTCTCATAGAGAACAGTGGAATCCGTCGCTCCTCCCCGCTCGGCAAATCCGCCGCGGGGGGAGAAAGTGACATGCACATTATTTACGGCGCGGACGCGCCGTAAACAATGCATTGTCTATGGGGCCGGGAGTGGCGCCCCCGCCGCGCTCCGGCCCCGCCCCCGTCCCGCCCCTTATTCACGGCAGATTTGTGCGCTCAATACGGCGCACAAATCCGTCGGGAATAAGCCGTGTGAATACGGCCTTAAGTGCCACAACTTGTCGACCTCCACCAGCGGTATCCCATGGCAACCTATAACTAAACCTGGCAGAACTGCCTCCAGCTCCAGGTTTTACCTTTCACACAAGTAACACTAAACATTATCTGTTCTTACAACCCCTTACATTTCCCCCAACTTGAAACGAGCCATTCCTGGCATCCGCACCAAACACACGCACATGACCCTGGGCAATGCCTATCCTCTGCTGACCCAGCCCAACCTTCCAATCCCCAGATCCCTTACAAAATACACTGCGACTTGGATTGGAAAAATTTGGCCATAGCAGTCGTTTTATTAAAGGGGATGTATCGCTTCCTTACTTCGGCTCATTCACACTTCTCTTAGCTTCCCAGCTCTGTGAATGCAGGGGCGTTTCTTCCCCTCCCAGCTGGATGACATCATCTCCCCTTCACTGCTGGCCTGAGACTCCCCCCCCCCTCCACTCTGAGTCCACATGTCACTGTGTCTCTCTCTATCAGTCTTATTTTATAAGAGCTGTATACATACCACAGGCTGCATTCAATCTAATCTGAGCACTGATCTCTCACTGCTGGAGATGTATTACAGCTTTCTAAGAACGGCACAGATCTGCGTGTATGCAGGAGAGTTAGGCACAGGGTCAAAACTGTCATGTTTTCTCATTGTACAATCTGCTGCAGTCTGTTTCTGCTAGGTGTGGAGACAGAAAATGCTACGGCCCCTAACTCTGAGTCAGACACACAGCTCCTTGAATCGACCCAGGGGCTGTACAGAATGTAAATGAGCTCTCAGCTAGTGAATTGCAAGGAGGAGGGATCAGGAGGGATTAGACCCACACCCAGTTGCTTGTTTTCACTGTCCCCTTATTCTGAAGACCATTTAATGAAACGATAACACCCCTTTAACATACAGACAAATAATAATAACATACAACAAATGAGACTAACTCCCCGCAATACCCATCAGCCCTAGCCAACAACCAGTGTCTGGCGAAACACCTGCTTCTCTCTGCAGTTTCTTACACCCAGCCGTCACCCCCGGCTTCAGGGCACCAAGAGCCACCTCAGGCGGCTAACCATTCCGTGACCTGCTCCAAAGGACGCTGCCCTGTGGAGCCCCAACCGTCTCCAGATCGGTCCATCCACGAAATTGGGAGCCAAGCTGAGCCTAACTCCCCCATTACTTTTCACCGACTCCAAGGATCCCAATCCGCCAGCCACTGCGACAATCAAGCCACCACCAAGATAAGTTCTAATCCACCGTGTACAATAAAGCCAATCACGTCACAAAAGAACCCCCAACATTAGGGAGGGAGGGTGGGACTGCTGTTCTCTGCTGACCGCGCGTCTGCTCCCGCACAGCGCGGGGCTTGGCTTTATACACCGGCCCCTCCCGCGGCGTCGCCCGCTTGGCTCCGCTCCCTTGAACTCACGCCACAGAGGGCGCGCCGGTTCATGTGGGGCCTTCATGTCCAGCCCCGTCCTTGTTTGCAGGGAAATAAACATTTAGAAACTTGTGTTTTTTCACACAGCAATAACACTGGAAACATTTCAGTGAACTCCCCGGGGGAAGGTTTCAGCGTCCATTGGCAACAGTCCTTGACCCCTCTCACCGGCAACTGATGCAGTACATACTGGAACACCTCACAGTTCCCGGTACTGATCCGGATGGGCCTGCAGCTGCTGCACAGTTTCTTGCTGGATCTCCCATTGCCGTTGCTCTGCAGCCGTCTCTCCATCTCATGGACCTCTCGCACATAAGCACAAGCCCGAGCGCCCGACATATCCGCTGCTCACACTCATCCTCCAGACATTGCTGCACCTCTTCTGGCAACATCTGGGGTTGTGTACCGGGAAACACAATTATTGGGCTTCAGTTCACCATCACCGGAGAGGCTACACTCGCGGCTAGCTGAGAGATGACTGTGCCACTAGACTTTGCCTCATGAGAACTCCCCTTTAAGATTATAAATGAAAGTTTATTTATCAAGTTAAAAAGAGGGACTCGTGAGGAATAAAGAGAGACACTTGGGAGTTATGTAGTAGACATATTTGTTACATCCATTATACAAGGAGGTAATACAAGTACAGCACGCCCCACTGAATGAGGCCTAATGGCAAGCAAAACACCAGGCCTCCTGTATACATTTTGGAGCTGCAAAAAGTGGAACTGCTGCCCGTAGATCCTGTCATTCATTCTGCAACGTGCAGAAGCTGGAATCTGATTGGATACCTTTCTCTTGACTTTTCACACTAGTAATTTTTGGGGGACTACTGGGTGCTTTCACACAGTGGGGCAGATTTATCAATAGTGTCTTACTTTTAGACAGTGTAAAGTTAGACTACACAGTCTTACAATGTGCCACATTTATCACAGTGTTGATAAATCTGGCGCAGGTTAGAACTGTCTAGTCTAAGTTTGTACCACAATTAAATTGGCTTACTTTCACGCTAGAAACTGCGACAAACTCCGGGCGCATTTTTTGTCACATTTAAGCCACGGCCCCTTGTACAAGGACATGCCCCTTTTGACGGACGAGGCGCAGAAGCGTCTGAAACTGTCTAATACCTATATTTACTATTTTGCCAGAGGCAAACTTAAACTCTATCAGTTCTCAATCTATAAAGCACTAAAACTTAACTTTTATTATGTACAACACTTAACCTCTATACACACTTTTTTAAAAACCTGATTTCTAACCTCTCAATTTGTCTCATAACTTTATCCTTTTCTAGTTCTGAAAGAATAACTCCTTTTCTATTTTCAAATCTGGTGGAACACCACCTATTATATCAGAAGGGAAACCCTTTATATATAGTTATTTGCTAACTGCAAAAAAGAATCCAAAACATCTTACTGTCTAAAACACATAGTTAATGTGGTGAAAAGCTTGTTTTTGGCGCAAATGGAGCCAGAATTCTGGCGCAACTGCCTTGATAAATCTGCCCCAGTGTGTTTTTGCAGACATTTCTGCAAGAAAAGCACCAAATAACACACCAAAAATGCACTGTGTGAAAGTACTCTTATTGCTGTGCATTTCTGCCAAAAACATACACTAAAAAATGCACTGTGTGAAAGCACCTTTACTGGGTTAGGTAAGGGTATGTTCACATGGCGTTTGTGAAATACCTACCTAAATACATATTAAACAATGTTCCATTTAGTTTTCATTGATTTCAATGTAAAATATGTAGCTTCGTTCAGACGATAAGTATTTTACATATGTTAACGTATTGCGTTTTACGGATCCGTCCAAAGGAGTGACTTGTCACTTCTTGATCTGTTTTACAAATTTAAAAGCCAATAGAAACATTAGGGATACATTTTTGCAGTCCACAAAACGTATCCAAATACGTACCAAAAAGTGTATATTTTACATATTGTAAAAATGTATTCAACACGCTGTCTGCACATGCCCTAAAGCTAATTGCAGAATTGCAGTTGTGATGTTAAACGCTGAATCGTAACACTTGCCTGCCATTTCTTCAGTGATGGCTGCTTATTGGACATGATCAGTAAATGCAGCGTATCTGCTCCTCTGCTATGCTTATACTGCAGCTGCACTGCACAAGCCCGGTGTTAGGACTGGTTCACAGCTGTCTTGGAGGTTCCTCTTGGAACTCAGATTCCATAAGAAATTATGGAAAAAACAGCGAAGCATACAGTGTTATTTTTTTTATATTAAAATGACACCCACCTGGATGGAGACCTAACAGACCCCATTGTAGTTATTGGGCTCTGTTGGTGTCCATCATTTAATGGACCTGGAGATGCTTCTGTGATGGATGTTCTGAACAGAACCTCCGACACAAATATGAGTCAGGCCTTAGGTAAACAGAAAAATTTGTACAGAAAAAGCAAATTTTTATGACGTCAACAAGATAAAAGGGTATGTTCACATGTAGAACTTTACTAATTGAAAAAAATAAAAAAATTTTTTTAGGAGAAATCTAAAGTGAGATCTCGGATTTCAAGGATTTTTACTTTAGAGGTGGTGTTCACCTCTGATTTGGATTAGCCCCATATCAATAAGGTTTATCCGCAACAGTCAGGATCTGCTCAAAAGAATGGACATGTCCATTTGAAATTCATGATATAGAAAATCCCCGCTGTAGTTGGCTGTGTGTACTACATAGTTGGCTGGCTGTCGAATTGCACAATGATTTTGGCGAGTAATTTGATGCGATATTCACTTCAAACTCCTTGTTAAAATCCGTCGTGTGAACATAACCTAATGGTGCTTTCACACGATGCGTTTTTTATGCGTTTTTTGTGCAGCAATGTACAGCATTAATTGCTGCGCCTTCCTGCACAAAAAAAGCATAAAAAAATGTGTAAAAAAAGCATCAAAAACACATCAAAAAGGCACCATGTGAAAGCACCCTAAGGGTGCTTTCACACGGTGCGGTTTTGGTGCGGTTTTGATGCGTTTTTTTGGATGCGTTTTTTGTGCAGCAATGTACAGCATTAATTGTTGTGCCTTCCTGCACAAAAAACGCATCCAAAAAACACATCAAAAACGCACCAAAAAACGCACCGTGTGAAAGCACCCTTAATAAAACACTAGTGAGAAAATAGGATTATTAGATAGTTGCCTTAATGAATGGTTGCCGTAAAAACACCATACTGCAGGGCTCCAAGTAGATTATAAATGAGCGACATTGAATGAAAAGTATTCCCATGAAGACACATGATACTGCATGTACACAAGTCATTAATGCATAAAACTAATTACCTTAATTACAAATATCGCTTCGCAACACATCACAGGCCGTACGTCACCATGGAGCCCTGACCCATCTGATAACTGCTGCATTAATGGTAATCGTTCTAAGTCTGGGGATTCAAAAGGAACAGGACTAGGGAAACTGGCAATTGTTAAAGGGGTTGTCTCACTACAAAGATTGCTTTTTATGTTAAAGATCTTACAAAAACAAGTCACTTTGCAATATATGTCCATTAGCAGTGTCCTACCTATTCTGAGACATCCTCTCTTGTATGGGCTGCATCAGCTCTTTAGGTCTCTATAACGACAGACATGTTTGATCTATCCTAATAGACTGCTAGCACTGGTCGCTATAGCTACAGACCTGGCTTCTACTGCAGCCTAGTGGAAGCCAGTATACACTCCCCTGAAACCAAGAAAACAGGACTGAGGTAAGATAAATCAATGTAGTGAGACAACCCCTTTAATTGTAGTTGTTAGCATTTCATTGCAGTTTTTGCAACCGCTACTGGGGTGTACTGTATTCACACAGTGCAGGTAAAAACCACACCTGGAAAATAAACATGTTTTGTTCGATGCGATACGTGCTCTCTACAGGTGAAACACATTTATTTGACACTTTTTCCAGTTTTGCGGCAGTTTTTTGCGCACCACAACTGCATTATGTGAATACACCTTCCTATCAGCATTTCAAACATCCTTTTCCAGAATAATTCTCCCAATCCCAACTGTAACATCTGTGTCCAGCTTATCTGTAGTCTGGAGGGAGGCTATATAAGGCCAGGTTAACTTGTACTCTGGAGGTTGCATTCCGAACCTCTGTCAAAAGAGGCCGCACCTGGTTCGTTAATTGACCAATGGTGCCTTGATGGACCCTACTGAATATAATGGTCATTTTAATGAAAAAAAGTAGGTCTGTGAGCGGGGCTGCTTTTTGGTCATATTTTACAGAATCTGCATCAAAGACTCTGGAGCGAAGCTCCAACGCAGATGTGGACCAGGCCAAGTGACCTATAATTGATCTGTAAGCTATTTTGAAAGCCAGCGCGTACTTCTAAAGCGCTCCGGCCTGGCCCTCACCCACTGCCCCATTCCCCGGCGCGTAAGTTACATGTCATTTCATTCTCCGGCCGCTCACTACGTCCCGGGAAATACATGGTGAGTGCTATGATTTTACTGTATTTGCAAGCATATTTCGAGCGTATTGAAGCACAATGATGCCCTGTGAACATACCCTTAAAGAGAACCTGTCACGTAGATTATGCCCCCCTTGCTTAGGGCAGAACAAGCTAGTGTCAGACCTGCTGTTTCCAGCGCTGTGTCCCTTATTCTGTAAGATGCTGTAGTTTTAGAGTATTTAATGCTCAAATCTGCAGTTTTCAGCCAGAAAAGAGTCAGAGTGAGTTTTTTTCAAACCCCGCCCACCTGAGGCTAGCCCTGCCCACCTCAACTGATAAACCTATTACTTTGAATAGGTAGAAACATGTGAATAACTGCCAGTGGGTGGGGCTAACACCTGCTCATGAATAAGATTTGAGGGGTAAATGCTCTAAAACTGCTGCATCTTACAGAATAAGGGTCACAGCGCTGGAAACAGCAGCTCTGTCACTAGCTTGTGCTGTCCTCAGTAAGGGGGGCATAATCAATGTGACAGGTTCTCTTTAAGGTAAGTGCCCAAATAAGGCTGCTTCCACACAGTGTTCTTGTCCCCCATTTAGCTTTCATGCTGAGAAAAACTTCAGAGGAAAGAAGCTTCTGATGTACTGTATAAGCTATGTGTAGTCTGCAATGGATGCGTTACAGTGGTATCTATCACCCATAGACTATTATTGGATATGTTGTGACACAGCCACTAAAAGCATGCTGTTATAGACATAAGTGACGGAGCCACTGATAGGCATCAATCACCCTCAGGCTATAATGGGCTACATTTAACGTATACGTCATGAGAAGCTATTGGAAAGCTCATGACATATCCTCTACATGGACGTCTGTGACAGATGTTATACAGTGGGTCTTTCATCCATAGGATAATGCAGCATCTGCAATGTTTTTTACAGGGTCAATCAATGGAAATAGCAGAATGCACTAGGCTGTTCTAAACGTCATGTCTGTGGTTACTAAAGTATGCAGGCTAAAGGGGAAACCAAAAGGACACTCTGGGCAGTAGTCTGGCTAATGGACCCCTATGGAGACATTTGTTGTGTTCCACAGGAGCTTTCCAAAGTACATAGGGGGAAAACACAGAATTAACCCAGCTTAACATTGCCAGTCAATACCTAGGAAATGTAAGGCTATGTCTACACAGCACGGGTTTTTGGTCGGATTTTCGTCGGATTCAGTATTTAGAATCTGCCGACTGTAACCAGTGCCCCATAGACAGCAATAAAAAATCCGGGCTGTAGTCTAAACCACACAGATTTCTTATGGTCGGTTTTGAAATCTGCGGATTTTCAAAGTTATCAGATCTTCCTCCCGGATTGCCATAGGATTCCCGTAAACTCAATGTATGGGGCCAATGGCAAATTCAATAAGCGACCGCAGTTTTTAGCACAAGCCCGCGCCAAAAACCACAGTCCAGCAAATGTTAGAATGGTGTCGGCTTTTAGACGGCGTTTTAACATTGCTGTGTGGACAAAGCCTAACAGGTGCCCCATAGACAGCGATAAAAAATCTGTGCTGTAGTCTGCACAGCATGGAGTTTATCTGGTCAGTTTTGAAATCTGCCGGGTTCCAGTGGATTTTGAGACCTGCTGAATCTTCTGCCGGATTTCCGATGTATTCCTGGGCATTCAATGTACGGGGTCGGTGGCAAATCCGAAAACCGACAGTGTTTTTTAGCGTAAACCCGCACCAAAAACCATTGTCCGACAATGTTACAATGGCGCCAGATTTTGGATGGCATTTTAACATTGCTGTGTAGACACAGACTAACCCTGCCCTGTGTATCTGTCTATCTATAAATATAGGCACCAAATATACGGGTGCAAGCTATTTATCTACCAATCTATGTCAAATCTGTCTCATATCTATCTATCTATCTATCTATCTATCTATCTATCTATCTATCTATCTACTATCTATCTCTTGGTGTCTCTCTAGCTCTCTTATATTTATCTAATCTTTCTCTTGCTGTCTTAATCTCTTACATTTAATCTGTCTCCGCTGTCTCTCTATTTCTTGTTATCTATCTCTCTTAGATTTAATCTCACTCTCTCCCTGTCTCTCACTCTCTATCTCTCGTATATATAGCTAATCTCTCTCGTTGTTGCTCTATCTCTCACTGTCTCTCCATCTCTTATATGTATCTAATCTCTTTCACTGTCTCTATTTCTCGCTGTCTCTGTCTCACATCTATCCAATCTCTCTCTCGCTATTCTGGCAATCTGTCTCTCTATTTCTGGCTCTCTCTATCACTCTCACATCTATTTTATCTCTTACTGTCTCTTTAACATCTATCTAATCTTTCTTTTGCTGTCTCTATTTCTCTTATATCTAATCTCTCTTTTGCTGTCTCTATCTCTCTTACATCTATCTATGCTCTCTCGCTGTCTCTTTCATTCTCATATCTATTTTATCTCTTTGTCTCTTGCTGTCTATCTCTCACATCTATCTAATCTCTCTCGCTGTCTATCTCTTGTTGTTTCTCTATCTCTCATATCTATCCAATCTCTTTTCTGTCTCTGTCTTTCTCTTTTACATCTATCCCTGTCTTTTATATCTATCTAATCTCTCTTGCTCTCTCTCTCTCTCTCATATCTATCTAATCACTCGCTGTCTTTCTATCTCTTTCTGTCTCTCTATCGCTCTCTTATCTACTCTCGCTGTCTCTCTATCTCTCTTACATCTATCTACTCTCTCTGTCTATCTTACATCTATCTACTCTCTCTCTCTCTTGCTGTCTCTATCTTTCTTATATCTATCTACTCTCTCTCTTGCTGTCTCTCTATCTCTCTTACATCTATCAACTCTCTCTCTCGCTGTCTCTATCTCTCTTAAATCTATCTACTCTCTGTCTCTCTATCTCTCTTACATCTATCAACTCTCTCTCTCACTGTCTCTATCTCTCTTACATCTATCTACTCTCTCTGTCTATCTCTTTTACATCTATCAACTCTCTCTCTCACTGTCACTATCTCTTTTACATCTATCTACTCTCTCTCTTGCTGTCTCTCTATCTCTCTTACATCTATCTACTCTCTCTCGCTGTCTCTCTATCTCTCTTACATCTATCTACTCTCTCTCTGTCTCTCTTACATCTATCTACTCTCTCTCTGTCTCTCTTACGTCTATCTACTCTCTCTCTTACATCTATCTACTCTCTCTCTCGCTGTCTCTCTCTTACATCTATCTACTCTCTCTCTTGCTGTCTCTCTATCTCTCTTACATCTATCTACTCTCTCTCACATCTATCTACTCTCTCTCGCTGTCTCTCTATCTCTCTTACATCTATCTACTCTATCTATCTCTCTTAAATCTATGTACTCTCTTTCGCTGTCTATCTCTCTTACATCTTCCTACTCTTTCACTGTCTCTCTCTCTTACATCTACTCTCTCTCGCAGTCTCTCTATCTCTTACATCTATCTACTCTCTCTCGCTGTCTCTCTATCTCTCTTACATCTATCTACTCTCCCTATCTCTCTTACATCTATCTACTCTCTCACTGTCTATCTCTCTTACATCTACCTACTCTCTCACTGTCTCTCTCTCTCTTTCATCTATCTACTCTCTATCTATCTCTCTTACATCTATCTACTCTCTCTCGCTGTCTCTCTATCTCTCTTACATCTATCTACTCTCTCTATCTATCTCACTTAAATCTATGTACTCTCTTTCGCTGTCTATCTCTCTTACATCTTCCTACTCTTTCACTGTCTCTCTCTCTTACATCTATCTACTCTCTCTCTCGCTGTCTCTCTATCTCTCTTACATCTATCTACTCTCCTTATCTCTCTTACATCTATCTACTCTCTCTCTTGCTGTCTATCTCTCTTACATCTATCTACTCTCTCTCTGTCTATCTCTTACATCTATCTACTCTCTCTCTGTCTTGCTGAATCTCTATCTCTCTTACATCTATCTACTCTCTCTCTTTCTGTCTCTCTATCTCTCTTACATCTATCTACTATCTCTCTCACTGTCTTTATATCTCTCTTACATCTATCTACTCTCTCTCGCTGTTTCTTTCTTACATCTATCTACTCTCTCTCTTTCTGTCTCTCTCTCTTACATCTATCTACTCTCTCTCTCTTTGTTTATCTCTCTTACATTTATCTACTCTCTCTGTCTCTCGCTGTCTCTCTCTTACATCTATCTACTCTCTGTCTATCTCTCTTACATCTATCTACTCTCTCTAACATCTATCTACTTTCTCTCTCACTGTCTCTCTATCTCTTTTACATCTATCTACTCTCTCCCTCTTGCTGTCTCTCTATCTCTCTTACATCTATCTACTCTCTCTCTTGCTGTCTCTCTCTTACATCTATCTACTCTCTCTCTCTCTTGCTGTCTATCTCTCTTACATCTATCTACTCTCTCTGTCTCTCTATCTCTCTTACACCTATCTACTCTCTCTCACTGTCTCTCTCTTACATCTATCTACTCTCTCTCTCTCTTGCTGTCTATCTCTCTTACACCTATCTACTCTCTCTTGCTGTCTCTCTTACATCTCTCTACTCTCTCTCTCACTGTCTCTCTATCTCTCTATGTATTCGTCTGTCCCTCCCTGTTTGTGTTTAGTATGCCGGAGGTTGAAGATATAAATATACCTAGGAGCTTTGACAGTTTTACACATTATGCATTAGTGTTTTGTGGCTGTGAGCTGGTGCAACACTTTATGGCTCTCATCAGCATGGAGGAGAGGCTGTCCTGTGCGTTCAGACTCCAGCAAACGCTTTACAAGGCTGTAAGTCACTGTAATGTTGTAACGAATTATTAATTAAAAAGAAAGTCAGGGGTAAAAGTACAACCTGGGTTTAGTAATCCATAAAGTGAGGCTCTAACTGTAGATGCTCCGGATTAGAAAATAAAGTCTCTTTTCCTAAGGAAATAAATTGTGTCTGGTATTGCAGCTCAGCCCCGTTCTCTTGAATGATTCGGATATCTGAAGTGTGGTTCAGCAGAAGCAGAAGAGTCGTCATACAAATCTGTGATACTACAGAGGAAGACTGGCCTGGGTCAGGGTCCACCAAGATCCACGGTGGTGAGTATAGCAGCCGTGTCTTGTTAGAATTATAATGTTATTAGCAGGATTCCAGATTTCTGTCTTGTTGGTGTGCAGGCAGTCTATAGTCTGCAGTACATTGCCAGTGTGCAGACTTCCTATATCCTATATCCTGTATAGCAGCCATACTGCCCATAATAAAGTACAATGTTGTACCGTGTTAGCCATAGCGGAGCGCCCTGAAGGCCCCAACTGAAAATAGCACCTCACCCTGCCTGCAGAACAGGTGCAAGACCTGTAGTCACATCCACACCGCGGACAGTGTACCTGTCCCACAGTCCCAGCAGGTGCACAGAATTAGGGGGACATTTTCCTGCAGGTCTTCCAATGTGGTGTATCTGACCATGTGTGCACAATGTCCGACCACAGGCCTCTATGTGGGGGAAACAGGACAGAGACTCGGTCAGCGCATGAATTC
Source organism: Phyllomedusa bahiana (assembly GCA_025379985.1). Taxonomy (NCBI): domain Eukaryota; kingdom Metazoa; phylum Chordata; class Amphibia; order Anura; family Hylidae; genus Phyllomedusa; species Phyllomedusa bahiana. Next base: position 52,033 of record JAODAL010002815.1, on the reverse strand, counting down.
ACACAGATTCACCATTAACAACAGCAGAACAGATCTGCCAGTGGCCGCACATTTCTCTGGAGAAAATCATTCCATGGAAGATTTGCAGGTAACGGTCTTAATGGGACATTTTAAGACACAAAGGGAGAGGAAGGAATGGGAATATAAGTTAATGCAAAAATGTAAAACTCTGCAAAATGGACTGAATATTCATAGTAGCTTCATGTCACACTATCTATGAACTGTGAGGGCAACAAATCACCCCTGATAGCAGATAAGAGAAATAATTACTGATCCCTCCTGTCACGCCTCACAAGTTTCCAGATTGTTGATTTCTTGACCTGTTGTAAATGACTTGTCTGCTTATATTGCATTTTGTTTTTTTTAAGGATTCTAAGTTCCTTTGAAGGTCCATGTCTGTTGTGTATAAAAAGTCTGTAAATTTTCAGTTCTTGTATAACACCATGTCTGAAGAAGGGAGCTAGTACTCTCGAAAGCTCACCATCAAATATATTCAGTTAGCCTTTAAAATGTATCGCCTGATTTCTTCACTTCTACATAATAAAGTACAGCACACTTACCTACTATGTGCTCCTTCCCCACTTTCTCCGCTGTCGCCTGCCAGGACAATTTCCAAGTGCTTGAATTATTTGCATTGACATATAGTAGATACTACACACGTGTTCTCGTCACATAGTCTATACCCCATCACTGGTGCCTGTGGCATGTAGTGTTCAGTAATGAAGACCTTGTAACACACAGTGACTGTAATACTATAATTATGAATCAAACTGCTCCTTTGGTTAAGACATATAAATAGGTGACTAGCACAGAATTATGTATGTGACGGCTTGCTCAGACAAGTCTTCTGCTGCTGCATTCCATAAGGAAAAAGGAAGCTGCACTGGTAATAGTAAGAGCTAGCACAGGCGTAACTTATAGCTTCTGGGTACAGGGTGGTCACCAAGCTGGTAAACAACCGGACCAGCTGGTACTAACATCAGGAGATGGTGCCAGTAATCAGTGTTTTATGGGCAAGTGGTGGGAATTTTACTTAAAGGGCTGTTCCCATTTCACAAAACACCCTTGCCAAGGGAGAGTTGTTTATTAGCACCTCCTCTCATCCAATATCCAAGAACAAGTCCAACTTGCTATTTTTTAAAACAACTACAAGTAAGGGCTGTGAAGTCGGTAAGCCAAAGTTCCGACTCCTCAATTTCTCTGACTCTTTACTCTGACTCCCGCTCCCTCATACATGGCGCATGTTTAAAGGGGTTTTGCCAAGACATGAGTTCCTTACCTATTGTCTGCTCAGAAGAGAAGATAAACATAGGATGCAGTGTCACAGAGAGAGAGAGGGGGGGGGGGCTGAGCACAGAGCCAGTAAGCAGGGATCGTATACAATGTTTACTCAAATAATCACATTACAACCAGTTGATTTTCTATGCAAAAGAAAAAGGTCTTTCTCCACAGTCCCTTGCAAGCTGGTTCATGTTCCCTGTCATCAGATAAGAAGTGCAAACGCGCAAGCACGGCCAGATCAGCTCCTGTCAGCTCCTGGTCCAGTCTCAGGAAACTAAGGGGGACTGAGCAATGCTGTAGCTCTCAGAGGCTTCACTTTTTTAATGACATATATTTAGAAAAGTGATTAAATACCCATTTTGGAGGATCCCACATCAACATTACATTGTGGCAAAACCCCTTTAAGTGATAACTTTACTGTAGTAAAATGGTAACATCAGGCTTTTTATCACCTTATGATACAATAATCAAGCTATTTAGGTAGAACATACACTGACAAGCAAAATGGTAACAATGTTTTGATCTTTTGACTTTCAGGCTCCATATCTTACCATCCACTACAGCTTTATACATGAGACTACCATCATTTTATAGACAATCATCTTACCTATCTTATACATAAATTTGACTTATTTAGCATCTGCTGAGTTCTGCAGATTCTTGTCCTGTAACTGCACTGTTACTGTTTTGCTTCTAAAAATCTAATTGTTAATTTTTATTATTTTGTTAATATTTGGTAAATCCTCCTTTGGTTTTCAGCACTGCCTGAATCCTTCTGGGCTCTGGATCAGATTCGAGCATGTCTTGACCAAAATCTGATCCCAGGTCTCTTGTACACATTCCCAATGTACTCGAGTTCATGAAGTAACTCATCTTGTAGGACACTCACATATAGCTCAGCATTGAGATCAACATTGATCCTGGTCAAGTATCCAACATCTTTGGCTGTGAAACATCCCCAAATCCTCAGGCTTCTTCCACTAAACCTGACAGTTTCTTCTATTTCTCGATCCGTTCGCCCCTTTTCCCTTGATTCTTCCTGACCCATTTGCCCCATCAGAGCCCGGTCTATTGACTTTCATCTCATCGCTCCAAATCACCCATTTCCAATCTTCCAATTTTCATACTTTTTTGTAATCTTGAACCAATGCTTCTTATGACGAGATTGAAGTCGAGGCTTCTTTACCTTTTTTGTATAATGCATGTTGCATGATGCTTGCATGGACGTCTGTGATCTCACTCTTATGAAGCCTACGAGCCGCCTCCACTGCCATGTCTGTCACGTTAGAACTGATAACCTTGTGATGAGCGACTTGCTGATGCTGATATTTCCCCTGGACGTCCATCTCTTGACTTTGGAATGTATAGATGGACTTCATTTAATATTCTTCCAGCTGTCAGGGCCTCCCATGATGCAATTTCTTGGCCAAGAGACTGCTATCGATGAGCTGGATGCTGCTGTTTTTTTTTTCTTGGGAAATCTCCTTTATAGCTGCTCGAACCAGTGACCTCTTGCTTGAGAATCAGCCTATTAACACACTGAGATATAAAGGAATGTGAGAACAGGTTGTAATTTGTAGTAACAAGAAGAAAAAGATTGTCCCACCACCAGGAGCAAAACAGTAACAATGCAGTTACTTAAGAATCTGCAGAACTAAGCAGATGCTAAATAGTTGCAGGTCAACGTTATGTATGAGATAACGAAGATGATTGTCTATAAAGTTATGGGAGTCTCACAGTCACAGCTGTAGTGAATGGTGAGATATGGAGTCTGAATGTCACAAGTTCAAAACATTGTTACCTTTTGCTTGTCGGTGTGAAATATATTTATTGGATACAACTTAAGAAGACAAACAGTGTAAATATGCAAAGTGCTGCAGTAAGTAGGGAAAATAAGTTTTCAACAAAAAACGTCCTGAATAACATTTTGTGGAGTCTATGAATTTGTTCTGAGAAATAGTATTGCCTTCATCAGATCCTCCTTCATAGATGACCTCAAATTTGTTCACATTATTTCCAGGCTAGAGAACGGCCTCTTTACCCTAACTGGGGTTGGTGGCAAAGCGGAGACCACAGGGGCAACATCTCTAACATTGTCAGGAAATAAAATATTTGTCTCATGCAGTCAGGTCTGATGAATGGTTGAACTCTTCTACTTCTTTGAGAGCAAGTTCAAAATTTTGCTGAAATCTTGTCAATCTGTTTGTTATGGGAGCAGAATCTTTTCCCCTGCGGCAATGCTTTGCCTGCTCCATGTCATCCAAATATTTTTCACTCCTCATCTGATGAGGCTGAAGATATGGGAGCAGGAGCACTGGCAAGACCCAATTCCTCTTGCTCTTGGCACTGCATTGAATTAACTGGACCAATTTATTACATATTTTGGAAGACAGTCAGTCCATTTTATAACGACTCCAACTCCACGACCCCGACTCCTGACTTCACAGCCCTGCTAAAAGTAATGATCTCTCTCTAAGACAGTTGAGCCTTTCTTCTTACAAGGTAGATGTTTTAAGGGGTTTTCTCACCATGCTGTTTCACACAGTCACAGGGACCTTCAGATTTACACTGCCTGGTGAAGCTGTGGGTGGTTCTATAGCAGTGATTAGCATACTTAGCTCCTCTGTAACTGTTACAGTGACATAAATGCAGGAGATTTACTATGGAAGAAACAAAGCTACAGAACTCCGAGGAGTGAAACCAATTGCTTATCAAAGGTAAACAATCTAATCTTGTTATAGATAAAGACTCTGCTCCCCCCTGGAAGGGGGATATGGGCAGTAGCCTAGAGACACTTGTGTGCACTCATATCAGATAAAATTTCTCTTATCTCCTGACGAGGGGAATATCAAAACAGCAATGTATTTAGTAAAAGTTTTAATTTACCTTTCCCAACATGTTGAAAGGGGTTGTCCATTAAACAAATAGTCACTGGATTGGGGCCAAGTTGGGCAAAAAAAGAAATATACCTAATACTTACTTAGATATCCCCCTACTCTGCAGCTCCCGGCAAACTGCTCCTCCTGACTCCTTCTCACACTCTATTGTAAGTGAACATCTCCACTGTGTTGAGATGATTACCCAGAAATCAAGAGAAGCAGTTTACCGGGAGCTCTGAAGCAGCATTGGCGGGGGACAGCTACATAGGTATCATTGTTTCCTTTTTTTGCTCATCCTTGAACCAATGTCATGTAATAAAGAGCTGCTCCCATCCCAGACATTTACGGTGTATCGATAGGATATGTCATAAATGTTTGAGAGGTGTGGTTCCCACCTCAGGGACATGCAGCCATTGTGAGAACAGGCCCCTAAAAATGTCCATTGTGAACACATAGTAGGTCGCACTTGTGTGCTATAGGACTTCCTACTACAGCCGAGTAGATTGCTCACTTATACTTGGAACTTCAATAGAAAAGAATGGAGAGTTGTGCGCAAGTTCAACCTACTTTCTGTTTTCAATAGAGATTTTCAGGGGCCTATTCTCACAATCAGTTGATATGTCATAAATATCTGAGATGGGAACACCCCTTTAACCTCTTCTCGCCGCAGCGATTTTTGTCTAGTTTTCCTCCCCACCTATCAAGAGCCAAAACTATTTTATAGACAAACAATGATTCAGCTTTTAAAGTTAAACAAAATCAGAAATACTCAACATCTCTCATAGGACAAACACTATTGCCCTGAGACAGGTGGATACACTGATAGTTGTAGCCAAAACTTCCATTAAATAGTTGGTATTCATGTTAGATGAACAACGGAGTAACTATTCACTTAATTTTCCTCTAATTCTGAAAATCAGTAAATAATTAAAGGGGTTTTCCAGGAGTTTAAAGATTTCATAAAACACTATAAGCAGCATTTATATTGAAAAGTAAAGATATTCAACTACCTTCATGTCTTTTGTATCTTTACTATTGCATTATTCATCTTTCATGAGATAAACCTTTTGCAGTGAAACTTCCTGCTTCTGGGAGGACCTGTAGTTCTCTCTTTCCTACAACTCCCAGACTGCATTGAAATCTAGGACTTCCCTTCACAGTTATCACTGCTAGGCTCTATGTGCTGACATTAGTGTGTAATCCCCCAGCTCTGTATTTGCTGACATGATAATGATGATATCTAGGACTCATGAGTCACTTTGTAAACTGTACAGATCTGCAGTCATCATTTTCATAACACAGACCCCAGTACAGTACACAACCCCCCAGCTCTGAACTGCTGTCCTCTGATCCCATTACTGTTAGTAAGTCCAAATAAAAAGATAGTCCCGGAGAACTCCCGGTCAAAACTCCCTTTATTTCTAGTGCTCACCTAGTGCGCATGATGAGTTTCCCAAAACTATTATACCCCCCTCAGACCATCCCTTAACTTTTAAAACACGATGTTAAACTCATCCTGTCGAGTTCATATGGGCAACTAAGAGACTGAGGAATGCTATGTCAAAGCTACTCATCCCTAAACTTCATGGGGGAATCAATCTCCCTGACATCCGGTGTTATAATTTATCCTGCCGTCTTCGAAATTGTTTTGACTTGAGGATTGACACTTCATAGTTCTCTAACACCAACCTTGAGGCGTCATTAGCCTCTCCATGGAACTTGGGTCCTTCATTGTAAATTTTCACACTCCAACAGATATCTAGCATCCTTATGAGGGACACGATCGCGGCATAGAAGGCGAGTAGGACACTTCTCAAATTTCTATTTTTGTTCAGCAAATTCATGCTCTTTAGAGGTCATCCTGAGTTCCCTCAAGGACTAGAGAACCCCCATTTTTTTTAACTCGAAGAGTGAAGGGACTAAAATGTGTCAAACATCTTTATGACAGCCAGAAGAAAACATACTTCCTTTTTCAAGATCTTAAATCTAAATTCCACCTTCTGGACTCTATTTTTGTGGCTTATAGTTAGGTGGTGAGCTTTCTTTAAAAAAAAGAATTCTGAATTTAGATTATTTTCTATTGCCATTTTTGATCCCTTAATTGAACACTCTTCGATTAGGCATTCATTATCCTCTTTGTACTCAAAATTGAGGGAAAAGGACTTGCAGGACCTAGGTTTTTGATACTTTATTAAGTGGGAGGAAGATTACCCTAACCTTGAAATACCTCAGTGACTAAAGGTTGGAATCTATTGCATAAAGCGGTGGTGTGTGAATGCTGGAGGGAGACTTATTTCAGATTCATTCACCATGCAACTTACAACTTCAATATATCTCCTCACCCGTAAGCCCCAGATCTAAAGTAACCAGCCCCAAATGCCTACAGCCTTGAACTAAAAAGGCTCATGGAATGTTGGAATGTACTAATTCTAAATGTTTTTAGGAAGACATAACTTCGTTATGGAAGGAGAAATGGGAGGTTGATCTCCCTCTTTCTCCCAATGTTTTACTTTTCCATGATTTACCTCCTTTGTTGTAGTTAGACCACAATGCTCCTGGAAGTGGGGGCATTATTCAACATGTAAAAGCCTATCTGCATCTAGATTGATTAGATGTGAAGAGATCAAAGGAACTCAAACCAAAAAATGTTTTGATCAATGGAGATCTCTCATTTGTAGTCTCTTAAATAATGAGGAAATACAACAACTTGTGACTCCCTTTATGTTCCCCAAATGGTATTTGTAATTGGTGTTAGACAACACTCTCTGGAGATTAAAACTCTCTGCTATGTAATATTTTTTGTCACTTCTCACCTTCTCCAGTTTCTGTCAGACGTGCACAGTAGGTTTGTTATAAAATGAATTAAGGAATGAATGTATTAGACCCTTTATCTGTTTCATTTCCTGTCTGATACTCTAGGTGGGTAAACATTGGTTTTATTTCTCTCCTTAAAGGAGTTGTATCATTACATTAAATGGTCTTCAGAATAAGGGGACAGGGAAAACAAGCAACGTTGCAATTGGATGTCATTTGCAAAGCTCTCTTGTTTTCACTGTCTTCGTTATCTTCATTTTGTGTGTCGGTCGGATCCCTCCTCCTTTCATTTCATTGGCTGCCGGCTCTACTAATTTACATTCTGTCTGGCCCCTGGTCATATTCACGGGAGCGTGCATTCCTGCCTCTCTCACTCAGAATAAGGGGACGGCAACATTTCACTCTGTACAGTTAGCAGCTCCACAGTAACACTTCAGCTGCTTCTACAATCAGAAAACAGCAGAATTGTGCCTCAGTGCCTAATGCTGCTGCATCTAAACATATAAAGGAAACAGATCTGTGCTGCTCTGTATGAGTTCATAGAAGACTGTATTCAACTGTAACAAACCTCCAGCTGTGAGAGGAGAAAAGATCAGTGCTCTGAGTTCATAGAAGGCTGTCTAGACCGAATGCAGGGTGTGCTACGTAAATAGCTCTTACAAAATAAGGGAGAGGAACGACACAGTGACATATGGACTCAGACCAAGATGGTGGGGGGAGCACACTGACTCGGGAGCAAGCATGAACAGTGAAGGGGGGGATGATGATTTGAAGAGCTGAGATTACATTGAAACACACGAACTGATGAAGCGATACGTCCCCTTTAAGCATAAAATGAATTCTTTCTCTTCTTACTAACTTGTTATGTTTTTGATGTTAAGGTTTAGATTTCTTTCTGTCTTAAGGGTATGTTCACAAGGTGTGTTTTACTCCGTGTAACATACGTTTTTAGCTGCATGTTCGCATCCGTCTGTCAGACCCCAAACGGACCCAAACACAGAGCTAACAAATAGCTAACAAATAGCAGTGGGCTTTTACATTGCTTTTAATTTGAAACACGCATCGACGTTCAGACGAGTGATTTCTGATGTCTCATTGCGTCTTTCGGATCCGTTCCAAGAACTGACATGTCAATTCTTCGTCCAAAAGATACAGCAGGAGCCCTATAATAAACTATAGGGTGTGATCCTGCTGCATCTAACACATATCCAAACACGCAGCTGCATGTTGGATACGTGGTGAATTTGTTTAGGATTGACGCTACGTTTTTGTATACAATTTTTGGGTTCAACACGGACCCAAAATTGTATACAAAAACACTGTGTGAACATACCCTAACAATCTATATCATTACTGCAAGTTCATATTGATCTTAGTACAAATAGTCACCAGTCATTCTTTAGTTTCTAACTAAACCTTTTAAAGATCGGTCCATATATATTATATTTTATACTATGTTGACTTGTATTGCTCTTTTTCATATATGAGTTTGTCATTTTATTGCCTTATTCTTTATATGCTGATGATCTGTAATATATTTATTTTGAAAACTCTAGTAAACAGTTATAAAAATCTAACATGATTTATCCTGTATGCTGAACACCGTAGAAGATAAAAAATTCCAAACGTCAAAATTGTGTTTGTTTTGGTCATTTCACGCCCCCAACAAATTGGAATAACAAGTAATCAAAAAGTCATATGTATCCCACAATGGTACCAATAAAAGCCCGTAGTTCAGCCCACACTTCTTGCTAACATTTTTCCCTATTTTCCTCTTCTGAAACCAAGGTGCATCTTATGGTCCGATGTGTCTTTTAGTCCAAAAAATACAGTATTTTTTTGTTCAATTTAAAAAAAACAAACCAAAAAACAACTTTATTTTTTACTTGTACTTTCAGGCCCCCAATGGCACTGGACCATTAGGGGACATGATCACTTGTAAACTGTTCTGCAATATTTCTATATCTCAGAACAGTGTACAAAAATGTCTTTCCTATAACATCCTTCTGGTGGCAGATATGGAGGCTTTCATATGACAACATATTGCACCCAGCAATCATGTTGAAGAATGACAATCAGGCAACATAGTGGGGGCATTTGTGTTTTCTGAGATATTTAAGGGGTTAAAAAGTCAAAGCTATCTCTGATCCTGGCTGCTTAGCGGCAAGTCTTGGCTGTTGCTAACAGGTGTGACATGCTGCATATGGAGTGGGCTCAGTGAATGAGCCCTCTCCATAATCCCTTACTGACATCATGCTGTAACTGTACATCATATGTCAGTAAGGGGTTAATAAGGTAGTTCATGCACAATTAGAAGTATTCATATTAGAATCAGATGCTTTTACTTTGCCCAGCTCTAGGAATGACAGCATTCAGGACATCAAGAACCAGTGCAGAATCTTAATCTAAAATTTGCACCTTTCTATGCAAATTTTACATGTGGACTTTTTAAATGTACATTAAATCCATCTTGTGAAGATTCACTTATGGTACAAAAATGGAAGATCCGCAGTTAGATCCATAATAGAAAATACACATCAAATTGTACAGATTCTGTTTTGTTGAAGATTTTGCTGCTTCTGAATTTGTTGGAGATAATATAACAGTAGCTCATGCTGAATGATAAATCTGTGGCATTTTTAGACATTTTTAGCTAAATTTATATTAATTGGTTTACTTTGCACTAATAATTATGCCAATTTTTTGGCACATTTTTTACTGTATGATATTAAACAATAACCCCTTTCGACTAACCTTCATGCAAAGCCCTGGCCCCTTTATCAGACACAGCACAAAACACCAATATTCTGCCGTAATAATCATAATAAATGTTTGTTAAAATGTGCAGTTGTGGATTTTATTGAACTCAATGAGAAAAATCTTTGATAAGTTAATAAACACACTGGGCGACATGTATGAACAGTGCTGTGCCATTTTTTTTTACCTATCTTGTGCCAGGAAACTGTTATAGCCCTGTTCTATAGATGTATGAACAGTCATACGCCAAAACTTGCAACAGGCACAGCACTTATAAATGCGCCAAAGATATGCTATACAAGGCATACCACATGCCAGATTTATGAACCCACATCCGACAGGTTCATACATTCTGTCGCATTCTACACTCCGCTATATCGATTTAGAACTGGTGTGTCTGCGCCAAATTTCATACATGTTGCCCACTGATTTTTAACACAGCCTGTGGATGAGTTTGTTAAAATCTCATCTACTTTGTAGGTACTGTGATAAGCTGCAGATTTGTGCACAGAAAATCTGAGGAATATCCACCCCATGTTGACATACCCATAAGAATTCATACATATTTCTTTTTTTGCCAGCTTTGGGAACACATTATGATTTTATTGCATAGAGTTTATCTCCTGGTGCTAGCTACAGTGTGAAATGATGACCCATTGTGATGGATAAATTACTCCTTAACATTTATGCCACATACCATATTTTTCAGATTATAAAACGCACTGGACCATAATACACACCTAGGTTTTAGAGGAGGAAATAGGGAAAAAAAATTGAAGCAAAATGTGTGGGCTGAAATGTAGTTTTTATTTCTACCGTTACAGGATACGTGCGACTTTTTGATCACTTTTTATTCCAATTTTTTACAGATATGAAATGACCAAAAAAAAACTGTTTTGGCATTTGGAATTTGTCCTATATACAGCAGTACTGTATATAGGATTTTCACTTATTACCTATTAAACCCAATGGCAGGGTGGAATAGGTGTACATACATGGCAGTTGCGGAAGTCTGCATGAGACTTCCTGCTGCCATGACAACCAATCACCTCCCTGCAATTACGTTGCGGGGGCATTATCTCAAAGAGGAGCTCAGCACCGCTCCTCATTCAGCTAGACTCTGCAGACACGATCGCCGCGGCATCTAAATTGTTAGTAGCAGGGATGGAGCCCATTTAAACGCGCCACCAGCTTCCCGCAGTATCGCACCGCTCCAGCCTCCTGGCGACCTGAGATAGTGAATTCGGAATATAAGATGCACCACTATTTTCCCCCAAAAGTTTTGGGGAAAAATGTGTGTATTATAGTCCGAAAAATATTTTGTTGTGCTTTGGATTTATGTAGGGTCGGTTCGACTGGACTCAAATTTTTGCTGGCGATTGCAGGAATCAAGAAAAAGAAGAAAAACCATTCAATACATGATACACTTCATTTTACTGTCGGAACATAGACTGGTTGTTGGGTGTCCAATTTTCTCACAATTGGCAATAACCAGCAGAACCAGCCCTATCCAGACCTGGAGCGCACAGTTGTGTCAGTTTCCTTTACTATGAAGTCACAAACCCTACACATACCCTTGTTTCACCTGCGCAAACCTGGTCTGTAGTTTTAGGTGGAAAATGTTTCAACCCTCTCTAGGAACCTCATAGAACATTTATTTGGCCTCTTGGAGAGGTTTCGAGGTCTAAAATTATATATGTAATAAAAAATATATAAATAAAAATACATACTCATTACTGTACTCACCACCGTTCCAGGGCTGACACTACTGGCAGTGTCCCTGGTCTCATTTTACTTCCTGTTCAGTGGCTGCAATGGGCATGTGCCATTGCTTTGGCACCACTACTCAATGGAAATCAATAGCATGATAGCAGCAGTCACACACCAAGCATTGAACAGGAAGTCAACAGAAACTGGGGTACAACACTCCCAACATCAGTGCTATAATGGCAGTAATCACAGAGGTGAGTATGTATTTTTTATTACACATTTCTTTCCCCTTTTATCTTAGCACAGAAAGCCCCTAAAGTTCCCAGATAGGGTTGCTACTTACCTGGGTTGCAAGCACAGAGGTGAGTATATGTTTTTATTTTAATTCTTTTTGTTATAGTGTACAATGCAGGTCTATTTTTATTTTTAAACTAGAAAACCCCTTTAATCCCCCATGTGCCATTACACTGTTGTCTAGGACCAGGGTGATACTGCTACCTCTGCATTCCATATAGCTACACCCATGAGAACTAGTGATTTTTACTAATGTCATAGAAACAAGTTTTATGTTAAAGTGTAGTAGGAAAGTATGTTATGGACCGTAGATTCCAGTGACTATGGATTGTTTATGTATACCTCCTCACCACAGATCAATGATGTGTATTTCCGCTGTCTACAAGCTGGTTTGTTCAAATTCTGGTTGCAAATCACTCTTGACCTGTTTATTGAGGGTGGAGGCAACAGGTTATCTCCAAGTTGGACATTTGACATAAAGCATTGAGCTATATTTACTTCAAAGGAGGATCATATGCTTCTCCACCCTTGACACCCCCCTACATACATTGTAATAAGTCAATCAAGGGATAAAATTAAGTATTTTTGTACCTTAATGATCATCACTTAATCAGTCAGTCAGAGACAACAAATTCCCCTAATGAGCCGATGGGCAGCCCTGAAACCTGAGCCAGTTGTTCAGGTTATAAAATATGTTTTCCAGAGGAAAACTTTGTTCACAACCTTGGGTTCAGCTATCAGCTGAGCTGCATCCCAATTTCCTCCTCACCCTAAGGACTAAGAAATATCCACATTGTGGGCACCAGGAATTTTCCAACATTTTCTCTCTTTTCTCCCTGTACTTCTTGTATGTATGTCACTTTATTTTATCTTTATTTTGTGTTCTGAAAGCACTGTACCTTATTTCTATCAAAGCTTAAAACTTTAATAAGTTTATTCCTTGTATGCTCTAAGAATCCATAGCTTTGTTTTTAAATGTTTTAACCTGTATGCTGGGAGCAGTGTTTGATTAGATTCAAGTGCGGTGAGAAGTGTTTGGAGTGCATTTTGATTTTATTTCCCCTTCAAAAATAGAGTACTGCTTATCTTTTTGTAGACAAGCTTCCCTTTTATGACTGAAAAGAGGCTTTTGAACCCAGGGCCGGAATGGTGTTTATGTGGTCTTATACCCAAAGAGAAGTTTTTTTTAATTTTATGACAAACTTTAACCCTTTAGACTCTGAAACCCTTTGTCCATTTGTTTAAAAACCCTTTATCATATTTTTTTTAAACAGGCCATTTAGGAAGTCTGAAGTAGGAAGTCTGAGCCCCAAAGTGGTTGGTCTTTTTTAAAACGCATTTAAAAACACATTAAACATAACCCTAACCATATTATAAGGTTTTTAGAGTGTTTTAACATACCTCTTACTGTCGCTCTATGCCTCATCCCATTCCCCATAACAGAGCCACTTTCAGTGTGACCGTCCAAATGATTCCTTTTTTTTTTTTAGGTTACCCCATATGTTGGAAAAGTTTGGGGTGGGGAAACAGACTCATGCTAATTGGCTGTCACTGCTGGACCCCAAAACATAGGGACAACCTAGGGAAACCATAAATATTGTTGAAAATTATAGAAAATTATTGAAAATTATTCCATGGCAGGAGTGATGCAAGGCCTGGAGCAATGCTGAAAGGTAAGTTAATCCCTTTAAGCTACTAAAAAAGCTATTTCTATTGGATCCAAAAAGTCCAACCTTAAGTATAAAACTTATCTTTTAATAAAGTCAACAAAATGGGTAAATAACAACAAATGTGCCAAACATGTCATGTCACCATATGTACAGATGCACAAGTCATAAAATGTAATGTAGCAATAGTAAAAAAAAAGAAAAAAAAAAGTAAAAAATAAATAAAAATATAGGTATAAATCTAACAAATGTATTCAACAAAATTAACTAGTCATAATGTCAGAAAGACCATATACCACAATTAATGAAGTACAGATGGATAGCCATGAGATACAAATAGTAGATGACCCAAAACGCATTTCATTCCGCTGTAACAGACTCATCAGTGGGTTTAGCACAAGTCAGTGAAGGTTAATCATAAGTACACAATAATCAGCAAACTGTAAGACAAAAAGATTGCAAAACTAATGTTGATGTGTGGGAGCTAGTGTGCTCAGAACCACACAGTCTGGGATGAGTGGTTGATAGGGACAGAGCTTCACTAATACAATATATATCTTCCCCTTTGTAACTTTATAAGTGTTTTTATCAGAATTTGGCCCAATCAGTTTACGTTTAAACCCCCTTTAAAAGCCCCACCCCTTTTTGGGCCCCTTCCTAAAAGCCCTTTTTTTGGGGAAATGGGGGCTATGCCCAACTTTATGTAAATAACTTTTTGAAAACTTTTCCTTTTCCCAAAGTGATTCAGAGATTGTTTTCTTTTTTAAACAACATTTGTGTTTTTAAGTTTTAAAAAAATTTTTTGATCCATACAATTTTTGTTTGTTTTGAAAAATATGAAAATTTCAAAAAATTTTGGGAAAAAATTTGCCCATTTTGAAAGTTCCAAAATTTCTCCCGTGCAAGACGGAAAATTTAAATCTCAAAAATATTTTATAACAAGCATTCCCTTAGTCCACTATAGGTGGCATCATTTTTTAAAGGGTTTTTTTTTTACGACATTAAGGGATTAAAAATTTTATTTATTAATTTCTCACATTTTCAAGAAAATTTGCTATATTTTTTTTTTTTGGGGGCCCAGCCCAGTTTTTGACGGGGCCTTTGAGGGGCCCTTTGCCATTTTAGATCCCCCCAAAAATAAACTCCCATCTAAGAAACTAGACCCTTTTTAAATGTATTTACAACATTTTTTGGGAAGTTTTTTTAATCTTTTTAGGAAATTTTTACAAAAAATGAAACCCAAAGTAGAGGTAAAATTTTTCAAAATTTCACTATTTTTTCAGTTTTAAAAAATATTTATCCATTATTCCCCGGGAAATTTCAATAAATGTGACTGGGGAAAATTCAAGAAAATTTATAAATTTCCCCCCGGGTCTGACTTTTTTTAAGATATCCCAAAAGTGGCCCAGTGCTTTTTATTTGGCAAAACCCCTTTAACCCCCAGAATAGGGGGAAAACACCAAACTTTACCCCGGGGGGTCCCCATTTTCAATACGTTTTTTTTTTGGTGGCCATTTCAGGTTTGAAAGACCCCCCAAAGGTCCCCTTAAAATTTAAATTTAAACACCCCAAAAAAGCCCCCATTTTGGGAAATTAAACCCCTTAAAAAATTTAAAGGGTGCAGTTTGTTTTATAGACCCCACAGGTTGACCCCCAAAATTTTTTTTTTAGAAATTGGGCCCTGTGAAATTTCAAAAAATTTTTTTTTCCAAAAAACTGCAATTTTAGCTTAAATATTTATATTTACAAGGAATCCGGGAAAAAAAAGATCCCCAAAATTTTTTTTTAAGCCAAATTTCTTCCAAGTTTTTCAATACCCTACATGTGGGGAAAACTGTTTTTTTGGGAAAGCATTTTCAGGTGAAAAAGGGAGGGACCCCTATTTGTTTTTGGGGAACGAAATTTTTTGGGGGGGGCCCCCCCCCCAAATGTAAAACATTTGCAAAGCCCCAAAGTACCCCAGAACAATGAAACCCTTTTTCCAAAGAAATCGCCCCTTTTTTGGTTTCAACACCCTCAGGAATCTCTTCTTGGGGTTTTTTAACTGTCCCTTTTGGGTCCCAAAGGGGTTTTTCCATAGTTTTAGCTTTGGGGGAAAAAAAAGCATTTTCCCCCCTTTTTTTTTGGGTTTTAAAAATTTTTTACAATGTTCGCCTTTGCAGTGTAAATGACAGGATAATTTTAAAAAAATTGGGGTGGGTAAAAATTTTAACAATGATATAAATTTAAATTTAGTTTTTTTGTTTTATTTTCTTTTTTCAAAATAGAAATATGTCTATAAAAAATTTGCTTTTTAAGGGATCCCATTTTGACAGCCATAACTTTTTTATTTTTCTGTGTACGGAGTGATTATGGGCTTGTTTTTTTGCCCGGTGGTTGATTTTTTTATTGGGAACATGATGGGGTGCATATGGACGCTAAGTTTTTTATTAAGGTTTTTGTGAGCGTTTTGGGACAAAAAAAAAGCAATCTTGGGTTAAATGTTTTTTTTTTCTATTTTTATAATGGTCAATGTAAAAAGTATATATGACATTTCTGGCTTTTAAGCCCCTCAATACGATTACAACGATACCCAATTTGTAATTTTTTTATGTTTTACTGCCCTTTTATACAATAAAAACAAAACCTTTTTTTCAACCAGGAAAAAAAGGTTTTTTCATCGCCATTGTCTGAGAGCCCAAAAACTTTTTTAAAAATTTTTCTGTGTTTGGAACGTGTAGGGACTTTTTTTTTTTGCAGGATGAGGGTTTACGTTTTTATTTGAAAATTTTTGGGGGGGCAAGGCTTTTTTTATGCTTTTAAATTCCAAATTTTTTGGGAAAGGCCCGGGTGAAGAAAATACTCAATCCTAGTTGTGTTTTTTTTTTTTTATTTTTTTTAAAAGGCCCCCACCGTGGCCCGTATCCGTGATTTTGTTTGTTTTCTCTTTGGGTCGATAAAGATTAGGCATTAACCCTTTTTTTAAAATTTTTTTTATGTTTTAGAAATTTAAAAAAAAGAAAAGTTATTTTAGTGTTTAAAAAAATATTTATGCCAAACGCTATCTTCGAGGGGCCCTAATTTTTTATTTTTTTCCCAAAACCCGAGTGGGTAAGGGGCTTTTTTTTTTCGGGGAGAATGACGTTTTAAAATTTGGTTTCAACTTTGGGTTTTTTTTGGAGTTTTTGATTTGCCTTTTTTTTCCTTTTTTTCTCTGGGTAAAGAACAAAAATCTTAAGAATTGATTTTTTTTGTTTGTTTTTTTAAAAAGGGGTTCAGGTTTCGGTTAATTACCCGACGCGGGCTATACCAAAAAATGGGTACTTTTTTTTATTTTTGAACTTTTTTGGGGGGCCCTTTGGGTTTTTAAAGCGGGAAAAAAAGGGGGGGTTTTAAATTTTTTTTATTTTATTTTTTTGTGTTTGGGGTTTTACTTGTTTTTCACTTTTTTTTACTTTATTTTATTTTTCCCCATTTTTTTTTTATTTTTCCCCTTTGGGGAAATTTTAATTAGAGGGTTTTAGATCCCTAAATTTAATAGGAATAAAAACCCTAGGGTTGTGGCCCTTGTAAATTTGGGTTTCCCATGGGAACTGTCAGTCACTGCCGGGGCCCTGCCCACAGGGCCCCGCAGGGCCCTGTACGCACGGACAACCCAGAGGCATTCTATGCCTTCCCGCTGTCTTTTCAGCCAAAACGCAGGCCCACAGAGACGCAGGGGGGGGGGCGATCTCCCCCGGCCCCTCTCCATTTGTTTTTGCGATTCCGGGTGGTCGCGATAATTAAAGGGGGTTTAAACCCCCCCCAAACCCCGGGGTGGGTCGCGGGTCGGGGCCGACGCTGCGGGATGTCACTGTTAAAATACAGCTGACATCCCGCGCCGGGTCGCCCCGAACTCTGCTTTTGATTCGCGGATCCTCAGGACTATGCAAAACAATTTAGGGGCCGGGTTTAGGGGTTTAAAACAATTTTCAAATTTGTTGACTTGTAATGTTTTAATTTTAGGTATGTTCAAAAATTAAATTTTTGGGGACCAAATTTTCCATCGAATTTGCGCTGTAATACGATTTAGATGCGCCCCAAATTACGGTTAAAACCATTGGTTTTAAAAGAGAATTTTGGATTACGCCTCCTTCCCCGGGGGGTTTTTAAAAACGATCGTATTGTTCAATTCCCGGGAATGAGGGATTTTTGTCACTTTTTTGGGGCGTTTAAACCCACGAGGGGGGGGAAAACCCGTCTATGGGGCCGGCGGGGCTACCCCCCCCCTGCGCGGGGAGTTAACGACCGATCACGCGACTTCCAAAACCCACGTAAATTTCGGGCCTTTCTGTAAAAACCCCCCAAATTTCGCCAGTGAACATAGTTATGCTTAAGGTTTTTTTTTTTTTTTTTTTTTTTTTTTTTTTTTTGGATCCATTAGATAATACTTTTAATCCCCTAACCCCTAAAAAACCTTACCTTTAATCTAAGCCCTAGGATTAGGGTCACTCAATAAAGGTCTAAATAAATTGAATTATTTAGATTCCAGTCACATTTGAAAACCAACTCTAATCTGAAGCACAACAGTAATCATTATGCTGCTCTACATTGATAACATTTATAAAAACTTCATGATTTTGGGATCTGGGCAGGAACAGAGCCTCTGCTGTATTGATGATTACAGGTGACAGATTTAGAGGTTTATAGGCAGACCTCTGCTATATTGGGTATGGAGATGTTGCGCCTATGACACACTTGTAGACCCTTAGAGTAATACATCATGTAATTAGGAAGCACAAAGCCTTGAGGGCTTCAATGTTCCTAAATATTAGTCATGGTAAATAAAGCTGTGTTGTGCATTCCTATACTGGTTAGTCAAGGAGCTGCAGCAGCAGTGTGGTCATTGTAGTCATTCTGCTACAAGAACTCTTCCCATGGGGTAAATCTGCTCCTAATTTTGTGGGTTGGCAGATGTACCAGGAAATATGTAGGATGAAAAGAATAAAACCATTACATTAGCTTCCAGTCTAATTCTGTATTATGACATAAACTCTCTCTCAGTTTACACACACTATATAAAAAGACACATATGCATATTTTTCTCACTATCTGACATGAAATCAGAATAAACCTTACCCGTTTTAGGTCAATTAGGAACCAAAATTATTTATATTTGCCAAATGCCAGAATAATGAGAGCTTATTGGCAATATCTGAGTTTATTAGAGAATAAACTGTGGATGTATTTTTTAATGCACACCAGACACACACTGTTTCTGTGTGTAACATCATGGGAAAGTCTAAAGAAATCAGCCAAGATATCAGGAAGAAAATTGTGGACTTGCACAAGTCTGGATCCTCCTTGGGTGCAATTTCCAGATACCTAAAGGTGCCACACTCATCTGTGCAAACAATTATATGCAAGTGCAAACAAGTTGGGAATGTCCAGCCATCATACTGCTCAGGAAGGAGACGGGTTCTGTGCCTCAAAGATGAACGTGCTTTGGTCCGACATGTGCATATCAACCCAAGAACAAAGCAAATGACCTTGTGAAGATGCTGGAAGAAGCTGGTAAGATTGTGTCATTATCCACAGTGAAATGAATACTGTATCAACATAGACTAAAAGGCCCCCCTTGCCAAGAAGAAGCTATTACTCCAAAAGAAACATCTAAAAGCCAGATTAATGTTTGCCAATGCACAGGAACAAAGACCTACATTATTGGAGACATGTTCTGTGGTCTGACAAAACTAAAATTTAACTATTTCGCCATAATGACCATTGTTACATTTGGAGGAAAAGGGAGAAGCTTGGAAGCCTAAGAACACCATCCCAACTGTGAAACATGGGGGGAGGCAGCATCATGTTGTGAGGTTGTTTTGCTGCAGGAGGGACTGATGCACTTCGCAAAATAGATGCCATCATGTGGAGAGAAGATTTTGTGGCAATACTGAAGCAACATCTCAAGACATCAGCCAGGAAGTTAAAGCTTGGGCTGAAATGGGTCTTCCAAATGGTTAATGACCTGAAGTATACTGTCAAACTGGTTACAAAGTGGCTTAGGGATAACCAAGTCAATGTTTTGGAGTGACCATCACAAAGCCCAGATCTCGATCCAATTGAAAATGTATTTGCATAGCTGAAAAGGCAGGTGTGAGCAAGGTGACCTAAAAAACATGGCTCAGTTACACCAGTTCTGTCAGGAGGAATGGGCCAAAATTCCTACCAACTATTGTGAGAAGCTTCTGGAAGGATATGCAAAACGTTTGACCCAAGTCATACAGTCTAAGGACAATGCTAACAAATACTAATGAAGTGTATGTAAACTTTTGACTTTGCAGAAATTAATAAAAATGCCTTAAACATTCTCTCTCTCATTATTCTGGCATTTGGCAAATATAAATAGTTTTGGTTCCTAATTGACCTATAATGGGTAAGGTTTATTCTGATTTCATGTCAGATAGTGAGAAAAACATAAATATGTGTCTTTTTTATATAGTGTATGTAAACTTCTGGTATCAACTGTATATATATTCAGGTATATATTTCAGGTAGTTTATTGGACCTTCAGGATGTCAGTGAATAACTTAGTTTGTTGGGTCAGGAAAGAACTGGGGTGTGAAGGCATATTTTAAAGAACAAGTTCACAAAAGCTGTATGTACTTATAGCGGGTACCGATCTGTAAACCCACCTGCTCTCATCTGTGGGGCATCACTTTTGGCCACTGCTTCTCTCCTGCATGGTGTGTTTCGACCAAAATGTTCATGCTTATGGAAACTTCCTATTCTTAATGGACCAGCAGCACTAATCGGTTCTTAGCTTAGCTTGTGATCTGCGGACCAGTTTTTTATTAAGGACCCTCTCTGACCACTCTGGGTGTAAAGGGGCGTTCCCACGAAACAAAGTCCACTGCCCAGGTTGGCTCTCAGCTAGCTGCGAGCTGACCGTACGCCAGCATAAGGAGGACGGCACTTATGGCTTTCCTTCTCATTCACCTATAAGGAAGTTCACTTCTATGGTAGTGTGTGCTCAACTTCATTGGAAAGCTCCGACAGAAGTGAATGAAGAGGACGGCCACATGTGCCTCTTCATTATCATGCACGGTTGTCTCGCAGCTAGCTGAGAGTCGACTTGTGTAGTAGACTTACTTCATGGGAACACTCAATTAGCCCCTTACAGACATTGGTCATACTAGTACGTCCTAGTATTGGTAAGGGTCTATGTAGCGGGATTGTGGAGCAGTTGCTAATTGCAGCTGACACCCGCCAGTAACAATGCAAAATGGAGCCGGCTCCATTCCACGCTGTTTAACCATTTAGACGCTGCGGTGATGGTATCTAAATGATTGAGAAACGGTGCCATGCACTGTTTCTCACTCTGATTGGGACCCCGGCGGCGAGTTTGTGGGGTCCTGATTGATTTACATGGCAACTGGAAGCCTTATGAAGGCTTCTATCGTCGCCATGTATTTTGTTTTATTACTGCCTGCCCCAGACAGGAAGTAATTAAACCTCCATCTTTTGTACACCCTTTTGCATTGTTTATACAATGCAATAGGCTGTATTAACAATTGTGCCCCTTAGTGATCAAGCGCCCTAGGGGAACTCATTGTTAAAGTAAAAAAAAAAAATGATGATTAAAGCATTAAAACATTTTTTTAAAAAAGTTAAAATCACCCCCTTTTGGCATTTTAAAAATAAAATAATAATAAATATTATTATAAAAAAGTTACACATAATTAGTATCTCTTCTTCGATCTATTAAAATATAACATCATTTATCCCATATGCTGAACACTGTAGAAGAAAAGAAATTCCAAATGCCAAAAATGCATCTTTTGGTCATTTCAGGCCCCCCATCGAATAAAAAAAAATTTAAAAAGTTGAGTGTATTGCAAACTGGTACCAGTAAAAAGTACACTTTAGCCTGTGAAATATGCACCCTCATTCAGGTTCATAGCTGCAAGTACAAAGAAGTTGTTGGTCGTAGAAAATGGTGCCATGGCAAAAATTTTAAAAATAGAAAATGTTTTGATTTTTTTACAGACCAAAACATAAAGAAAACCCTACATATTTGGTATTGCCGGATAACACATCATTTACACCGAAGATTAAACGTCGTAAAAGCAGGACTGCCGCACACATGGCGAAAGTACATTTTTTGTCACATCTTACCCCACTTAGAATTTTTTTGCAGTTTCCCAATACATTCTATGGTATGGTAAATGACACCATTAGAAAGTACTGCAAAATAAAAGCCCTCATATTTCTATGAAGATTAAAAAAATCCAAAAAGTTATGGCGCTAACAATGCAGAAAGGGAAAACGAACGTGACAAAAAAATAGACCGCGGAGGGAAGGGGTTAAGCAGTAAGGTCCATTAGGTTCCTGTGTCCTTCTTAGGAGTATATCCAGGCCCAGACTAGCAATCTGCACAATAAAGAAATTCTCTGTGGGCCACTGCGCTGGCTCAGTGGTTGTCCCCAGTGGGCCCTGAGTTCCAGTACATATTTTGGACTGTACGTGCGTGTCACATACACGCTTACCAGCATGTGACATGTGGGCTTCTGTAAATGGATTCATTTATTTCCACTCTGTCTTATTTACACTCACCTTCCACTCCAGGGATAAACACTATATCAAGGCTATGGATTCTTAGAGCATGCAAGGACCAAACTTATTAAAGTTTTAAGATTTAATAGATAAAAAGTACAGTGCTTACCGAATACAAAAATAAAAGATAAAATAAGGTGACATACCGTACATGCAATACAGTTATAAAGTGAAAAGGGTAAATCTCAGAAAATACCTTACGTATAGATTATCTACTTAGTCCTGGGGCAAGGAAAGAATTGTGACACGGGTCAGTTGATAATAGAACCCCACGCTGTGAACGCAGTTTCCTATTGAAACCATATTTTTTATAACCTGAACAATCAGGTCAGGTTTCAATGCTGCCCATCAGTTCATTAGGGTAATTTGCTGTTCCTGACTGGCTGACTAGGTAATGAGGGACAGGACAAGGAGTATCTAATTGTAATGTGTCCCTTGATTGACCCATTGCGATATGGTTTGGAGACATGATAGGGTTGCATGGACAGACCCTCAGCTGCCATTCTTTGAAGAAGATGAAACTCCCGGCCCCATATCAAAAGTCGCAATTTTTAGATAACCTATTACCCCGGCCCTCTATAAACGAGGCTTAGTGGTTTATGACCAGAGTTAATGATGCTTGAATACACGGAATACACATAACTGATCTGTGGTAAAGGGGTATAGATAAACAATCCCTAGTCACTGGGATATACTGTACATAACACGCCTTCCTATTACGCTATATACATAACACACATTTCTATGACAGCGCGCCTGCATACAATTGAAAACTATGGCGGGGTAAGGACCCCTAGCTGCAGGGTTCGTGGTCGCACTCACGATTAGGCCCCTGAGCCAAGGGGGGGCCCAAATTCCCTCTTCACCACACAGCTGCATTGCTGGGTCCCATAGACCTAGCAGTGCAGAGGTTCAGGCAGAACAGCCGGGACACATTCCTGGCCGCTGATCCCTCTAGATGCCACATAGCAGGCTGTGTGATTATGTCACACCGCTTTCTCTGGACTCAAGAGGAGTTTGGCTGGAGAATGGTGAGAGGTGAGTATTTTTTTTCTAAAATAAGGATCCCTGTATACCAATCTACCTACTGGGGGGACTATATATACCTACCTACCAACTGGGGGGCCTAGGTACCTACCTTCCTACTGAGGGACTGCTATACACCTATCTACCTACTGGGGGGGCTATATATAGCTACCTAACGACTGGGGGCTTGTGTATCTACCTACCTACTTGGGAGCGATTATAGACCTATCTACCTTCTAAGGGGACCTTATATACCTATCTACTGACTGGGTGCCTATGTACGTATGTATTAGGGTCCTATATACTTATCTACCTAATAAGGGGCCCTATGTACCTACCTACTAGGAACACTATTGACCTATCTACCTACTG
The DNA here is from genome assembly GCA_025379985.1 of Phyllomedusa bahiana. Taxonomy (NCBI): domain Eukaryota; kingdom Metazoa; phylum Chordata; class Amphibia; order Anura; family Hylidae; genus Phyllomedusa; species Phyllomedusa bahiana. The sequence continues at coordinate 28,659 of JAODAL010002815.1, read as the reverse complement.
GAAGGCCCTACATACCTACCTATTTACTGGGGGCATATGTACCTACCTACTGGATCCTCCTTACCTATCTACTTACTAAGAGGGCCGTATGTACCTACCTACTGGGGGGGCTATGTACTTACCTACATACTGAGGGAACCCTGTATACCTACCTACTGGGGGCCATATATACCAACTGTCACGATCAGCATTTATTTGTCGGTCGAACTGTCAAGGCCCTCCGGCTGCAGTCTGTTACGTGACCCAATATGTGACGTATACATGATGTTCTGCACCCAATAAGGTTAGGAAAGGTCAGCTGGATAACATTTCACAGTTACTACCTGTCCTCGTGGGCACTGGGATGCACGGGAAGTGAGAGAGGATAGCCCAGGCGACCACCGGCATGAGACAACCCTCACCCACAACCCTGTCCGACTGAGAGACCCCGTTTTACTAGCACAAATGAAAAAAAACTCTGCCAGCCTGGTAGACTGTCACAAGTTCCTCGTTAGAATTAAGCCCAGTCCTTTTTCTGGATTATATAGGGCTAGAAACCAGCACCGGTAGCATATAATGTAAAACTGAGGACACAGATAGGCGGCGCTCAGCCTGCAGGGAGCAACGTTCTGCAGCAGCTGATCAGCGACCCCACCCTGATAGACAGTCTGCTGGGAGCAGTGTGAGTGACAGAGGTCCAGCCACTCCGGACAGGGGGCGTGTCGCACCAGCCAATGGGAGAACCCGGAGGCCGCTCCAATCAGCTGCAGGGGTGGTATCCGGGAATCCCATTTAAACTCCCTGCTGGCTGAGTGCTGCGCCTGTGAATTTCCTGGCTGCCTAGTTTCCTTGTAGTTTGTATTATGCTGTTTATTTGTGTACCAGACCCCGGCTTGTTTACTTACCTCGGCTTGTCATCTGATTTTGTACTTCGCTCCCGTTCGTGTTTGACCTCTGCTTGTTTACGTTTACTCTCCGGTTCTGATTTGTGGCTTGTCGTTTCTGATTCTGATTATTGACCCGGACTGTCTGACCTTTCTTCCTCCTGACGGCCCCAGCACTCTAGTAGTGCAGGGACTGTCGCCCAGTTGACTCTTCCGCCTAGGGCAGCACGTCAAGTAGGCAGGGACAGTGGGCTGGGTTCCAGTCAGGGCTCACTGTATCTCCCTTGACGTGACATTATCACAGGCCAAAACCGTCACTGCTCTCCAGAAACAATGAACCCCATGACACCTCTGGTAGAGCAGATGCAGGGGCTTACCCAGGTAGTTCAAGATCTGACGCTGCGGGTACAACAGCAGGAGACTTCCCCAAGTCCAAATGTCCCTGCACTACCTTCCCCTCCTGGAGAACCCTCTATTCAGTGATAGGAAGGAAGGCTTTTCTGACATTTAGGGAAGGATGTCGCATGTATTTTAGGCTCCGCCCATGTACCTCGGGCAATGAGGAGCAGAAAGCGGGAATAGTTATGTCCCTACTTCAGGGTCCCCCTCAGGAGTGGGCATTTTCTTTACCGCCTGATTCGCCAGAACTGTCTTCCGTGGACAGGTTTTTTGTCTCTTTAGACATACTTTTTGATGACCCCGATAGGGAAGCTGTAGTCGAGGCTCAGCTGACCACATTGAGGCAGGGTCAAAAGACTGTGGAGGAGTTTTGTTCTGAATTTCGTCGCTGGTGTGTTCCGTCTGGTGGAACGACCCAGCTCTTAGATGCCAGTTTAGATTAGGGTTAGCTGACCACGTGAAGGATTTATTGGTGGCTTACCCTACCCCTGGTACTTTAGATGAGGCTATGGCACTAGCCGTTCATCTGGACAGACTTTTTAGGGAGAGATGTCGGGAAAAGGCTTCCCCTCCGGTGGTCCACACCATGGTCCCTTCTACACCCGTTGTTTCCAATGTAAACCCAGAGGAGCCCATGCAAGTGGGGGCTTCTTCCGCGACTTCAGCTAGTTACCGTAGAACTACTCGTCGCACCCAGGGGTGGTGTTTCTACTGTGGTGATGATGGTTAAGGCATTCGGGAGTGCTCCAAACGGAAGACCAGGCCGGAAAAACTCCAGCGCCTAGGTGATTTGCAGGAAGGTCACCTAGGCGAACAGGTATTTCCTATTGTATCCAAAAAGTTGCTGCTCCCAGTTAAGATCTCATATTTGTCTCTGTCTGGTTCTGGAAACGCTTTTGTGGATTCTGGGTCAGCTTCCAATTTTGTAAATGCATCCTTCGCCAAACGTCTGGGCCTACCTTGGAGGCCGCTATCTGATTCCCTGCGGGTTGTGGCAATTGACAATACTCCTCTGACAAGGGGCACAATCCAACATTGTACTCCTGAGCTCGAGATGGTGGTAGGATCCATACATACCGAAAAGTGTATTCTATTTATCATGGAGGGGCTGCAAGCTGATGTGGTTTTGGGGCTGCCCTGGCTTCCGAAACATAACTCGGTGTTTGACTGGAATTCAGGAGAATTAATCAAGTGGGGACAACAGTGTTTTGACAGATGTCTCCCTGTCATACTGGGCAATACAGAGGTCGAACAGATTCCTGTTTTCATTCGTGACTTTGCTCAAGTATTTTCTCAGAAACAGTCGGAGATACTACCCCCTCATAGATCTTACGACTGTGCCATTGACCTATTGCCCGGAGTGAAGTTTCCTAAGGGGAGGATATATAATCTGTCAGGTCCTGAGAGACTAGCCATGAAGCAATATATTGCAGAAAGCTTACAGAAGGGGCATATCCGACCTTCTGTGTCCCCTATGGCTGCAGGGTTTTTCTTTGTAGGGAAAAAGGATGGAGGCCTCCGTCCATGCATAGACTACCGTGAACTTAATAAGATAACGGTAAAAAAACAATATCCTTTACCCTTGATTCCTGATCTGTTAAATCAAATCCAGGGAGCTAAGTGGTTTTCCAAGTTAGACCTGAGGGGGGCCTATAACCTCATCTGTATCCGAGAAGGGGGCGTGTCGCACCAGCTAATGGGAGAACCCGGAGGCCGCTCCAATCAGCTGCAGGGGCGGTATCCGGGAATCCCATTTAAACACCCTGCTGGCTGAGTGCAGCGCCTGTGATATATCCTGGCTGCCTCGTTTCCTTGTAGATTGTATTGTGCTGTTTATTTGTGTACCAGACCCTGGCTTGTTTACTTACCTCGGCTTGTCATCTGATTTTGTACTTCGCTCCCGTTCGTGTTTGACCTCGGCTTGTTTACGGTTTTGTCTCTGGTTCTGTTTTGTGACTTGGCGTTTCTGATTCTGGTTATTGACCCGGACTGTCTGACTATTCTTCCTCCTGATGGCACCAGTACTTTAGCAGCGCAGGGACTGTCGCCCAGTTGGTGTCTGCCGCCTAGGGCAGCACGTCAAGCAGGCAGGGACAGTGGGCTGGGTTCCAGTCAGGGCTCACTGTACCTCCCTTGACGTGACAACAGATGTGTGGATTCGTGGATCAATATAAAAGAGCAGCCCAAGATTAAGTTTGAATATTTAAATGTAGACAAGACCCTACATACACATACAATGCATATACAATGGACAGCTATGCAAATACAGGTATGGGGTTACAGACAGTATAAAGCAGACAAGCCAGTTACCTGGTGTTACGCCTTAGCGCTGTGCAGCGACATGGGGGTGTGTGATGCATGTGTTCCTGGTTCTTTCTGATGTGCTAACATGGCATAACCCAAACTAAGAAGACAGCAGACATCTACTGCTCGGCACGTGCTTTTAACCCTAGCTGGTCACACCCCTCATGCCCCTGGGATGCGTTGATGCCCTCTTCCCCTCTGGGCCAAGTGCATGAACCTCATAAACTAAAATGGGTGATAACTTCTCCCGGAGAGGCCACATAGAGATGGCTCTGGTACCATCGAACCCGACTGATCCCCAGCTATGTTCTGATACCCAACATGATGTTGCTGCCAGATTCCTACTGGCAGTTTTCCATATATCCCCATACTTGGGTTTGGGAAAGTAGGAAGACTGAGGGGTACGTGTGCTCCATTCCCAAGTACTCAAATATGGAACTGGTATGAGGGTAAGACGTGTGGCAATTCCATAATTCTCTATGAAATCCTGACTCCCGATTGTCTGACTCAAGCCTTTTAACCCTGACAAACCATAGGAGTGGTAGCCTTGGGTTCCAAGAAGTCTGATGGGCATGTGAAATGAACAATAAAGGTCCTGGGGAGGGCTCACTTCCTACGCACAGGAGTGTTTTGAGTATGGCCCCCTGGCTTCACATTACCCAGTGATCGACTTGGATCAAATTTTATTTTACATTCATCACACCTATCTACTAGATATGGGGCCCTGTATATCTATCTACCTACTGGGAGTACCTACCTACCAACTGGAAACCCTATAAACCTACATACTAGAGGGAGCCCTGTAAATATATCTGCCTACTGGGGGCCCTTATATACTTACTTACTAGAAGGGGTCCTGCATAGCTACCTACCCACTGGGGGACCTATATAACTACCTACTTAATGGGTGGCCTGTATACAGTACCTACTTACCTACTGGAAGGCCTGTATACCTACCTGCCTACGTATCGGAAGGTCTTTATACCTATCTACATGTTGGACTTGTATAGCTACCTACTTAGTAAAGGGTCTTTATACCAAACTCTTTACTTGAGGATGTATATACCTTCCTACTTACTGGAGCACTGTATATCTAACTCTCTACTGCCCCATGTGGCCTGTCTTCTACCCTCTACAGAGAGCAGAAGACAGGCCACATGGGGCAGTAGTTGCCCCTTTTGCTTCCTGTCTCCTGCCCCCTGGGTACTGTCTCTGGTGGTCGCAGGGGGCTGGAGACAGGCCTCAAGGGGCAGGAGTTTGGGGGCAGAAGCTGGATAGCATATCCTATCATATTCCTATCATGGAAAGTTGGGTGTTACCTGTGAGCGATAGGTGTCAACCAGCTTTCCTGGATGCTGAACAGGCTCCCCAGCCTATGTATTTGTGTATGTGTAATGTTTCTTTTTGTTTACAGGTTTTCTTTTTTGACTACTTTGGATTCGATGGACTATGTCGGTTAACCTTGGATCTTTTCTTTTTTTAAATAAAATGATTAAAGAGGGTTGTTGTTGGGGAATGTTTATTTAAATAAAAGTTTTTTTGTGTAATTGTGTCTGGTTTTTTTCCTCCATTTAATTCCATTGTTAGGAATGGAGGCGTCTGACAGATGCCTCTCCATTACTATCACTAGGGCTTGGAGTCAGCCAGCAGGGATTTTGTCACTCAAAGGCTGACATGAACCTGGGGTCCCTATTACCCCAGTAACCAACACATCAGGGTTGAGAAGAGATGGGTTACCATTAGAAGCGGACACTCTAATGCGATGGTCTGCTTTGGGGGCATCTGCTGGCTGGTATTTTTAGAATGGGAAGGGACCACTATTAATGGACCTTCGCATTCTGATAGTATCAGGCTGCAGCTGACGGTTTTGCCTTGGCTGGTTATGGCTAATGGGGGGGACCCATAGTTTTTTCCTGAAAATTATTTATTTATGAGAATCTAAATATGGCCATAGGGCTTGTTCACATGACGTTTTGGATCCGTTTTGGATGCGTTTTACGGATCCGTTTTTAACCTGCGAAAACTAGATGCAAACTGCATCCAAAAAGCGGATCCAGAAATGCAACAGCTGATCCTTTTTTGGATGCGTATTGGATGTGTTTTGCATGCGTTTTACGGATCCGTTTTTTGGATCCATTTTTTCAATGCTTTATTTAAATCAACCTATCAAACTGCAATTTAAATATAATATAACCTATCAATGAGCAAGAAAAAACCCTTTTTTTTACCTAGTGTCAATCAACTGTACATACACCTATGATTTTAGAACCCGCCCAACCTATTTTTTTTTTTTTAAATCAACCAATAGTTTTCAAACTCAGAGACCCGACGTCCATGTGCATCCGGTGGTATGCTGGGGGCTGTGGACTGACATTATCCTCCTCTCCTTTACCCATGTAGAATGAAGGCATTTTCCAATAGCACATTGCAACAGAAAAATTAGCCCTCCCATTAAAATGATTCAAAATATAGCCCAAACATAATATTCAAATTTTATATTTAATTTAAATCCAATGCGTTTTACTGATGCATTTTCGCATCGAAAGTCGGATCCAACGCCCCAATGTTGCGCGCTTTGGATCGCTTGGTCAAAAGCGCACTCCATTATTTCCTATGGGGATTTCACTTGCGTAAAACGCAAGAAGAATTGACATGTCAATTCTTAAAACCGATCCGAAAAGCGGATTGCGAAAAGCGCATCGGCGATCACTCGTGTGAACAGCGATGCACTTTTGCCATTGAAAGCAATGTTAATCACACTGACAATTGTTAGATCCGTTCTCGGATCCGTAAAACGGATCACAAAAACGTCGTGTGAATAAGCCCATACACTGTAATGATTACGGTTGTTGCCCATTTTTGGATTCTCAATAAATAAATTATTTTTTAAATAAATAAAAGACATGGGTTCCCCCCACATTTTTTATAACCAGCCAAAGTAAAACCAGCAGCTGTAGCCTGAAACTATCAGAATTGGAAGTTCCATGGATACTGGTCCTTTTCCTAAAAAAAACAGCCTGTAGCCATCCCAAAAGCAAACCATCACATTAGAAGATCCCCCTTCTGACGGTAACCTGGGTCTTCCCAGTACTCTTGGTGGGTTAGGGTTAGTGTGAGCCTTGTGGTGACAAAACCACCACTGGCTGTCACCAAGCCTAAGCGTTAGTTCTCTGCACCACTTTTACTTTCTTGCGTGGGTTTACTGTGCAGTATTGTTTATTTCGGAAAGTGGTGAGGTGCGTGACCAAGGGAAAATTTGGAAATGGATATTATATGTGGGCTGGTAGGGGTTTTGTGCCAGGGCTGCTTTTTAGTCACAGTACGGCCCTGAGTCCCTTTCCTTACTTTCCTGACCTTGTTGGTCTGTTTGACCACATCTGATTGTGTGCCACCTGCCCTGACACTTTGCCTGTCTTCTGTAGTTGACCGACACTGCCTTCCACAACTTTTTGCTTCCCCTGACTACTTGCCTGACTTCTGCCTGCCAACTGGGTGCCATGACTTGGAAACATCTGTGAGTGAGTCAGCGCGACATCTGGTTTCAGGAAAATACAGCTTAATCACTGTAGAATGAAATGTTCTACAGCTTTATAATACAGTTTTTTTAATTCCTCATCAGTTCATTACAAGAGGCAGCAAACCTGTATCCAGTACATACTCTCGTCAGATAAATGGGAAAGGCCGGGACAAGGCATTTTAGTGCTGTAGGCAAATAACCCAGAAAAATTAAAATCCCTGGTCCCGACCTGACATATGACGCCTTTAGCCACACTCAACCCAATAAGGTGAAATGGAAAAAAGTGCCATATTTCTTTGGCGGTGCGATATAAATTCCATGTTATCTTTAGTCTGTGGGTCGGTGCGATTCCGATGTTTTTTTAAAATTTTCTTTGCAGTGCCTTTTTCATAGACCAATAACTTTAATTTTTCCATTTATGGACCTGTGTGAGGGCTTGTTTTTTGCGGAATGAAGTGTGGCTTTCATAGGTACAATTTTTGGATAATGGTGCATTCACATGGCACTGACAAAATACCGGTCACATTTTCCGACCAGTATTTTGTCTTTTTTTGGCATGCAGGTGGACGGCTTTTGTCCACGGTTTGCAGATTCAAGCCGTCCCCCTTCACATTAAAAGCAATATATGGTTATGCACATCCAAAAAAACATTTTTGAAAAAAATGAACATAGGTGCAACACTGGTGCGGCTGTAGTATACATACATACATACATATTCCAATAACAGTGGCACACTATAAACTGAAGCACTATTAAAGGGGACATAGGAATTTTGAAAAAAGCATTTCTACTATCTAGGATATATGAAAACATTTTAGATTCTCAGTTCACATTTTTGATCAAAACTGTTTAAGCCACCTCCGAACATCAACGGGATCTCAAGGCAGGTGGTCCTACACTATTGATTCCTACATTATTGATACCTCTCGTTTGGGTCCCCTTCACATTGACATGTTCATGTTCTGCCTGAAAACCAAGAATGAACATGTTCTAAGTTTTTTTCGTTACTTTTGTGAACTGCTGCACAGATTTTCTATTTAAGTCTATGCAGATGGTTGACAGTCGGTTTACAGATGGGTTTCAAATCGAAAAACAGTCTGTAAATCCAACTGAAAACTAGTGCTGTGGGGACAAGCCCTAACTGACTATTTGATTACTTTTCATTCCAAGGCAACCCAAAAAAAAAAAAAGAATTTTGCTGGTGGCTACTTTTTTTATGATGTTCACCGTGCTGAGTATAATATATTAATAGATCAAACTTTTACAGATGCGGTAATACCAATTATGTTTAATTTTTTTTATTTTTCTTGTGAAAGGAGGGTATTTTTTTTTTTACTTGTAATTTTTCTTTTACTTTTAACCTTTGAAGGATGCAGTGTTCCAGTGCTGCCACTGCTCCCTGTGCTCCTCACTGATGACATTACCTTCCTTGGTCTCGTGACGCATCACCAAAGTCTTTCTGTATGAACGTCACATGATTGCTCTGGCCAGTAATTGGCTACATTGCCCCTGATCAATAAGTGTGATATTATTAGCGGGAATTATCAGAAGTCATGGTGCCATTGAATAGGAGGCAACCTCAGAGGGGAGTACATTTTTCTTCTGTTTTTCAGGACCCCCACCCCAACTGGCAGGTATTTTTTTTCATAACCTCTGATTTATTTCTTACTTTATGCATTGCCAGTAGTTTCTTATCCATAACTTCTCTGCTACTTTTAGAGTGTAAAATTTGGAAAAGTATTATGCTGATTATTAACCATGCAGGAGAAGTACAATCTTATCAAGACCACCAACCTTTGTAACGTGAGACAAATATAATGCACATTAGTAAGAGATTGCCTGTGTCTTAGAATTCCTGGTGTTCGATATAAGGGTTATGGGTGCAGAAGAGTGCATGTGAAAATGACTATCATTACTTATGTTGTCAATGTGCTTCTCAAATGAAGCTTTAAATATGTATTAGTAGAGAACATCTCAGCAGCATCTCCTGTTTTTTTTATATGCTATTATGCTCTTGTTACTCTGGCCTCTTAATTGCTTTTTGTTTGAATGAATGATCTATCACATATTCCAGTATTATGCAAGTACTAAAGGGGATTTAGACCTGAAGTCAAGTCTGTTTTATTTCTATTAGATGTGAAGTTGAATGCAATCTAATCTTCCCTGAGAGCAGCCATTTCAGGCTAGTAGGAGGCTGATTGCAGTGTTCTCTTAGCGATTACTAACAGGAAGTCCAGTAAAATGTCCGCCCCCATGATCACTACTTGATCCCACATATCTCCACTTCCAGAAACTTCCAAAGACATTTTCATATAGAAGTGAATTACCTGAGCAGCTGCTTTTTGAAACTTTACTTTTCTAAGCGTTGCAATTTTCATTAACTATGCACTTAAAATAACCCAAAAGTGATTATCTCCAATGTTGCGTTAATATAGGCCAAAAAAAGTTTGTATGATAATTAGTCTATTGATTTGGTCAGAAATGTTTTTGTATGTGCTCATACATGAGCCAATGCTGTATAGGGAAGTATCCTAGCTCATTGTCACAGCTCACATGTATTGGATGTTACGTCCTTCAGGTTGCATGCAGGGTTTGAAGAAGAGCCATTCTAAGGAGCGGAGTCTAAGGGTAAGTTCACACGGCTTATTTTGGGGCACATTTCGCTGTGTATTTCACGGCGTACTGCACTTAATACGCGGGGAAATGCGCCCCATAATTATGGTAATACATAGCTCTCATAGAGAACTATGGTTTACGCCTTCTCTCCCAGCTCGTACAATACGATCGTATTGTACGTGCGGGGAGATAAGTGACATGTCGTTTATTCACGTCGCTTACGCGCCACGAGCAATGCATGTCGATGGGGCCGCCGGGCCACCGGCCCACCAGCCCTCCGCGCCACGGGAGTACGCGCTGGTTAGCGCGAGCTTCTGAAACACACGATGTATTGCGGCGCATAATGTACGCGCCGCAGTACATCGTGTGAACATACCCTAAGGAGCACCCTGGTTTTCACCTTAAAGAGAACCTGTCACATAATTTTTGCACCCCTGGCTGAGGACAGAACAAGGTAGTGTCAGACCTGATGTTTCCAGCACTGTGTCCCTTATTCTGTAAGATGTTGTAGTTTTAGAGCATTTAATGTTCAAATCTGCAGTTTTCAGCCAGAAAAGAGTCATATAAAGAGTCAGTTTTTTTCAAACCCCGCCCACCTGAGGCTAGCCCCGCCCATCTGAACTGATAAACCTATTACTTTGAATAGGTAGAAACATGTGAACAGTGTCAGTGGGCGGGGCTAGCCTTTGATGGGTGGGGCTAACACCTGCTCATGAATAAGATTTGAGCAATAAATGCTCTAAATCTACAGCATCTTACAGAATAATGAGCACAGTGCTGGAAACATCAGGTCTGACACTACCTTGTTCTGTCCTCAGCCAGGGGTGCAAAAATTATGTGACAGGTTCTCTTAAAATACCTAAACAGGGATCTTGACTTTATTTCAGAAAACTCTGTAGTCACGATCATGACTGGTCTTGACCAGCAACAACTGGTGTCCAAACATGGTACCAAAGGAGCAGATGAAAGGCGTAGTTGGCATGGTCATTGCTGAGGCCATGGAAATAAGCAGCACTGCAGTTCATGACAGTCAAATAAAATAGAAAATGGTAAAATAGCTCAATGGGCATCTGAGAACGCAATGTCTCACTGACCATAGTTAGAGGCATCCCACCATGTATTATACTTGCTACATCTCTTTCCCTCGGTGAAATAGAGGCAAAGTAATGTGCACCGTGAGAACATTTTAAACATTTCATAAAGAATGTATGCTAATTTTATGCTATATCAAACTTATTGGCCCCAAAACTTCATGAATATAAACTCTCATAGCACGGTGTGGCAAATGCAGATGCACTCAAAACAAGTAAGGCTATGTCTACACTGCAGTGGACAAAAAACGACCTGAAAATGAAATACTAAAAACATTCATAAAACTGAGTTTTCTGTCCCCTGCCTGTCAAAAGCTGCTGAAAAAACGTCAGTTTTTTGCCGCAATTTGCGTTCTTTGGCGTGTTTTTTAAGAACTTTTTTTTCCTTGTCTTCAATCCGATTTTTTAATGTCTGCATAAATTAAGCCATTAGATGTAAATCCGCCATACAAAAGGGGATGTAAAGCACATCATTGCATTTATATGTGATCTTGTAGCCGGTTTATGGCTTTTTAAGCTAATAAAATTATCTCGCTTTTGTCGCCAAAAATAAGTTTTTTTACGGATTTTGGCCCTAAAGTCCATTTTTTTTCGGATTTTGGTGTCAAAATCCATATTTTTACGGATTTTGGTGCTAATATACCAAAGCGACCAAAACATGATCATTTTATTACGAACTGTACGAACAAGGACACATCGGACACTTGTATGCAAATTTGATAAGGTATGACCTTTATTAACACCCGCTATAGGTGGGACTCGGGTCTCCTGGGAGGGTTTTCATTGAAAAATCGCGGCAAAAAACTCAGCGAAAACGCGCCAAAAAATGCGCTAAAAAACGTCCGGTGCTTTCCATAGACTCCTGTAGTAAATTTTCTGCCCTGCTCTGGCGTTTTTGCAAAAGTCGAGCAGTAAAAAAAACGAGCAGAAAAAGAAGCTCAATGGAGACAGCAGGACATTTTTACAATAGAAGTCTATGGGAGATGTTTTCAGTCATTTTTTCAGCGTTTTTAGAAAATGAAAAACGCTGAAAAAACGAACGTTTTTCTGTGCAGTGGAGACATACATTACCAGATACAACTCATGAACAAGATTGTCATGGTTTCTTGAGAAGAAAAAAGTCTGATCCTATATAACCCCCTTAAAGAGGTGTTCCCAGAAAAATTGATAGCATGTCGCTAGGATATGTCTGATGGGTGTGAGTCACAAAAAGTTTCAGGTCAAACTGGAGAGCTGTTTGCACTAGTGCATGACTCTCCACTCTGCACTCAGAGTTCCAAGTACAGGTTGAGTAGTATGTTCAGTGCTCCCATGGAACAGAATGGAGAGTCATGTGACCAGCTCTATATTCTGAGCTAAAACTTTTGGTTGCTTGTTTCTGAGATAGGTGCAGGTCCCAGAGATAGGACCCCCATCTACTAGACTTTGATGGCATATCCTAGCAATATGACATCAAAATCTTTGGTGGGAACACTCCTTTAGGAGTTTTAGCTGTGTGTTTGCCCCTTCGTAGTGTAAACCCACAGGTATGATCCTTCAGTGTCTTAGCCAAAGGTTTTCCTCTTTGCTGTCTTACCCCAGGTGTATTTTTTTTTTCTTCAGCTACTGATGTGTCTTTTTATGTTTTTACCCTAGGTGCTCCTTTTATGTCTGCTCTAGATTTCCCTTTGGAATCGGCCCAAGTGGCCACCCGATTGTTCTAGCTAAGTTCTTACCTATGAAGCCAATGGGGATAGCTGTATTGTTTATCTATTTTTAATTTCCTAATACACTGCTAAACAAGAAGCTTCATCTACTTCAGACATTTTGGCTCAAGACCTTAGCCTAGCATTGGACATACTTTTCAATTCAGCCACTTTTTTGGTCAGACAGTTCTTCCAATTTCAATACGGGCAGTTGTTTGACCATATCAGTTGGATGGTATTTGCTCCCATACATCACTTAACCATGGATATCTTTGCTTGTTAATGCAATTTGTTCAGGTCATGGGCACAGATGGAAAAACTGTAGAAGTGAGCATTGTACCTTTAAATTGCAATACCATAAAATATTTAAAAGGGTCATATAAGAAATACGTTCTTCCAGGGGTCATAGCATTTCAGCTGCTATTGTGTTCTCCTCATCTCTTGCTTCTGATTTTATTTCAATTCCCATAACTCATCATATCTCTCAAGAAAAATAGAAGTTCTCAAATTTCATTGTACGCTTTGTCCTATTCCTCCACTATAAAAATAACAAACATATTTGTGTCTGCTTCTTCCTGAACTGCACCCTGTTTCTGGAATGTACATTAACACAGCAACATAGCGTATATACTGTATTATTAAGGTGACTTTGTTTCCTTTAGGTTCAGTGGTGAACTTTCAATCTGGTTAGGATTTCTCAGAAGACAGCACTAGCAATAAAGCAATTGTCACCTTTGCAATAAAAATTGGGCAGTGATAGGTTAGGGTACCCCTATTTAAATAAAGGTGGTCACGTGTGTACACTTCTGCTCCATTTAAACTATATGGGACTGACCATGAGATCTACCAAACTAAACCAAGACTTTGAATGGTGAGGCACTGCACATACTCAACCATCACTCCATTCATTCATGGCTATTATGGACCCTATTCTTGAGATCATTGGGGACTCCAGTGATCTGTTATATCCTGTGGATAGGTGATAAGTTTGTTGTTGATAAGGGCGTCATTTTGGTCAGCATTGGCAGCACTCCTGACTGATATTGTGAAAGACAGGAACTGAATGAAGGAAACCACTTTCAGAGTCCCTGAGACAAATGTGAAAGCAGGCAGGTGCTATATCCCTGGATAGCTGTTTAAAGACAACCGAAAAAAAAAAATGAAATGAGAGCCAGCTCACCTGAATGTTGCAGGATATTCTCACCCTGTGCGCAGGTCCCCTGCTCCAGCAGAATGAGACAGCAACGTCAAGGAAAAAATTGTACTGGGACAGTGTTATCAGGATGGAAAAAAGTTTGAGGTAGAATCACTCCTCTATTAATGCATGAAAATCCATAAAATAAGGAGGCATTCCGGCAAGAAATATGTGCAGATAATGTATAGGCTATCATTAAAGGGGATTTATCGCTTCATCAGTTCGTGTGTTTCCTTGTACTTTCGGTTTCTCGGTTCCTAAAATTCAGGAATATCTTCCCCTCCCAGCTGGGTGTTCCTTAACTGAAGGGGGATGACATCATCCGCCCCTTCACTGTTCATGCTCACTTCTGAGTCAGTGTGTTTGTTTGAGATCAGTGGGAGAGGATAGCACATTCTCCCCCCTCTCAGTCTGAGTCCACATGTCACTGTGTTGTTCCTCTCCCTATGCAGTCTTATTTTGTAAGAGCTGTTTGTTTACATACCACAGACCTTAATTCAGTCTAGACAGTCTTCTGTGAACTCAGAGCACTGATCTCTCACAGCTGGAGGTTTGTTACAGTTGAATCCAGTCTTCTATGAACTCATCCAGAGCAGCACAAATCTGTCTCCCTTCTATGTTTACATGCAGGAGCTTTAGGGCCGTTTACACGGCAGTGGACAAATACCGGCCGGTTTGCCGGCCGGTATTTGTCCGGTTTTGCGGCCGTCCCCCACGGCCCGCGGGAGACGGCTTTTCTCTGCGATGAGCGGAGAACACCCTCCCCCCTCCCATTGGATGCACATGTTCGCCCGGGAAAACCGGACGGAAGATTGTGCATGTTCAATGTTTTGTCGCCGGTCCGCTGGCGACAAAACCGCCGGGCGGAAAACCCTGCAGTGGGGACTGCTGCACGGGGTTTTTCCCTAGAGCACAATTGTGCTAATTTTCGGCCGGTTTTTTCAGGCTGTCTGAAAAACCGCAAACCGGCTGAAAACCGCCGAAAAAACCCATGCAGTGGGGACATGCCCTTAGGCACCGAGCACAGTTCTGCTGTTTTCTTATTGTAGAAGCAGCTGCAGTGTTAGTGTGGAGCTGCTGGCTGTGCAGAGTGAAACGTTGCCGGCTCCTTATTCTGAGTGAGAGAGGCAGGAATGCACGCTCCCAGGAATACGACCGGGAACCAGACAGAATGTAAATTAGTAGAGCCATCAGCCAATGAAATTAAAGGAGGTGGAATCCGATCGGCACTGGGGAACAGTGTTTACAGAAAATGAAGATAAGGGAGAAACAAGACAGCTTTGCAAATGACATCCAATTGCAAACTTGCTTGTTTTCACTGTCCCCTTATTCTGAAGACCATTTAATGTAATGACACAACCCCTGATACCTTCCAGCAAACGCATGCAATGGCCAATTGTTTGAGATGTCAAATGTACACATTGTATATAATATAACACATTAGAGTTATATACCTGAAAATGTTATCCCTTTGTTCCATTCATAGTACACATGAGCACTGATACTGTTCATGTGGTGTAAGGATGGTAGTAGTCACCCAGCCATCTGAAAGCTACTTCACTGTTACTCTGTGCTTACAAGTCAATGATTTGAAGCCATTTATTGATGCTGAAAATATCCCCCAATAGCAACCCCCAGATGTCACATCACATAGACAAAAATATGACCCTTTCCACTTGAAAAAAGTGGCAAAGAGTAATGGAGACCAATTACATTGTACAGAGAAACACTGCATTGTGCTCCTAGACTGCCGCACTAATACATTTATATTACACTATTTAGAACATTATTATTTTATGTCTATGGATGAATTAGGGGATATAGAGGTAATAATCACACCCGAACCCTGAAGCCCAAGGGGTCCAAGGTCTTTATCACATCAAAAGATACCATTATTATAAATGGCACATGGGATATAGAGACCTTGTTACAGATTTTCCATTAGGACCCATAAACTTCAAGTTCCACCTGTTCTTCTGCTGTATTTATCTGTAGACTTTTATGTATTTCTCCTCTTTTTTCTTTTAAATTCCATTGTGGTCTGTGAGGAAACTTTGAAAATAATTAATTTCATGCACCAAATGTTCTCACACTGTTCACAGATTTTCTTTTTCTAAAATGAGTTATTAAATAACTGCTTTGTATCTAAATTCAAAGGGGACTCTAGTATATGCAAAATATGTTCTAATCATCCAAATGAGATAGTACAAAATAACAAGCTGTATCATAATGACTGTAAAACACAACTAGTTGTTGTAATAATAATAATGATGATGATGATAATAACAGTATTAACAGTATGAGGTAAACTCCGTCTCATCCTTCTCTCATTCAGCACAAGCTTTGAATAAGCCATCAGACCAAATTATAATATTTTATGGGGCAGAGAAGTTGCAGAGAACTGAATGAAATTAAATTGTCCTACTATTAACCAGCAGATATAAATTACAAACACATACTGGTGCATCTCAAAAAATTAGAATATCATTGAAAATTAAAAGGGTTCTCCAGGACTATCTTTTTATGTTATTGGGCTCACAAATGTATTATATTAAACCTTGCAATTCATACTGTAATGAGTCTACACAATATATCGGTTTCTCTATTTGACTTAAATTATTGATATCAATTATCTTTTCAGTGATATTCTAAATTTTTGAGATGCACTAGTATTCTGTTTTTTGTTCCTCATAAGAGGTTGTCTCACTACAATGATTGCTTTTTATGTTAAAGATCTTGCAAAAAGAAGTTACTTTGCAATATGTGTCCATTAACAGTGTCCTACCTATTCCTAGATATTCCCTCTTGTATGGGCTGCATCAGCTTCTCAGGTCTCTATAGCTACAGACCTGTTTAATGTCTCCTGATAGGCTGCCAGTGCTGGTCGCTATAGCTATAGACCTGGGGCAACATGTATGTACGGGGCTGCGCCAGTAGTCTGGCATCTTTTCAGCCCGAGATCTACCACAGCCCTATTCGCAATAGTTGTACATTGCCCGTACACCAGTATCAGGAACATTACAGAACGCCCGCGGCACTTTGATTTTGGGGGCGTGCGGGAGGCGGGATGCACTAGAACCATATGAAGCTATAGATTTATAGCTTCAGTACAGCAATTCTAGGTGCATTACTGCTGGAACAGGTAGAGCACTTTCAAAGTGGTTTACTTGAGCCAGAAGTGTTGTCTTAGCACTAGAATGTGCCTGTTTTATGACCAACTGTAAAGCGGGTTCATAAATCAGACACATTCTATTTCAATATTATGCGCATAAAAATTTGGCGTCTTAAAGGGGTATTATCGCTACAAAGATCATGTCTCAGATTATGGGGACAGTAAAAATATGCACTTTTGTAATTGGGTTGCATTACCTCTGTCACTTGGTTTAGCAGATATGAGCTTTTCTGTGTTTTATTTCTGCTGTTGCTGGTCGGACACGCCCCCTGGATGTTTCCCGCCCCCTAGACACGCCCCCTACATTGTGATTGGCTGGCTGACATTTAATTCAGCCTGTTGGGATACGCCCCCAGACAGGAAATGCCCCGGCCATGCCCCATGCACTGTGATTGGCTGCCTGCACACTCCGTGTTTTCTCACCTCTGAGCTGTTAAAATCGAGAGTGAAACCAAAGTCTGCTGGCTCTATACACATCTCCCAGCTGATCTGGGCAATGACTGCCTGTTTAAGTCACAGATCCTCTCATATAACACAGTATTATAGAGTCTCCAGGTGGGAGAGGAGGAGGGGAGGGCAGTGTGTATTCCTCCATATAAAACAGTAACACAGCTGTTGTGTCTCCCTTTAATAAAATGTGTTATAAAAAAAAAAAAAACAGTAACACAGACTGCAGCCTGGTAACAGAGGGGAAGGGGGGAGGGCAGTGAACACTCCTCACATGTCTCATCAGTTCAGGCTGTGTGTGTAACTGCTTATAGCCCACCACGGAGCTTGTGGAGTCAGCCTGAAGCTCTGCAGACATAAGAAGCATGCAGGAGGCTGCAGATCTGTTCTGACCAGATATTCTTCTGCTTCTACTGCCTAACTCAGAGTGATGATGTCACAGGTCTTCAGTGAGGAGAGACACGCCTCCTGGGAGGAGAGACACACCTGCTGACAGGTTAGACACGCCTCCTGACAGGAGAGACTCGCCCCTGGATTTCAAATTCAATCTCAGAGAATTAGCTGAAGAGCACAAACAGTTCAAACGATAAAACTCCTTTAATACCAAAAATCATACATGTTGCCCCTGGTGTCCTCAGTAGCTCATTACTGCAGGTCAGAAGCCAGTAAAGCCAGTAAACCGGCCCTGAATTCAAAAATTAACCCGAGAAAACAGGATTGAGGTTAGATGAAGCGATGGAGTGAGACAAAGAAATTTTAAAGAAATAATTTGATCAAAACTGATCCTCTACTATGCCTAGTCTTTGGTCTGCGAAGTTTAACCTTGTAACAATGTGGCACTTTTTGGATTTTTTAGTTTTCATTTTTTTTCCTCCCTCCCTTCCAAGAGCCATAATGTTTTTGTTTTTATGTCTAGGAGTCCTCACCTCAACCTCATCCAAAATATTTGGGAAGAAATGGAATGACGACGGTACGCCAGACCTTCTTGTCCCAAATCAGGGACTGTGCTCACAACTTTTCTTCTGGCTCAGTGGGCATAAATTCCCCTTACAAAGCCCAACATTTTGGGGAAAGTCTTTTCAGCAGAAAAAAGTCTAGTATGGCTGAGAAAGGAGGCCAATCTCAGTATTAGCTCCCATGGTTTTGGAATGGGATGTCCAAAAATACATACTCATACAGGTGTGATAGGGTGCTCCATTCTTTTGGCCGTAATATGTAGATTAGTAACAAGTAATGACAGATGGAATAGTGTATTTTAGAAATATGGTTGCATGTGTACAGATTAGAGGATCAGACCTGTTAGGCCTCGTTCACACGGCTTATTTCGCCGCGGATTTGCCGACGGATTGACGATCGTCAATCCGTCGGCAAATCAGTCAGACATAAGTAACAGCCTATTTTCATATTGATTTTCAATAGAAAATACGGCTCGTTCGTTCACCTACGACGCGTATTTCCGCCGGGAAATGCCGCCGCGGATTGACGACGGCAATCCGGACGGAAAAACAATGTGCATGTCAATTATTTACGGACGGATTCACCACCTGCAATGATTGTAGATGGTGAATCCGTCAGGAAATCAGTTACAAATACGTGCCACACTTAGTGGCAATTATTTGCAACTGATTTTCAACTGATTTCAGAACGTATTTACATCGCAATCCAAAGCCGTGAACGAGCCTTAGTATTCCTATTGAACTACAGTATTTTGTTGGACTTTTGTTTTATACTTTTAACAAACACAAAATATTATAAAACAAAGAAATATATTATATTTTTATATCTATCTATCTATATGTTATATCCACATAATCACATAGGGGGACATGTATAAAGATCGGCGCGTCGAAGCGCCTGTTTTTATGTTTTTTTCCACGTGAAAACTGCGCCTGATGTATGTCGACGCTGAAGTGCGCTCATAAATGCGGGGCAAACTTCGACGCCACCGACAGACAAACCACATTGAAATTGGTCTGCCTGTCGGAGCTGTAATGCGCCTTACTTTGCCGACCCGCATTCATACATGCGTCGGTGTTTTCGAATGTGGTGTGTCCCGCCCAAGAACGCCCCTTCATGTTAGGCGCATTAGAAATTGGCGAAGCTTTCGCCTAGTTCCGCCTAACACATAGGGGAGGTGCGTCCAGCAGCGGAGCCGGCACTGATAGGTGCATTATACGCCAGAAAACTGGCGAGAACGCCGATCATACATATCCCCCATACTGTCAGAAATTAGACATATGCCATATTATAAAAATATCAGCCATCACGTTCACAGATTCAGTATTTCGAATTTACCTGTGCTGTGTAGCCCTCAATAGAAAATCCATGCTGTAGTCTACATAGCACGGATATTTTACTGAGGAAAACCTAAACCGCTGGCCGTCTGGTAGAATATAGAAAATGTTGTATATTCTGTTGGACCACCGACGGATTCCCACAGCCCAAATGTACTTGGCCGTCTGGAATCTGAAATCTGACCGCCGTTTTTTGCACAAAAAAGCAATGTGAAAAAGTTGTTGGATTTTGGACGGCATTTTCACTTTGCTGTGTAGACTTAGAGAGAATACTAGGACGCTGTGCTCTGTTATTTGAGTTTTATACATGATTCCTAGACAATGCCTTTCAGTAATAATTAATCTGGTTGACAGTCTGAAATGAAGCGCAGAATATACAAAGTTACCTTTTACTGAGAATGTTAAATGCAAACATTCCAGGGATAAGTTTCCTTTCTTTTTATTATGACAAATGATAAATAAGGAATTTTCAAAAGCAAAGCTTCTGGTGACTCCAGAATCGGGGTAATTGCTAATCAGAAATTCTTTTTTAATGGTCGATATGAGTTCAAAGACTAAGGGTATGATCATACGGACCTGCAGAATACAATATGCACTGATTAGCACGGATATTGTCATGGATTTATCACTGATCTTTGCTCTGTGATAAATTTGTGCCAAAATCCAAACCAGTTGTTGTAGATTTTTGGATGCTTAACTTATTCTGAGGGTCCACAACAGACAACCCACAGCGGACTCAACTCATTCAACTATACCCTAAGGGGCCGTTCACACGGCTTATTTTTGGGGCATAAATTGCACCGTATTGCCCTGTACTGCGCTTCGTATGGCGGAATAGTCCCTTTCATTACGGTAATCCACAGTTCTCATAAGAACTATGATTCCGCCCCTCTCCCCGTTTTGCAAATTGCCGGGCTGGGAAAAGTGACATGTTCATTATCCCGGGGGATATGCGCCGGGGAAAATGAAACAAAGGGGGCCGGGAGCTACGCCCCCCCCCCCCCCCTTTATTAAAAAGGGTGAATTTCGGGGAAAACCTCCCGCAATTTTGGCTGAATAAACCGTGGAACCGGCCTAATGGTGGTTTTGCCAAGTTTTGGAAATACATACGATTGCATGTAGGATTCTTTTTTTTAGGCGTGTGGTCTCACACAATGTGACACATTCAGGGTGCTTTCCCATGGCGTGGTTTTCTGGTGTTTTCTTTTATTTTTGGGATTTTTTCACTTGCATACTGCAAAAGCTTGGAGGGGGATTATTTTTTTAAAATGGTATTTTTGCATTTGTGCAACTCCCCATGTATTAATTTGTCCTTTTTTGCATGCGGGTTGAATAGGCCCCACAATTTTAATTGAGTTTTTTATCAAAAAATTGTTCCCCTAGTGGTGGGTATGTGAGCTGCTGCTCAGCAATTAGATGCACCTGTTAATTTTTCCCAAGTACATGGGGGCCATGTTTCCTTTAATGGTTCAGTCTATCCACCATGGAGCTGTAAGTATGGCTTAGTAGGTTTTTATTACCAGCAAGCATGCTTCAGCTATCAAATTGTTTCCAGATAAACCCCGGGTGGAGTAATCAATTTTGTTTTTAATGTTTTGCAGATTCTAAACAAAGAAAAAGTTTATCACTTGATACACCTTTATAAACATTTAGAAAACAAAAAAAAAGTTTGCAAGTAATAAAGACTTTTTATTGCGTCAGTACTCAGGTGAAAAAATCACCACAAACAAAACCCAAAACGCACTTGTGAAAGCACCCTTAAAATTTAAAAAAATCCCGTCAGATGGTTTAGTCCCCCCTATCTGAGAGAAAAGATGAAAAAAGGTAGAGAAGATGACTCTGTAATTATAGGGTTACATGATAGAGGGAGAAGTGAGCTCGTCATTTTTGGGTTATATGAAAGGGGAATGAGCACTCTTGAAATATAGGTTTTATGATAAGGGAAGAAGCTGAGCCTGAGATATATAGGGTTATATATAGGAGAGAAGCTGAATCTGGATTATAGGTTATATGATAAGGAAGAAGCTGAGATCTGGATATATGGGGTCAGGCCCCCAAAAAGGGGGGAAAAGCCAGTTCCCTGTGGGGGGCCCGCAAAATAAGGGGGCCCGCTGAAAGCGGGCCCCCTTAATTCAAATTAAGACTGGCGCAGCGGCCCAGCCGCCGAGCGCTACATTTATGAGGGGCCCGGCCGGTGCTGCAGAGAAGGGGCCCCCACTCCCGGGCACAGCTCATCACAGCATTTTTTTCCTTTCTTCCCCCCCCCGCGTGACTGGAGCCGGGGGCCCCCCTCTCCGACTAGGCCGGGGGTGAGGAATTCAATTTCTCACTCTCCCAAGCCCCTTGTCCCCCTGGCCATACACAGCGCAGCAAAAGGGCAGAGAAAGCAGAAGGGTCCGGGTCCAGTCACAGCGCGGGGGGTAAGTAGAAAATTTTTGGACTGCAGCTTGCGGCACGCGGGCCCCCTCTCTGCAGCTCCCCAAACCCCTCCCCCCAGCCCTGCACCCTTCGCCCTTGTCCCCCCAGCCCCTGTGCGGGTGCCGGGGCCCCGCCCCCCCCACCCTCTTGTTGGGGCCCCCTCTCCCCCCAGCCCTCTGTGTGGGGGCCTCCGCGTCCCACTCCCCTCTGGTTGGGGGGCCCCCTCGTCCCCCCAGCCCCTGTGTGGGGGCCCATCTCCCCCCCACACCCTCTGTTTGGGGGGGCCCCCCTTTCGTCCCCACGCCCTTGTTGGGGGCCCCCTCGTCCCCCAGCCCTCTGTTGGGGGCCCCCTCTCGTCCCCACAGCCCTCTTACGGGGCCCCCCTCTCCCCCCAGCCTTTTTGTGGGGGCCCCTTTCCCCCCCGCCATCTGTGTGGGGCCCCCCTCCTCCACCCCTCGTGTGGGGGCCCCCCTTTTCCCCCCCCCCCCTCTGTTTTGGGGGGCCCCCTTTCCCCCAGCCCTCTGTGTGGGGGCCCCCCCCACTCCACAGCCCTCTGGTGGGGGCCCCTTAAACTCCACGCCCTCTGTGTGGGGGGGCCCCCCCGCCCCCCACCCCTGTGTGGGGGCCCCCTCGTCCCCCCAGCCCTCTGTGGGGGCCCCCTCGTCCCCACAGCCCTCTGTGTGGGGGCCCCCCTCAACTCCACAGCCCTCTGCGTGGGGGGCCCCCCCTTTCCCCCCACCCTCTGTGTTGGGGCACCCCTTTTCCCCCCCCCGCCCCTTTGTTGGGGGGGCCCCCCTTTTCACCCACAGCCCTCTGTGTGGGGGGCCCCCCCTCCCCACAGCCCCTTTTTGGGCCCCCTCGCCCCACAGCCCTCTGTGTTGGGGGGGTCCACCCCTCTCCCCACATACACATTAAGGGTGGGGGGCGAGGGGGCCCCCCACACAACTTGGGGGACGAGGGGGGCCCCCCCACACAAACTAGGGGACGAGGGAAAAGGGCCCCCCGACACAAGGGTGGGGGGACGAGGGAGGCCCCCAACACAAGGCTGGGGGGGACGAGGGGGGGCCCCCCGACACAAGGCAGGGGGGGGAGGGGGGCCCCCAGACACAAGGCTAGGGGGGCGGGAGGCCCCCAACACAAGGGTAGGGGGCAGGGGGGCCCCCAGACACAAGGCAGGGGGACGAGGGGGCCAAACCCCACAAAAAGCTAGTGGGACGAGGGGGCCCACCTACCTCCCTGGTTGCCCACTACCCCTACCGGCTACCTACCTCCCAGCTAAAACCCCCTGGGTTTCCCAGCACCTACCCCCCTAGCTACACCCACCTCCCTAGCTACCACCAAGCTACCTCCCGCACTACCTACCCCCTACTCCACCTACCTACCCCCCTACCCACCACCTACATACCTACCCCCTAGCTACCACCAAGCACCTCCCTAGCTACCCCCTACATCCTACTTCCCTAGGTACCACCACTACCTACCTCCCTAGCTACCACCTACTTACTCCTACAACCCCCAAAATACCTACCTACAACCTAGCAAAAACCTACCTGGCTACTTACCTCCCTAGCTACCACCAACATACCCACCTACAAACCTTTCCTACCTCCCAGCTCCCCTACCTGGGTACTTACCTCCCACTCCTCCCTGGTTTTCCCCCGCCCCACCTACCTCCCCAGCTACCACCTACCTGGCTGCCTGCTACCTACCTCCCTACTACCACCTGCCCGACTACCTACCTCCCCAGCTACCACCTGCCTGGCTACCTACCTCCCTACTACCACCTACTGGGCTGCCAACCTCCCTAGCTACCACCACATGGCTGCCTACCTCCCACTACCCCCGACCTGCACCCCCCACCACCTGCCCCCCTGGCAAACCCCTCTACAACCTACCTTCTGCCCACTACCCCGTTTTTCCACCCACGGGGGGGGCCCCCTACCTAGTATGGGGGGGGTATATACCTAATTACAGGGGACAAAGGGGGTCATTATTACCATTTTTTGGGCACTATGGATGGGGAGTTTGACCGGGGGGGGGGGGGGACACAGGAGGAAGATGATTAAAAAAAGTGAGGGGTCCAGGTGTTTATTTGTGAACGCAGGGCGATTGTGGTCGGAGAATTCCATCATGGGGTTTTGGATCGATGGAAAGAAAAGGGAACGGAAGACTCAGACAAGACACAACGTAATCACTAAATTAACGCATTGTATATACCACTATATGGTCACTGATGGCAGTAATATTGGGCTTTTGTAATGAATTATATTTATGACTGTTTTATGGATTATTCAGAAAAAAGAGCATTCAGCATTTTTTACTTTTCTGGGGCGGGGCATGGGGTTTGCGGGGGGGGGGGCTTGTGGGGGGCCCAGAAGCTTCAACTGGATGGGGCCCTGAAATTTCCGTTGGTGGCCCTGTATAGGGTTATATGATAAGGGGAAGCTGGATCGTTATATATGGGATTAATTAACAAGGAAAGAACCCCCTCACCCCACCCACAACATTTATTGACAACCTTTTTTCATATCAGGCAAACCTGTATTGGGCTGGTCAAACATACTTCATTTCACTTTTTTCATTTTAAAACTGCTTTTTTCTCATAAATTCAGAATTTAAAACATAAAAACTATAAACACCAACTAGCTTTTCTCCTCTATCATATAACCCTATATATCACAGAGCTCAGCTTCTCCCCTCTATCATATAACCCTATATTATCACAGACTCAAACCCCTCCCTCTATCATATAACCCTATATATCAAGAGCCAGCTTTTTTCCTTATCATATAACCTATATATCACAGAGCTCAGCTCCTCTCCCTCTATATATAACAAAATATTTCAAAAAGGCTAGCTTTTTTCTCTCCTCTAAACAGAAACCCCTATTTATCACAGACCAGCTTCTCTCCCTCTACATATAACACTATAATATCACGAGCTCACTTCTCCCCTCTATAATAAACTATAATTTCAAAGAGCTCACTTCTCTCCTCCCTATCAATGGCCGTAAATTCCAAGCCCCCAGCTTCTCTCCCTCTATCAAAACCCTGTATATCACAGGCTCAGCTCCCTCCTCATCATAAACCCTAAAATCACAGAGTTTAGCCCCTACATAAAACTCATATATCACAAGCTCAGCTGTCTCCTCTATCTATAACCCATATATCCAGAGCTCATTGCCTCCCATCATATAACCCTATATATCACAGAGCTCCGTTCTCCCCTCTATCAATAACCCTGTAATCACAGAGCCAGCCTTTTTCCCACAATAACCCTATAATCAAAAAGCTCAGCTTCCTCCCTCTATCATATAACCCTGTATACACAGGCCAGCTTTTGTCCTCTATCATATAACCCATAATCACAGAGCTCACTCCTCCTTCTATTTTAAAAAACCCAAATACACAGACTCTGCTCCTCCTACAATAACCCTATATATCACAACCAGCTTTTCTCCTCTACATAAACCCTATATATCCAAAACTCAGCTGCTCCCTGTATCATAAAACCCCAATACACAGACTCAGCTTCTCTCCCTATATAAACCCGATATATAGAGAGCCAGCTTCCTCCTCTATCAAATAACCCTAAAAAATTTTACAGACTCAGCCCTCCCCCTATCAATTTAAACCCCATTATCACAGAGCTCAGCTTTCTCCCTCTATCATATAACTATATATCACAGAGCTCAGCCCCCTCTCCTCTATCATATAGCCCTATATACACAGAGCTCAGTTTTCTCTCCTCTATAAATATAACCCTATATATCCCACAGCTCAGCTTCTGTTTCTCTACCACCTGACAGGTACCCTTTAACTTTATAATTCATTCATATTCCACAGCGCTGTACAGAGATTACCGTCACTCACATTGCTGCCTGCTGGAGCTCACAATCTAATTTCCACTGCAGCCTATCTGTATTTTTTTATGAATTGTTGGAGGAAACCCATACAAACTAATGGAGAGCATACAAACTCCTTGCAGATGTTGTCCTTTGTGTATATTTGAACTGAAAACATCAGAACAACAAGCAGTATAAGCATAGTTGCCAACTTTTGAAAATGAAAAAGCAGGAGACTGTAGTGGGCGCGCCGCGGCAAAAATTTGCATGGACACGCCCATATTGTCGGTATGTCACGCCCCTTCAAAAAGCCACACCCACTCCACCTAACTGCATAATGGCTTTGGGGAAAGCCAGGGAAAATGCCCTTATAGCCAGGTAGTAACCCCCCATAAGCAGTAGTCCCCTTTACAGCAGGTAGATGCCCCCCCTTTTAGCCAAGTAGATGCCCCTCTGTAGCCAGGTAGGTGCCCCCCTTTGTTTAGCCAGGGAGGTTTCCCCCCTTGTTAGCCAGGTAGTGGCCCCCCTTGTTGCCAGGTAGATGCCCCCTTTGTTTGCCAGGTATGCCCCCATTGTTGCCAGGTAATGTCCCCTCTGTTGCCAGGAGATGTCCCCTCTGTTGCCAGGTAATTTCCCCCATTGTTTGCCCAGGTAGAAAGCCCCCATTGTTCCAGGTAGATGTCCCCTCTGTTGCCCAGTAGAGTCCCCTCTGTTGCCAGGTAGATGTCCCCTCTGTTGCCAGGTAGTGCCCCCATTGTTGCCAGGTAGTGGTCCCCTGTGTTGCCAGGTAGTGCCCCCTCTGTTGCCCCAGGTAGTCCCCCATTGTGCCAGTAATGCCCCCTCTGTTGCCAGGTAGATGCCCCCATTGTTTTGCCAGGTATTTCCCCCCTCTGTTGTCAGGGATGCCCCCATTGTAGCCAGTAGTGCCCCCTCTGTTGCCAGGTAGTGCCCCCAATTGTTGCCAGGGAGTGCCCCCATTGTTGCCAGTAATGCCCCCTCTGTTGCCAGGTAGATGCCCCCTCTGTTGCCAGGTAGTGCCCCCATTGTTTTCCAGTAGATGCCCCCCTGTTGCCACTGAGATCCCCCTCTGTTGCCAGGTAGTGCCCCCATTGTTTGCCAGTAGTGCCCCTATTTTGCCAGCAGAGCCCCCATATAGCTAATTAAAAATAAAATAATAAAATCCACTTACCCCACCAGGCTCCTGCAGCACGGCCGACCGGACGATCTCCTCACGGAGGGGGAAGTGAAGCAGCCCCCGCGTCACTCCCCTGCAGCCGCGCGTCACTTCCCCTGCGCCGCTGACCTGTTTGTGCGGCGCACACACCGGCGCCGAAATACAGGGGGAGGAGGGAGGAGGGAGCGATCCCTCCTGCCTCCTCCCTGCACAGCGAGACTCCGGGCGGGTGAAGCGGCGCAGCGGCCGCTTCACCCGCCGTAGGAGCGCCCGGCGGCGCCAGAGTAGCGCACTAGCGCTACTCTGTCGCCGCGCCATTTAAAGAACCCCCGCTGCCTGCTGGCGGCGGGAGGAATGCCAACTCCCCCGGGAGGGCGGGAGGGGACCCCAAATAGCGGGACCCCCCCGCCAAAAACGGGAGAGTTGGCATGTATGAGTATAAGTAGTAATAACCAAAGATATGGGTAATATGTCATCCATACAGTAGTTATAAATGGAAGAAAACATTTTCCCTCCAAAAAGTTTCAATGTTTCTGCACTTCAGTAGGCCCCCTTATCCTTTGGGCCCCAGAGCAGCTTCTGTGGTTGCTACAGCTAAAGTTACACCTATGGCTGCAAGGTAAGAGTGTTAACCACTGAACCACCTCGCCTGCTATTGTCCGTTATGATTATTATTATTGTCAACTAATCCTGAAAAAATGAATGATGTGTTTTTACATGTGAGGCTGTTAATGGTAAATGGTAATCAGAGTCTCATGATGGGGATGGGGTGCACCAAAGTCTAGATGTCTGATTTAATTACCAGACTAGCGAGAGATTACATTTATAGACACTGATTTGCAGATCCTATGAAATTTTTTGTGTTCCGAGAGCTTTGCAATTGCCATTTTGACTGTCTAAAGTGGTTGTGTACATGTATTTCCATGTTAGCAGTGATCACAATTACTCAAATACAACACATTATAGAAACCTGTAAAGGCACCTTCAACCTAGAACTTCAGGTGGCCACAGATATAAGATAACTACTGGTTAAAATCTCTATCGTCTGGCCATTAGCACTTAATAACCACAAACACTCAGATTTCCATATTAAAGGGCTTTTGCCACAAAGTAAAATTGACGTGAGAAGTTTGAAAATTAAATAATAAACATTTTCACCATTCATTGTTATTAAAAATTCTGCACCATTTTTGTTTTAGCTGCTCCTTTAGTGATCCATTGTTTACAGCTTGTTTCCAGGGGATACGACCAGGGTTGTGAGCTCCTCAGTCCTGGTCGCACAAGCTCAGACATCACCTCTCTTCTTAGGTAGCTACTGAGTGTTCAAACCCTGGGTGCTGTCATTTTACTCCTGTCCAAACAGTGCAAATAAAAAATAGAAACCTCAATGAGGTATGCGCATTGATAAACAGGAAAAAAATCCACAGGTTAAGTTCCTGCAGGGATTTGAACCAAGGACCCTTGTGCTGTAAAGCAAAAATGTTACCTCAGAGCTACAGTGTAGCTACTTACTGTTCTATACATAAACAGACCTTTCTTTGACTAGAGAGAGGAAAGGCCTTGTGATGTCATCCTGCTGGGTCATATGATATGCAATTCAAACAAATCACACACGCCCCTTCTGAACACACAAGCAACTG
>JAODAL010002814.1:0-186618 GCA_025379985.1 Phyllomedusa bahiana | reverse complement strand
ACAAAAAGGGTTTGTGAAGCTGTATAAGCATGGCTGATACCAGCCGTTATGGGTTGGCTTCCCCGGAACAGCTGCAGATGAGTGGGTGGCTGTTCCCGCGTCCCAGGTCTCCACGTTCCATGTCGGGTTTTGGGCCAGTCTTGGGATGGCTAGATAAAGGCTGTCTTTCCAGGTGATCGGGGGGGGCGTGGTCTGCTACCAGAGTGTGGAGCAGCAAAGGAGCTGGAGACAGAGGCTCTGGCCCCCCTAGGCTTAGGAGAAGCCGGAACCAGTGGATACTGGCAAGTGTATGCGTTGGTGGTACTGGACGCTAGGTCCAGGCCACGGCTAGAGAGGGACTAACGTGGTTAGTCAGTGGCCAGACGGCCTGAGGGTTTTTTAATTGTATTGTTTGTTTGCCTATGCCTCAATAAAACTGGTTGAGGCCAGTGTTAAACTGGAGCTCAGTGTCTGTGTGCTATTCCGCCTACAAAAGACGGCGATCCCAGAGCTGAAAGACCCCCGGGCCGGGCCAAGATGGCGGCCGAAGACATGTGAGTTGTCACACTACCTAAAATCTAACTATCTGCAGGGACATATTTACAATCCTCCCTGCCCAAACACTTTAGATAGCTGTCAGGAAAACAGTTATTGACTTATTGGACTACATAGGACTGATTGGATTATGTCAGACCATTATTGGATTAATTTCTTTAATAAAATAGTCAATGAGATATGATGGTGGGGAAAGTTTATTTAAATAAAAAATTTTTTTTATTGTTTTGTTCTTTTATTCCAGTGATAAAAGCATATCACAGAAAACTCTTCAATACATTTGCTGGAGCCTGGTGTCAGTTTAAGGTGTTTTGCCACCCCATGGCTAACACTAACCACCCTCACCTTTACCCCAGTATCCAATTCCCTAGGGGTACTGGAAGGAGCTGAGTGACCATCAGAAGTGGAGCATCTAAAGTGATGGACTGCTTCTGGGGCAGCTGTGGGTTGGTACTTTCAGGACAAGAAGGGAACAATATATATGGACCTTCCCATCCTAATAGTATCGCTCTGCAGTTGTTGGATTTACCTTGGCTGGTTATAAATGTCGCCTTTTTTAAAAAATATATATTTATTAAAATCTAAAAACAGGCATTCCACTGTGATTAAGAAATAAATAAATGATTAAAAGAAAACGACATAGGGTTCCCTGCCCATCCTTTCTATCATAACCAGTCAAAGTAAAACCTACAGCTGCAGGCTGATATTATCAGGATGGGATGGTCTATGGATATTGGCTCATCCTAGTACCTCTGGTGCATTGGGTAATGATGTAATAGTGAGAGCGGGATAGTGTCAGCCTTAGGGTAACAAAAAACATTACTGTCTGATACAAATCCCCAGCAATAGGAATGGAATGGTGTCTGTCAGACTCCTCCATTAGTAACACTGGAAAAAATTGGCCAAAAAACACAAATAAAAACACTTTATTTAAATAAACACTATCTAACAACATCCCATTTTGACAATTTTATTAATGAACTAGAGTCAAAGCTGATCGATGTAATCCAACAAGTTCGACATAGTCCTAAAGGGGAGCCTGTAGAAAAATAGAAAAACTACAAAAAACATGACTAACTAATCTCCATCTTATGTATCTTATAAGGGGTGCAGGGTGTGGCGTTCAGGACGCACAATATGATCCTGGAGTGTATAGGCCACAGCCTCGTCATAGTCTCCATAGGGTTTAATACCACAATAGTCCACTCCAATCCAGGTGTTTGCAAAAATCCAGTACCCACAGGGTTGGTCCTCTGTCTCCCACTGTGCAGGATATTGTGTTTGTAATCTGTGCTCTATACCCCCCCTCCCATCACTCCTCCACCATTGTTTTATGCAGCTTAGTGGGGAATAGATAGGGAGGCACTGGAAAAGTATTATAAGACATTTGTATGGCAAATTCTGCAGAGACGAGTCATGGCTGGAAGACTTTATGTGAACCTAGAAGAAAAGGGAAAGCAAACAATTCCAGTCAGAGAAGATGTTACCTGTGAGTCACTTTATGGTGGTAATATTGGTACTAGTGTAAAGGTTTATATCCAGAACAGTATGGTGGTATTATTCAGTCACTATATGGTAGTGATATTTTTACCAAAAAAAGACTATTTTGTAGACAAAAGTATAACTACCGTGTTTTCCCAAAAACAAGCCCTTCCCCCAAAAATAAGCCTTAGCCTGATTTTCACAGATTCTTGGAGTGGGCGCTGAATATAAGCCCTACTACAAAAATAAGCCCTAGTTAGTCAGCGCCTCCTGAGTGATGTCACCTGATGCCCACCTCCAGTGATTTCAGGCTTAGGGAAAGTGAAAGCTCAATGTACACACACACACAATATAATCTACATGCCAACTCTCCCGCTTTTGCCGGTGGGGGCGTCCCGCTAATGGGGTCCCCCCCCCCCGCCACCCGCAGAGTTGGCGAACCTCCCGCCGCCAGCAGGCAGTCGGGGGTTCTTAAATGACCGCGTCGCCAGAGTAGCGCTAGTGAGCTACTCTGGCGCCGCCAGGCCGCTCCTACAGGCGGGTGAAGCGGCCGCCGCGGCCGCTCACCCGCCCGGTGAGTTTCACTGACTTGTGTGACCGCAGCCGCACAGTCAGTCAGCAGCTGCACGCTCCGTGCAGCTGCCATACATGGAGGAGGCAGGAGGGATCGTTCCCCTCCTCCCTTCTCCCCTGTATGTACAGCATCCGGTGTGCGCAGCACATACAGATCAGGTCGCAGGGGGTGTGACGCGCGGCTGCACTCCCGGCTGCGACGCTGAGTCGGTCGGGGGGAGCTGGACGAGCTGCAGGGAGCCTGGTGAGGAAAGTGGTTTTTAATATTTTTTTTTTTTTTAGCTTTTGGGGGGGCTTCCTGGCTAAAAAGGGGGGCCTAACCTGCCCTAAAAAGGGGGAAACTTACCTGGCTAAAAAACTGGGCATTACCTTTGGCACAAAGGGGGCATTTACTTGGTAAAAAGGGGGCATCACCTGGCTAAAATGGGGGCATCTACCGGGGTTTAAAATTTGGGGGATCTACCTGGTAAAATGGGGGCATCTCCCTGCTACAATGGGGCATCTACCGGGCCCCTTTAACAAGGGGGGGCTTCTACCTGGCAACAAAGGGGGCATCTCCCTTTGACAACAAAGGGGGCATCTACCTGGCAAACAATGGGAGCACTACCTATTTCCCAAGGGGGGCTCTACGTGGCTACAATGGGGGCTCTGCGTGGCTACAATGGGGGCTCTACCTGGCTACAATGGTGGCTCTCCCTGGCTACAAGGGGGGGCTCTACCGGCTGCAAGGGGGCTTCCCTGCTGCAAGGGGGAAATTTTACCTGGCTGAAAGGGGGCATCAAACCGGGTTTTATGGGGGGCTACTACCTGGCTTTTAAGGGGCACTACAGGGTAGAGGGGGCTTTCTCCCTTGGTTTTCCCTTCCAAACCGTTATGCAGTTAGGGGGAGGGGGTTGTGGTTTTTTTAAAGGGGGGCGTGGCAAAACCAACCAAGGGTTGGGGTTTTTCAATGAAAAATTTTTTTTGGGGGCCTTTTTGGGCCCCCCCACCTTCGATCTCCTGTTTTTCCCATTTTCCAAAAGTTGGCAACTATGATATATAATATATAAAAATTTTATTATATTTTTTTTATATAAAATATACACAAATTTACATTTTCATAAAATATATATAATATATATTTTTATATTTATTATATATATATTATACACACATACACTCAACATTGCATACACCCCCACAAAAAACATATACACTCACACATTTATACAATTACAAAATCAATCCCTTATCTTAAAGTGTGGCTTCTGTGACTTCCTGGAACTTTTAGTTCCCCAGCATGCCACACTCAAGTTAAGGCACTAAAAGAATAGACACAATCCATGGTTTATTTTTGACTAAAAATTTATGTGCTGTGGGTGGGGGTATATTGTGAGCCTGCCTCCCTCGGGGGATCCCCAAACATGAGCTTTCAGGCATGAGACAGTGGCAGAAGTAAAGGTTAAAAGGGTGTTGGGGCTCCGGGGGTTTTTATTTAAACAGCAAACAAAACCGATGGCAAACATCCCCAGCAACAACACAAACAAAAAGATTGCCTCGTCTGGGGCGCTTCCCTAAAAAAAGGTGTGTTCCCTTCACTATCCCCTTTGTTTTTCCTACACGGCTTTCCCCAGTGTAAACACCCCAGCCCGGGAAGGTTTGACGGGAAAAAAAACCCGCGCCCAGTCAGCTCCCCTGCTGACCTTTTTTGCACCCGGGAAATCCTGGCGTGGGCCAGGGGGGAGTAAGAAACCCACCCGGGCTTTTTGATTCCCCCCCAATAAAAGGGCCCAAAACCCCGGGGGAATGGCTGGTAGCCGTACTAACGGATAAACTAGGTCGACAGTTTGAAATGTCGACATCTATTTACCCAAGGGCCTTTTCATCCCCCAAGGCTGCTTAATTGGGTTTGGCATGCGTTGGCCCTCCCCAGAAATATGTCCAAACCGGTTTGGGATATATACTCCCTTGTAGACCTTCCAAGGGGGTTTTTTAAACAAAACCCCCCCCCCCCCCCTCTGCTCAGACCTGTGGGGCGGAGCACTTTTTTCCCAAAAAAAGTTATCCCACCCGCGACAGTGCATCCGCATTTGCTTGTTGTGACCCGGGCGATTTTTCTACAGAGAATTTAAAGCCCTGTAGACCCAGGAACCCCCGGGGTGCCCCTTGCTTTTTTTTCCTTTTTTTTTTTGCCACCATTTAGAGGTGAATGGTCCGTGTTTTATTTTAAAAGGGGTTTCCCCTATCGGGTTAGTAGGCAGTCCCCTCATTAGCCCATTTAAAAGGGCCGGGTTTTTTCTTCTCTACTATGGCGAAATTTTTTTCTCGGCCCCCGGGACATTTTCCCGGGCTGGGGTACACTACCGGGTGTTCTTCTCCCTAAACCCAGCTGTGACAGGACCCCCCCTTTAATCCCACCTCAGGGGCTTTCCCCGGGCCCCAAAATTTCCCTTTTGGAAGTTTGGCGCAAGAGCACGGGGGTCTCTTGCAAGAAACCTTTTTCAGATTTTTAAAAGCTAGTTCGGCCCCCGGGGTTCCACTTGACCATATTTGGATTTGGCCCCTTTTTTTTTAAGAATCTGAAAAAGGGGGGCTGTATGGGGGCAAATTTGGGGCACAAATCCCCCTATAGACCCTGCAAATCCCAAGAAAAGCCCTGCCCTGCTTTTGGAAACCGGTTTGGGGGGCCCAATTCCAAATTTGCTTCAATTTTGGTCCTTTGGGGGCTTAAATAACCCCCCCCCCATGTCATAGCCAGATAGCGACCCCTTCCTCTGCCCTATGGCACACTTATTAGGGTTGGCATTTAAACCCCTGCTGCCCCTTAGGCTTTCTAAGGGGGGCCTGTACTCTGGGTAGGTGGGATTCCCAGCCGTACAAAATACCACCACATACCCCAAATTTATGCCGCCGAATTTTCTATGAGGTTTGTAGGATGACGCCCAATCACCTCGGGAAAAGGGGGCCGGACCCCCTTTGTAGGAAAAAAGGGAAAGGACAACATAATGAAAGTGCCCATTTGGGGGTGGAAAAAAGCAGTTTTCCCCCCCCCCCTAGTTCCCTTTTGTGTGGGGCACCTCCCAAATTTTAGCCCTTGGTCGGGTCTAATGTAGAAAATGTCCCCTTGCAGGCCCTAGCGCCCCGCCCCAACTCATCCACCCGTGGAAATGGGTAGGCATCAAATTTTGAAAACTATTGAGCTTTGCAAAAAATCATTGCAGAATCGAAAGGGCTCCCATCGGGTTTGGGTATGAGCACAAATAGGGCCCCACCCATTTTTGGGCCTTTCTAGACCCCAAGCTTTAGCACCCTTTTTCAATTTTCCTCAGCAATCCTTCCCCTCGGCCCCCAGGCACCCTATAGGGCCTCAAACGTACCTTCTGGCCGGGTTTTCTGTGACAAAGCTTTGGGGAAATGATTTCCCAGTCCTACCGGCATTTTTCCGAAAAAACCTGCCGTTTCCCTTTTTGTAGGAATCCCTAGTTTCCTGCCGCTGTGTTTTCGGACAAATGATTTTAGAGATACCCGACCGGTTTGGGAAATCTCCCTTTGGGACACCCCCATGCTCTCTGGGCCGGCCACCAGACTTTGACGGTCCTTCCCGGCCTTTTAAATTTTGTTGACATGGTAAATTTTTACGGTTTTTCCCTTTTTCCCGGGCCTTTGGGGGGGCCTTTTAAAAAACCCCATGACCCGCTCCGTAATCTCATAGGGGCCCTTTCCCCTTCGCCCGAAATTTTCTTTTGCCCTGGGTACAAATACTAGACCCGGTCGCCCCGGCTGAAACACTCCCGACCCCTTTCCGACCTTTTGTTTTACTCTGGGCCCGGGTTTTTTTACGCCCGGTGCAGGTTCTCACTACTAAGGGGAAAAACGGGGCCCAAACCGTCCCCGCATTCAGCAAAGTGCTCAATGACACTCCTATGAGGGGTATTCTCCTGCTCCAGGTCCCCTTTGGGTATGTCCCCGGGGCCCCCCGGGGGTGTTACCAACAGGGGCTCGAAGGGTGAAAAACCTGTGGAGGCCCGGGGACTTTTCCCTTACCCAGAAATGAGGTAAAGGGGGGAGCGGGCCCAATCTCTCCCATTTCCCTTTTCTACCCCTTCTTAGCATCGCTTTTTTTGGGTTTTATTAAACTTTCCAAACCCGACCAACGGTTGGGGATGATTACGAGGTACGGAGATGTGTAATGTTAAAATAGACGGGAGAGTTCCTTTGGGCACCTTAGACATGAAGGGGGGGGCCCCGGTTTTGTTAGTAACTCCTTCGGGTTTCCCGTGCGGGTGAACATTTTTGGGAAAGTTCCTTAGCTATTCCTTTGGAGGAGGGTTCCTTTAAAGGGGGAAAGGGCCCCGGGATACCATGGGTAGTCGGGACCACTAAGATGTTTCTGATGTCCCCGGGCTGACTTAGGGGAGCGGGGCCAAACCCGGTCCATGCCAACCTCCAAAAGGGGGGCCTCTATTATTGGGGAGAGGAATTTAGGGGTCCGAAAAAGGGGGCCCAGGGGGGTTTTAAATTTTACACTCTGGGCCCGGGGCTGGCAGTTTAATTTCCCCCAATTGCCCCTGTAAATTCCTGGCCAGTAAAAAATTTCGTCCAAATCTTTCCCGGGTCCCTTCCCCCACCCCTAAGTGTCCCCCCCAAAACATGGGAGTGGGCTAGCTCCAAAACTGGCGGACATGTGACCGGGGCACCCCCCAATGCTCTACCACTTCGGTTGGGGTCTTTTTTAAACCCCACCCGCAAAATTGTTGTTGACCAAAAATGAGGGTAAAACCAAAATCTCCGGGCCCGGTTCCTGGGGCTTTCCCCTCTATTTCCTTCCCCCACTTTTCCCGGGATGCTCCCCAAAGGGGGGGGGGGGGGGGGGGGGTTTTGGGGCCCTCAGCTGCCCCCGTGCCAAAGTTCCCCCTGGGGTTTCTGGCAAGGGGCAAACTCTAGCTCAGAGGACTTTCCTCGGGGGCCCCAGCAGGGGCAGACAAGGGAAAACCCCTGGGCTCCTTTTGGTCCCCCCGGGCAGAACATTACCCTTTACCACAGGATATGGGGAAAACTTTTTATTTTTCCCCCCAAATCCCAGAACAAGGGGAAATCACAGCCTTTTGATTTTTACCGTGGGGGAAGACGCAACGACAGCCCCCTCAAGTGTGGCGGGCCCCCAGGGGGTTTTTTAGGGGCAGTTTCCGGGTTGGGTATCCCCGGGGTCCCCATGTACACAGATCACCCCTATACGGCCCCCCTGGCCGGGGGTTTGGGTCTGCGCCCAAACCCGCCCGGCCCCGCACCACGGTTACCAAACTTCCGGAGTCCTGAGGGCCCTTTTACAGTGTGTTTCCCTTGATTTTAATGGTGCTACCCGCCCATTTCCCCCCGTCTCAATGTGCGTGGGTAAAAGGCCTTTTCTTTCAAAGACGTACCCTTTTAAAACCCTAAATCCCTGGGTTTCCCCCAAAGTAGGACACTGTGCGGGATTGTCCAGTCCCTTGGGATCGCCGAAAATGAAGGGGCCCCCCGGGGTCTGGGGAAAAGCGGTTCTTTGGGGTTGGCAACCTTCCCCCCCTTTTCACCCCCCCGGATCCCCTCCCCCCAGGGAACCCCTTTGTTCCCCTTTTGGGGCAGGGACAGTCTTACCCCCTGCTGACTCCGGGGGATGCAGTCCTTTGGAGGAACTCCCCGGGGGGCACAAAAAACGCTCCACAATGGAGAAAGTTCGTCCAGGCTTTCGGGGTCCGGGGTACCCCCCACACCCTGGATCCCCCCCAGGGTTTGGGCGCGCACGAAGCGGTCACAAAAAGCCCGCTCCGTCACCTGGACGCTGTAAAACGTTGGGTGCACCACTTGCTGTGAGGTGGGGGAGATTTATACTCTGTGGGCCCAGCTGGTTTGCCCGGATCGAACTCCCCCGGCGTTTAACTCTCTGGGGCCCCGGGCCGCCAGAAATAACCCCCATCCGGGGTAGGATCTCCCCTTTTTGCCGGTGTAGTCCTTTGGGGTCTTTTAGCTCTAGGTCGAAGTAGGCCTTTTTTTGGCTTTGCCAGTAAGAAAGGGGGGCCCGGACTCAGCCCACTGGTCCACGGGTACTGCTCTCTCTCTGCGATCCCTCTGAAGGTGCCGGGGATACGCCTCCACGTCATCACTGGGGTCATTTTACGTAGAAATTGGGAGCACCAATTTTAAAGGGGCATGGAGGGCCCACCTGCTGCCCCCTCTTTGGGCTTGTAGTTTAGGACCTGGAGCCCGCCGCTGTTTGAACCAGGTTTACCTGTGTTTTGTTCTTTTAAAGGGGTGGGCCTTTTGGGGCTAAACAACAGGGGGTTGGTCTCTGCTTGACCCCCACGGGCTCCTGGTGGGCCCCTTTTTTTGGCTTTCCGCCATTACTGGAGGTTTTTGTTTCCCCGAATTAAATGCTTCACCAGCTTTAAACCCTTTTGGGGGGTCCCCCCCGGTTGCCCCGGTTTTCCGCTTTAACCCCCCGACATATATTGGGAAACCCCTTTTCGCTGCCTGTCTCTTTAAGAGAAGCGCTCTTTAAAATGCCCATACATCCTCCACCCTGTGTGGGGCCTGCCCCAGCTCTGGGGGGACACCGGAAAGAGTTTTTTAGGCATGAGACGAGGCAGAAATAGGTAAAAAACGGCTGTTTGGGCCCCGGGTTTTTTTTAAACAGCAGAACAAAACCGATGCCAAAAATGCACAGCAACAACAAAAAAAAAAGCTTGCTCGTCGAGCGGGTTGCTAACAATGGGGTAGCTCCCTCACTAAACACCTTGTTTTTGGGCCTACACTGGCTTTCCCCAGTGTGAACACCTCCAGCCCCAAAAGGGAGACTGGGGTTTCAGCCGACGCCCCGTCAGGGTACCCGCTGACCCTTTTTTGCGCCAGGGAAACCTGGGGTGGAGCCCTGGGGATTAAACACCCACCCTGCTCTTTGCTTACTCCCAATGAAAAACCAAACCCCCGGGAAAGGTGGTAGCCGTTTCTAACGGATTAAACATAGGTCGGGGCCCGTTTGTACTGTCGACATTATTATCAAAAAGGCCTTTTTACTCCACCAAGGCTGCTTATTTTTGGTGGAATGCGGGCCGGGAAATCCCCCAGACAAATGTCCAGAAAACCCGGCTGGGGGTATATACTTTCCCCTTTTAGACCTTCCCAGCTGCGGCCTTTCCCAATTTAAAATATAATATAGCAAAACCCGTACCCTAAAAACCCCCTGGTTTTTTACTATAAAGGGGGGGTGATTGTATATACCGGGGTTTTCTTGTATTTCTACAGCAGCTTAAGGGGGGGGAAAAAAAGGCCAAAAAGGGCCAAGTATGAAACCCGTCCCCGGTTTAAAACTGACAGCCCCCCCCAATCAAAAGCACCCCCTTTCCCTTTCATATTTGTGTATGGAAAAAAGAAAGGGGCGCCCCTGGTTGAAATTGGACAAAAAAGTAAATTTTAGACCTAGACAGTTTTCACATATGTAGCCATATATGTCCCAGCATGCATAAGCCCTCCCACAAAAATAAGCCCTAGCCTTATTTTTGGAAAGACACGGTATTACACATAATAGGTATCACTGAACACATAACAATTTTAAATGTATAAGTTATCATGTTATTTAAAGGGGGTTTTGTCACCCCAATGATTAGCTTTAAACATGTAGGCAAAAGTAGACTATTACCAAATACATTGATGTACTGATTTTGCTTTCTTATGAGCTAGAGGAGATCTTAACTTCTCTTTGTGTACACAAGCTTCCCTAGGTTACCGACCACCTCACTCGCTCTCATTGCTGCTTGTTTACCAGGAACGCACCCCGCTGGGTTATCTCAGCCAAGAGCTTATTTATCTTTGTTATTAACAAACTTTAATCCTTTACAGTTCGGTAGCCTTCTGCCCTGGTGTTAAAACCCCTCCATCACCAATTTCCTTCTAACAGGCTCTGTTATGAATAGCAGAGCTAATTAATCTGAAGCTGGCTGTGAAGACCTGGCTCTGTGATGCAAAACCCCTTAAATCTGTATGGTGAATGCCCCAAAAAATAAATAAAAACCATGCTAAAATTACTTTTTTTTCATCCTCACAAAAAATAATTATAAAAATAAAAACGGATCAAAAACTTTTATACCAACATGATACCAATGTTAATTAATCCTGCATATAAAAATCCCTTATGCAGTTCAATGAACAGTAAAAGAAAAGTTATTGCTCTAGTATATAGTAACATAAAAATTTGACTTTTTTAAAGCATTTTTAAGTGGAAATATGTTTTATTAATGTGAGGATTAATAAAAGGAGGAGGGTCCTATAACAAGAAATTTAAAATGGGGTGCATGGTGTAATATGGGAGTGTAGTTTCTTCTCTTCATTTGCTATACAGTGAAGGAAATAATTATTTGATCCCTTGCTGATTGTGTAAGTTTTGCCCCCTGACAAAGACTGAACAGTCTAGATTTTTAAAGGGGGGGTTTTTTTAACCTGAGAGATATCCAATATAAAATCCAGAAAACACATTGTTTAAATTAATATACATTTATTTCAATTTTTCAGTGAGAAAAAAGTATTTGATCCCTCTGGGAAACAAGACTTAAAACTTGTGGTAAAACTTTTTTGGCAACACAGAGTCAGACATTTTTTGTAGTTTATGAGAGGTTTGCACGCATGTCAGGAGGGGTTTTTTGGTCCCCTTCTCTTTGCAGGTCATTTTAAAATATTAAATTTGAGTCTGTCGTTTTGGAACCCAGCTACACTCCCTCCGTAAGTTTTTATGGGATTAAGGTCTGTAGACTGGGTAGGCATCCCTACCTTAATGCGCTTCTTTTTGGCCCTCCTCTTTTTCCCGGCGTATGTTTTTTTTCATTATCTTTTCTGGAAGATCCTTTTACAACCCCTTTTTAATATTTATGGGGGGGGGAAAGGAATTGCCCCCAGGATTACGGGAATGGCCCACCATGCTCCCCCTTTGCTGTGAAGTGTCCTGCCCCTTTGCAAGAAACACCCCCAAAACTATTTTTTTCCACCCATGTTGCAGTGGGTATGTTTTTTGGGTAATAGGGAGCATTTCTCTTCCTTAAACCGGCAAGTTGATTAAAGCCCAAAAAAACTCAATTTTTTTTCTCATCAAACCCCACCCTTCTCCCAATCACTCCAGAATCATCCCGGGGTTAATTTGGGAAATGTTTAGACAGGCCGCACATGTGCCTTCCTTTACAGGGGGGGGCCTTGTGGGGCCCCCGCAAATTTTAAACCATTACAGCGAATGTGTTACCAAAGGTTTTCTTGGACTGTGGTCCCAGCTGCCCCGGTCATTAAAATTCCCCTGGTATTTTAGGCTAATCTCTCACCCTTTATCATGACAAGGATACTCCACAAGGTGAGATTTTGCACGGTGGCCCAACCCATGTCAATTAACAGTCCACTTTGTATCTCTTCCATTTTTTTACTATTGCACCAACAGTTGTCTCCTTCTCACCCAGCGTGTTACTTATGGCTTTGTAGCCCATTCCAGCTTTATGCAGGTCAATGATCTTGTTTCTGACATCCTTAGAAAGCTCTTTGGTCTTGCCCATGTTGTAGAGGTTAGTCTGACTGATTAATTGAGTCTGTGGACAGGAGTTTTTTTTATAAAGGTGACTATTTAAGACAGCTGTCTTTAATGCAGGTAACAAGTTGATTAGGAGTGTTTAACTGGTCTGTAGGAGCCAGAACTCCTAATGGTTGGTAGGGGATCAAATACTTATTTCTCTCTGCAAAATACAAATAAATTTAAATAGGAATAATCTTCCATGGCACGCTATGACCTATGCATCACTAAATATGAAACCTGCTTTTTAAACATAGTGGTCCACAGCCATGAAGGACAGCTATCCGACGGGAGGTGGCCCTAAGCTGAAGTTTTGCGCCAGGGCCTATGAGCCTTTAGCTGTGCCTCTGCCTCTATGGCATTCTGCAGTGATATTGAGGGTTATCATACCTACAGGATCTTTGGTGATATGATAGTCACACAAGAAATCCCCTGTAGATCTATTTAAATAAACCTACCATGGAAAAGGCTCATTTCTCGGAGTGGGCAGGGCTAGCAACCACCAGCAGCACCCTTGCCCCATTCAATGCACCCAGTGCTATGGGCGGTCAAGAAATAACCCTGGTTACAACACATTAAACGGCACTATAGCTTTAATCTAGTGGAGAAGACGTAAATACCACAGCATAAAAATTTAGGTTAACCAGATAAGCGTCTTTACCCAAAAAAGTACTCCTACTGTTCTCCTACACTGATTCCACTTGCCCAAACTTTTCATGAAGAAAATTTAGATGTGGATGAGAAGTTAAGAAATGTTATCTGCATGCTATGGAAAACAAGTCCATTGATTTTATTTTTCATTTAATTTTCATATAGACATTCTACATACATTTTAAAAAATATATTTTCAGCCCAGTTCAAAGTGGTGACTTGAGCGTCTTTGGGTGCAGTTTTGACTTGAACGGTCACAGCACAGAAAATTATTTTCCACAGTAATGCTTTTAATTGCATTGTGTTCCCTTCTATATGAAAGACAATAAGGCTCTTTTCACACTGTGTTAACAGTGCATGTTTACTGTACATACCAGGAAAAATCCCAACTCATATGGTAAATGGAGAAATACCGCACATGTGGTTTTCCACATATTAGAAACAAGCTACCCACACTTCATACCAAGAGAGACACATTAGCTTGCAAAGGCTGAAGCCATGGTATTTTTTTCACCCATATCTCTAACAGCCAGTGTCTGACTGTGGTGCCTCAAGCACAGGGCTGGGACAACAGGTAGGTGAAGATAGGCGACCCCCTAGGGCGCCACTTCATCTCAGGCAAAAAAAGGGGCTCAAAGAGATATGGATTGGGCTGAATTCTCCATAGAGGGGTGCTGTATGCCTTATTTGCTTAGGGCACCAAAATGCCTTGTGCCAGTTCCGCTCAAGCCCACTGGTGGGGTTGATTCTTGGGGCCTACCCTACAGCTACTGTACAAGACTGCATAGACCTTTTCCACTTGCCTCTTATTTTCTTCCTCTCTTTCTCTTCCTTTTTGCCTCTGCCATGTGCACAGTCTTGAATCCCACTGAAACAGAACAGCGTGATGTTGTCATCTTTCTGACCTGTTGTAACTGCGCTGGTTGACATGGACGATAAACAAAACTTATAATGGAAATTAAGCCAACAAGCATTTGCATACAAGGAATATGAAGCATCTATCAAAAATAAATGTAGGGACTTACTAATAGATGACGGACAGCAAGACTGACAATGACACAGATGGAGATTGAGATGGAGATTGAATGATAAATGACTTGAATGCAGAAGCAAGACACCAAACAATACCAGACAAAAACAATTAAGGGTTAATCCACACGACAAGCATTTCCAGTCAGAAGTCAAGGAGGATTCAGATTTTAAAAGCCATCAAAAACTGACTGTAAACTATCCCCACAGACCTCAATTGAAAATCCACGTTCTAGTCCACAGGATTCTGAGGTCGGATTTCAAAACCACAATTTTTTTTAAAAAAAGAACATGCCCAATTTTCCATCATATTTCGCTCACAAAACACCAGAAAATTTACTATTGAAGTCAATGGGATGGCAAGAAAAATGACCAGAAAGTGTTGTGAAAGGTTTTCTTGGCGCAGATTTTAACATGGATCTGTGTCCAAAAACTGAATAGTACTCTATGATGCAAAAAAAGATTGAAAACTGAATCCAAAAACCACGTGTAAATCCGACAGAAATAGGCATCAAAAGAGAAAATCGAGTTATAAATCCTTGGGTTCTTGTGTAAAATACAGTTCAAATACTCGTTGGA
This sequence comes from Phyllomedusa bahiana, assembly GCA_025379985.1. Lineage (NCBI taxonomy): Eukaryota > Metazoa > Chordata > Amphibia > Anura > Hylidae > Phyllomedusa > Phyllomedusa bahiana. Next base: position 172,217 of record JAODAL010002814.1, on the reverse strand, counting down.
TGACGCAGTTTTAGGATTCAGAATCAGACAAGTATTTTGTTCTTTGTCGTGTGGATGTACTATAACTCTGTCCCTAGCACTTGCTCTAACCCCAAACCCTGGGTCTTATTCTATCCCTGACAATATTCCTACCAATGCCCTTAGTTATGCTGACCCTAACCAAAACATAGTGAGAAACTGACATGGGACAGAACAGAAGCAACAGAGAACTAAAGACAAACAGGGTTCTAACTAACTAGAAACAGAAAACTAATCGAAACAGGACTGAATGCTAGAAACAGAATGCAACCAGCTCACAAGACACAAGCTCTGAGCACAGAATACTCTGAGCCAGCCATCAAGTGAAGCTCAGATTTAAAGGGGGCTAGCAATCAACCATTCTCAATAATTGAGCTCACTTGTGCTACAAGGTCAGCTGAATTCTGAGAGTTGTTTGAGGCAGTTGCATGGCAAAAACCTCATTTGATCTAGTAAGCAGGAGAAGTCAAAAACGGCAGGAGCATTCCTAACATTTGTAACCACTGCAAACCTAGGGCTCCCGGGCTCCTGAGTTGCCTTTACCTAGCTATGGGTGAGTATGTATGATAGTCAGTTACTAAAATACCAATATACGCAGTCAAGTCACGGTATTATGGCTAGTATCCAGAGTAACTACAATGTGCAGCAGGGACAGCAGCTAGAAGGGGGCCAGGTTAATACTTTTAAGACTTGGTCTTAGTTTCCAACTAATGACAGAAAATTCTAGCTTTAAAGGGGTTTTACCATGAGGTCAAAACCCCTGCACTGGCCACATGCAGTATGTCGGCCATGAATGTGAATAAGGAAGGCGGTGTTTTCGGCCATCCTCTACATTCACTTCTATGAGAGCCTCAAAACATACTCAAGCCCACAAACTCAGCTATCGTCAGAAGCTCCCACAGAAGTGAATGAGGACGGCCACAAGCGCCACCCTCCTCAATCACATGCAAGGCTGGATTACACCTCTCTGCGAGTGGCCAGTGCAGGGGTTTTTACCTCATGGTTAAACCCCTTTAAAATTCTAGGTATGCTTATCATTTTTTGTATTTGTATTGTCTGCATGGTGCTGCCTCTTTTTTTAGTTGTGCACGCCATCCATCCACATAGTCTATTTTTAATCAGAACAGAGTGTAGCTGGAACTTTAGTCAGAGAAAATATAGGGTTAAGTGATTTGTTAGTTATTTAGTTAAGGCTTAAATGTTCTTAATGTCTAAGATCTAGGAATTTGCTGTTGACCTTGCTTTTCCTAAAGCACTTAGGCCGACATGTATAATTTTTGGCGCACAGACGACAATTTTTTTTCGTGCATTAGTAGCGCAGAATGTGCCTGAATTCATAAACCTATTCTTCTGTGGGTCATAGATCTTGTGCTTTCTAGCTACAAAGTGACAATTCAGGCTCAGGTAAACCACTTTTAAATTGGTCTACCTGTTCCAACAGTAATGCGCATGGTTTTTCCGTACTAAAGTCATAAATGTGTAGAATACTACGGTTGGAGTGGGACAAGCCTCCAAAACACCCCCTGATCTCAGGCGCAGTACAAAGTGCCGCGGGCGCGTTATAATGCGTCTTATTTTGGAGTTTGCCTGCTCATACATCGAGCATACAGGGCTGCGCCAGTTTTTCTGCTGAAAGGACACCAGACTACTGCCGCAGGCCTATACATACATGTCACCCTTAGGCCTCGTTCACACGGCTTATTGTGGGACGGATTGGAGCCGTACTGCGCGCCGGATTTGCGCTGCAGTACGGCTCCTATCCATCCCAGTAACTACGGTAATCCACAGTTCTCATAGAGAACTATGGATTCCGTCGCTCCTCCCCGCTCGGCGAATCCACCGCGGGGGGAGAAAGTGACATGCACATTATTTACGGCGTGTACGCGCCGTGAACAATGTGTGTCTATGTGGCCGGCGAGCTGCTCCCCCGCCGCGCCCCCGCCCCTTATTCAAGCCGTAACTCCGGGGGAAATCCGTCCCGCAATTACGGCTTGAATAAGCCGTGTGAACACGGCCTTAGTGTTTGGTTTTTCTAATATAGAAGATATAGATGAAATAAACATTTTTGTATTTACATATAGCAGCAGTGGAAAAACCAAAACAATGGAATGGGATGTACTGATTTTTTCAAATTTTCTGGTACAAGTTTTTAGACAAGTTGTTTTTTCTCCAATATTTTAGCCAAAATATTAAGATTGTCTGCTTGGCCTGCAAAACAAGCAGCAGTATAACAAAAACAAAGATAAGGTAAAGGTTACCGCTTGCGTAGAAGTATGTTGATTAGAAGTAACCAATTATAGTGAATTATTGATGATGTATTAAATATTGTCACACTTTAAGACCAGTTTGTATAAAAATTCATACACAGTAATAAACGCATAGATTTGCTTTTGACATTATTTGATGTCAACAGTCATTCTTCGTCAGCATATGCATATGTACACTTATATTAATTTGGAAACCTGCACAAAGAGGGATAAGTCACGAACCTAAATCGACAACAAATCATGGCACCTCAGATGGGATGGCAGGCGTTGGGATATACCCAAAACCATTGAGGATCAGTGGACTAGGATGAACAGACCAACACACTGCGTAGCAAGGTAAGATCCATTAATCTTACAAAGCTCTGTTCCTCTAAATCTGCATGTTTTCTCTGTTGTGGGTATGTCCCTGCAGCAGAGATGTGGAAAGCAATTTTATAAGAGAAAGATTTTAGTGTATGTCATTTATGGTAAAAAAAAAAAAAAAAAAGAACAGATTGAAGTGGGTTTTGCTCAAGATTGCAAGACCTTTGCATTATTGATTCTTGTATTTCTGCCAAGGCCCAGCAACTATTGACAAGGGACTCTTCCTCAAATGCCTGAGGGAACCCTGAAAAATACCCTATTCAACATGTCTATAGCACCTGATGATTTTGATCATGAGAATCAAGCCTCACAAGCAGATGATTTTACGGATCAGGTGAACAAGGACTATTTCATCCAATGATAAACAAAAGTTACAGAGACTAAACAAGACAAACTTACAGTAGAACTTGAAGAAGTGCTCAGAGACATGCAAGATGAAATACCCAGATTTAACCAGACAATAAACACTTTGCAACCAAGAATAGATGTCCTTAGCAGTCCTACTGTAGTCAACACTCAAATGTTTCTTCTACCAGCCCCTAGTCATTATCCTGAATCCACTTCTGGCAATGTACGGGTGAAACAGAAGCGTCACCAACAAATAGCCAGACCAAAATCCTTCCAGAAAGACCTGATATGAGAATCCCACTCGTCACAAATGTACCATCTAAACTGAAAGTTTTGGCTAACAGACATTGTAGACTGTCTGAAATCTTGACAATAACGAAACAAATTCTAAACCCAGAAGAATATCCCTTGCCTTTTTGTACAGAAATCAAAAGGATCTGGAAGAATTTTAAATGTTACTGGAAAGACCCAGATGGATTAATATAAACTAAGGTAACCAATGCTTTTCTACCAAGAATAACAAGCGCAATAGGAGAGTTCTTTGTACATAAAACCACACAAAATCAGGAGAAGAGTATATAAAGCGACTGACAGAATAGGGACAGAGACACTTATTTGATATATCCACAATTTTTTCCAAAATGTCACAGAAAAAGGAAGAGCCAGCAGAAGTATTTTTCTCCAGATTACAACAGAAATGGACAGATCTGAGGTATGGCACCTGTACTATACACAAGCACATTTTGGCATCTGCATTTTTGAGGGGTTAAATAGACCCATATGTTCAGGACTAATTGTTTCTAAACCTGATTGGCATGCCTGTAACCCGGATGTTTTGTATCAAATCGCAAAAGAAGTTGAGTTAAACCAAAGAGACAGACATCCTCCTGTTAAATGTTATAATTGAGGAAAATCTGGACATTTTAAATGAGATTACTGTGTCCCTCCGAGACAGTGAAACCAAGAGTTACCTCACAGAACTGCCACCAACACCACCTCCAGCAGTGTTTTGAATTACCCTGTAACTATCCATGCGCTTTATGCAATTTTCACACAAGTACAGCTGCAGCAGTATAAAATGATCCAGCGTTGCACCACTCTGAGTCCAACCACTCTAGAGAAGGGGATGAGTGAGGATAGTGATAATTTTAAATGTGAGATCATTTTGGGTAATTGGATTTTATACAAATTTTAATCTCAGCTCTTCAAGGATGGATCGGAGTATGACTGATTAATGGTAGACAGAAGACTTTCGGAGACAGTAAACGCCATCATGAATTTATATGTTTATCCAAAGAAACTGAGGAAGTTCGGATGTGATCAATTGATGATGCAAGGCTAGTTTGAAAGAAATACAATTTGTAACAATTGGGGAATCTCTAAGAACCATTTAAGTAGTCAATAGAGAAGAGAAGAAGAAAAACAACAAATTGTTTAATATCCTACTATATTACCACTCCAGAGTTGGGCTGACAACAGTTGATTCTTGGTCCGCATGTTTTTGGACAAAAAAATGCTCAAGCCACCCCCGGCTTACAACGGGATCGCAGTTGGGTGGTCCTACTCTATATTATCTCTCACCTGGGTCAACTTCAGACCTCTCACTGTGCCAAACGGCCTCCAAAATGCAGAGAGAAAAATAAAAAAAGGACCAACCTCTCAAAGCATAGTGCATTAATATAACAGCCTGTGGAGGTGGGCGGTGCAGGAAACCAAAATGGAGGTATCTACTTCTCCTTATATAGTTTAAAAGCAAATACGTGCCAAATACAACGTATACTTCTGTACAGAAAAAACATTTCTGAAAAAAAACACTGCGAACCTGGGTGCCACTGGCATGGCTGCGGCACATATACATATGCACACAGTCCAATACCAGTGGCACACCACTGCAAAAAGGGCAAAAAAAAACACATGGAAATCTCCAAAGAAGCATTTTATGCTATCTACAATATATGAAAAAACTTTGAGATTCTTGGTCAGCATGTTTTTGGCCAAAAAATGCTCAAACCACCCCGGCTTACAACGGGATCTCAGTTGGGTGGTCCTACTCTATATTATCTCTCACCTGGGTCAACTTCAGACCTCTCACTGTGCCAAACGGGCTTCAAAATGCAGAGAGAAAAATAAAAAAAGCACCAACCTTTCAGAGCATAGTGCATTGATATAACAGCCTGTGGAGGTGGGCGGTGCAGGAAACCAAAATGGAGGTATCTACTTCTCCTTATATAGTTTAAAAGCAAATATGTGCCAAATACAACGTATAGTTCTGAACAGAAAAACATTTCTGAAAAAAAACACTGCAAACCTTTTTCTCTCTGCATTTTGGAGGCCGTTTGGCACAGTGAGAGGTCTGAAGTTGACCCAGGTGAGAGATAATATAGAGTAGGACCACCCAACTGAGATCCCGTTGTAAGCCGGGGGTGGCTTGAGCATTTTTTGACCAAAAACATGCGGACCAAGAATCTCAAAGTTTTGACAACAGTTGATGGATCCTTATTTTTAAACTATATCAATGCCTCATACATAGATGGCTATAAAGAGAGGAATAGGTTAATAGCAGTTTAAGATACTACAGAACCCCTTTTGACTGACGACTCATCACTCGTGACATTGTGTTGGTGCTTCTTGTTTGTTTTATGCTTATTTTATGGCCAGATGTTAAATCAGAATCTTAAAAGAACAGCAGCTTACCCACTGTAGTCAAGAAACACTTCCCAATTCCAGTGGAACATTTAGAGAGGTCTGCAGGGATACTGGATATACAAACGTATATACAGAGACTCTTTATATGGTTTTTGGTACGAAGGTGCCCCTAGGTTCGGATTTTAAATTTCCTATAATGACTCCAGATGCAGCATAATGGCTTGATGATTTACATGACAGAACCCACAACCTCTGAATCAGAATTAATGGAATTGACAAACTTACAAAACCTTTGGCTAATAAGTCAAGAGAGAGAGGGAGAGGGAGAAAGAGAGGGAGAGCTTTTGTTGTGGTTTCCCTCCCTCTCTACAGGGGGCACTCATAGCCTGGAGCCTGAAGACTGTGTGGTCAATCACTTAAAGTGACGAGTTTAAAGACCACTGCTGGGTGACCACTTAAAAACACGTGAGAGGAGCACTGAAACCAGCTACACTTTGATAGATCCTCCAGTGTAGGATTCCCAAAGAGGAGTGAAAAGAGAGACTGACCTCGCCCACTTTCCTTGTTAAGTCAAATTGGATTCACACCTATCATTTTGAGAAAGTCCTCTTCTCAGGATCTTCTACACTTTCTACGTTTAACCCCTTAAGGACCTTGTGGTTTTTTCTGGTTGACACGTTGTTTTTTTCCTACTCGCACTCCGAGAGCCATAACTTTTTTATTTTTTCACCTATATAGACATATGAAGGCTTTTATTTTGCGAGATAAGATTTACTTTCTAACAGTGTTTACTGTACTATAAAATATACTGGAAACCGCAAAAAAATTCCAAAAATGTAAAAAAAAAGTAATTGCAGCACGTTTGCAGGTTTTTTTTTTTAGGCCGTTCACTCTCCGGTAAAAATGATGTGTCATCTGTATTCTACAGGTTGATATGCGTGCAGCAATACCAAACATGTATGGTTTTCAGTATGTTTTGGTACCATAAAAAAATTCCCAAAATTGTATTTTTGAAATTTGCACCGCGGCGCCATTTTCTGCAACCAATAACTTTTTGATAATAACACCGACAGACTTGAGTGAGGCGGCATTTCTTGCAGGCTGAAGTGTACTTTTTATTGGTACCAGTTTGATCAATTTTATTCCAGTTTTTAGAAGATGTAAAATGATGAAGTGATGGCAACCTTCACAAGGCTTCCAACTGCCATGTCAACTGATCGAAACCCCGTAATTTGGTGCGCGGCACCATTCCACATTTATTTAGATGGCGTGGCCTTGTTTGCCTTGGGTCTAAAGGATTAAACAGAGTGGGATGGTGGCGACTCTCCTAGAATCTTCAGAAGAAAATTATAATACAGTACCATCCCTCCCCCCCCCCCCCAAAAAAAAATAAAAAATAAAAAAAGATTTCTGAGAGATGCATGGGGGAATGGAGTGCCACAAAAAGTCCCAGTCATAACTTGGCTGTATGAAGACCAATCTCCTTTGTGCGAGGGGGCAGCCGCCGATAAGAAAGTACCCTTTACAGTCCCTTAGAAATTAGAACAAAAGAAGGGAATTGTCAGAGAAAATTTAGGATTAAGTGATTTGTTAGTTCTTCAGTTTAGGCTTAAATGTTTTTTATTTCTAAGATTTGGAAATTTGCTTTTGACCTTGCTCTGCCTGAAGTGCTTAGTCCTTGGTTTTCCTAATCTGTAGTTATAGATGTAATAAACATTTTTATACTTACATATGATGACAAGGGAAACACCAAAACAATGGAAGGCACTGAATTGTATTATTTATGTAGATTTCTCGGAATTTTCTGGAACAAGTTTCTAAACAAGTTGTTTTTTCTCTAATGTTTTGGCCAAAATATTAATTAAGATTGACTGCTTGGCCTGCAAAACAGAAGTGTAATGAAAACAATGATAAGGTAAAGGTTAACGCTTGCGTAAAAGTATCTTGATTAGAAGTAACTATAATAGAAGCAATTAAGAAACCAATAATAATGAATTAAGGATGATGTATTAAATATTGTCACGCCTTACGACCAGCTTTTATAAATACTCATATGCATAGTAATAAACTCAGAGAGTTCCTTTTGACATTACTTGATGTCAACAATCATTCTTCATCATCAACATATGCATATGCACACTTAGGGCATGTCCCCACGACAAGGGGTTTCGGCCGGTTTTTCAGCCTGTTTGCAGTTTTTCAGACCGCCTGAAAAACCAGCCGAAAATGAGCACAATTGTGCTCTATGCAAAACCTGTGCAGCAGTCCCCACTGCACAGGTTTTGCCGTCGGACGGTTTTGCTGCCGGCGGTCCGCTCAGAAAACGTTGTAGAAGCATAATCTTCCGTCCGGTTTCCCGACAGAAGATGTGCTTCTCAATGGGAGGGGGGAGGGCTGTTCTCCACTAATCGCGGCCGGTATTTGTCCTATGCAGTGGGAACGCGCCCTTATATTAATTTGAAAACCTGCACAACAAGGGATAGGTTGTGGACTTATAATGATAAAACCTTAATTCACTGAAAGAGAAATGGCCTGAAAAGGCACCAAACGAGGTGAAAACGTTATAGTGTAGGTCCACATCTGAACTGAGATCACGTTCTAGTTGGTGGATGAGCGCCCACACTTTCGATCAAAAATGTGTTAAGAACCTCATATTTTTATGTATCCAAAAGCAGCAAAAATCCATTTTGGAATAGTTCAAATATTCATTGTTTGATTGTCCCTTAGTGTTTTTAGTGTGCTAGTGATACACACACCTTCGTAGTTAATGTTCACCTCTCACATAATTGGCACATAGTGCTCTGCAGTTTTCACTTCGCTCATTTGCAATGGTTCTGTTAGTGCTCTAATAATACACTTTCACCACGACAGCATGTGAACAGTTCACTAACTGCACAGTTTCAGAGATACTACCACACTTGGCCTTAAAACCAATAACAATTTAATTTTGCAACTGATAAATCTGCACTTTTACCCAGCAACAAAGGATATATGTATGTGGAAGCCTGTAGAACACCTTATGTACCCTACAGCCAGATCACGACATGTAACTTCCTTCATGAGCTATACAAACTATAAGGTATGTTCACACAGAGTTTTTCATAAACATGTTTTTGGGTACGTTTTACCAATTTAACAAATATCCAGACAGATCTCGTTGATTTCAATGTAAAAAAAACATATTGCCGTCCACACTATCTGGTCCGTTTTTGGATGTATTTTACGCATCCGAAAAACGTATTGGTTTCAAATTTGAACGTTTATTAATAATAGTAGGGTTTAATTGCTTAATTTGAAAGAAAATGTATTGAAAAACCCATCTGAAAAACAGATTAAAAAATGCATCAAATATGTATCCAAAAACGTATTACAGGTGCGTTTTTGGATACATTTTTTTTAATGCAGTTTTCAATACATTAATTAACGTATTGAAAAAACTTATCTGACACGTATCCAACATACCATGTGTACATGCCCTAACTATAATTAACTATAATAATAGTCAACTATGCAAACGTTATCAACACAGAAAACTGCAACAACAAGACAGCTCTATGACCTATTCAATGTGTTGTCCCTGATGCTGAACACAGAGCTGAAGGCGCTGAATCCAATCGTTTTGAAACTGTACGAAAACTTTCTGTGTTAATAGCTTTTAAATCACAAGAGATATTACAAATCTGGAGGATTCCATCACAACCATGTATGCAATTCTAAAACTTCCTGTCCTAGACAGAAAGTACTAGATCCAACATCTTTGAACCCGTGGACCAGTGCCGGGTCGTGGAGCATGCTCCACTGGTCCACGTCAGCCCAGAGCTCCAAATGACACCAACCGCACATTGACTTTATTGGCATTTACTCTGCACGGTCGCTTTAAGACGGCTGTGCAGAGTTAGCAGTTGCACGCAAAGGGTGACATGTATGTACAGGACTGCACCAGAAGTATGACGTCTGTTCGCTATTTTTTTAATCGAACGCACTCCAAAATTAGGCGCATTATAATGCACCTGTGGCACTGTGTAATGCGCCTAAGATCGGCGAGGGGTGTGGGGGGCATGCGGGAGGCTTGTCGCACTACAGCTGTAAGATTCTACACATTTATGACTTTGGAACGGCAAAACAAGGCACATTAATGCTGGAACAGGTAAACCACTTTTAAAGTGGTCTACCTGTGCCAGAGTTATTGCTTAGTAGCTAGGAAGCGCTAAATCTATGACTCGCAGTAGAACAGGTTGATAGATTCAGGCAAATTCTACGCTACTAATGTGCGCAAAAAAAATAGCGCCTGAGCACCAAAATACATACATACAAGTCACCCAAAGTGTGCAGCTGCTTCACCAGGGAGAAAGCAGGGACAGTTTATTACTGTCTCTGCTTTCCCAATCGTTGTATATACAGTGCTTAATGAGCACTGTATATAGACATCAACGGCGCAGGGGCTGTGATTCAGCAATGTCATCACGCCCCTTGTGCTGTTGTATCTCACTGGACACTAGCTCCTGGAGCAAGCAGCTCAGCAAGGGATCGGGGAGAGGTGAGTAACTTTATTTTTTTTATCAGCCTGCCTGTATACCAACAGGAGGCATGTAATTACCTACAGGGGGCATATATGAGTCTACCTACATGGGGCATGTTTATTTATAACTACCTACAGGGGGCATATACATAACTACCTACATGGTGCATATATGTGACTACCAGCAGGGGGCATATAAGTGACTACCTACAATAGGCATATATGCGACTACCTACAGGGGGCATATATGTAATTACCTATGGTGGACATATATATCACTACCTACCAGTGGCATATATGTGACTACCTACAGGGGGCATATATGTAAATACCTACATGGGGCATATATATATATAAATATAATATATATTTTATATATCTACCTACGGGGCATTTATTTTAAAAAACCCCTGCAAGTGGCATTATAGATCCCTCGGGGGGCATATAACTATCTAGAAGGGGCATAAATAAATATACCTACCTACAGGGGAAATATTTATATATACCTACAGAGGGCATACGGTATATATCTAACTTCAGGGGCATGTAACTATCTACCGGGGACCTGAAAATGTATACATACTTACAGAGGGCATGCAATCCCTTACAGAAACTATAATTCCCTACAGAATTTTTTCTTACCTACGATGGGCTATATTCGGACCTACATACAGGGGGGGGTGACATACCTACCTACCTAAAGAGGGCCTACATACCTAGCTACGATGGCCTTTATTTCTATCTTCAAGAGCCCTAAATACCTACCCACCTACCTATAGACTGTGGCGGGTGCTCCCACGATCCACACCTAAGGTCGCAGGCACACCCATACCCCCATTGCCCCTGAAAGGGTTCTAGTGCCACACTCGCAGCCCACCCCTATGCCCCTCGCTCCTTGTTGCTTTCCCTCCCAGGCGGGCAACACTCATAAAATTGAAAGGCCAACCCAGTGATTTGGCAATCACAGGCGTTTACTCTTTTAAAACCCTCCCCCTTCCCTTCCTTCCCGGATCCATGTGTGTTGGGCCCCTATGTGTAAAAGTGTTTCTTAGGTTTTTGTCCTTTTTTGTCCCCAGTTCCTTCGCAAACGGCCCTAAACCCAACCTTGCCCACATGCTTGACCTTCCTGCATATCTAACCAATTTGTACCATGCATACCTCGGCAGGCAAGTCGGTGGGGGGTACGCCCTGGGTTCGCCGTACAGCAAGTTTCCCCCTGTTTTTTTGGGGCTATTGAAAACCAAAGGGGCCCCTTAGACTCCACCCCCGGGTGGGGCTATAATCGCCATTTTGGCCCATGGATCCACTTTTCTGGTCTACAGTTGGACCGGCTATGGATCCTCCCAAAGGCCGATACCAAGATGTCTCCCGGGTTCCCCCACAGTCCCCCAAACAACCGCAGATCACAGGTGCAACAACTGATGCTATGTGCGGAGCTTTGAAACCATTTAGCCCGTCACTGGGGCTTTCCCAGATCAAGGGCTCCTAGTGATCTCCGCAGCCCCCAAAGCTTCCATCGGTTCCTGGGAAATTTATTGTGCCCTGTGCTCCGGAAGAGTATTCTAAATGGGGACGTTGCTCTCTGGTGGCCAGGCATCTTGATGATCCTGGGGAGAGAATTTGTAACTAAATTCCTATCCCCGGGCGGCCCAATCTTGTTAAAGACATCAAAGAACCCCTTTGAATCTTGAATCTTGCCCCGCAAAAAGAGCCTGCCTCAACCCACAGGCCAGCTGCGACATTTACCTATTTCTAACAGCCCATGGACTCATATTTCAATGGACTTCATTAACCCCTTAACGACCCTGGACGTATGAGTACGTCCCAGGGCCGCTAAGGGGCTTTGCGGGGGATTGTCCGCTAACCCCTGGCAGAAAAGCCGCGGCGGGGGCCCCGCCCGTGGCCGTTTAACCCATAGCCGCGGCAAAAATGGCCGCGGGTGTCTAATAACCCAAGGGGGCCGCGCACCAATCTTACGGCATGGACAGGGGTGGAGAGCCCTGTAAGGCTCCCCATTTTACATTTCCCGGTTTCCCCCACTTTGGGCCCCTTTAACAGGAATGGGGGAAACCCCATCTTTGTACACCCTAATGCATGACTATGCAATGCATTGGGCTGTATTAAAAATCGGCCCCTAGTGGAAAAAGGCACCATAGGGGACAAAATTTAAAATTTAAAAAAAAAGTATTAAAAAGTTCAAATCACCCACCTTTCTCCATTTTACAAATAAAAATCTTTAAAAAAATAAATTTAAACTATTTTATCCCCCTCCGAAAAAGTCCGATCAATAAAAAAAAAAACTCATTTACCCGTAAGCTGAACACCGTAAAAAAAATTCCAAACGGCCAAAATTGCTTTTTTTTGGTATTTTACTCACTCAAAAAATGGAATAAAATGATCAAAAAATCGATGCAATAAAAAACTTGCGTAAAAAGTACATTCAGCCCCAAAAAATCCCCCCCCTCACTGACGTCCGTAGGTGTTAGACAAAAAAAGTTATTGGTCGCCAAAAAAAGGCCCGGGGGGCGCAAATTTCAAAAATAAAAAATTTTTTTTGGGAAATTTTTTTTTTACGGTACCAAAACAAAACGGAAACCCCTACATGTTTGGTATTGCCGGAATGCTTAACAACCTGTAAAATACAGAAACCATTATTTTACCGAAGATTTGAACGCCGTAAAAGCAAAAACACCAGAAACAGGGCGAAAATACTTTTTTTTTTTTCACAATTTGCCCCATTTGGAATTTTTTTGCAGTTCCCAGTAATTCATCATTCCCAGGGGATTGCGTATAAAAAAGTTTCCTTTTTTTAATGCCCAGAGGACTTTGAGTAAAGGGAACAACATCCTCTGATTGTTTTTTGCACTTAGATCTTTATACAATATGAAGCAATAAATTTCGGGAAATGGGGTACAGATAATTCATGGGGGGTGAAACGGGAAAACCCCTACAAAACGCAAAGAATATGATAATTGAATAATAAATAAGGGAAATAAAAAAACAGAAAAATTTTAGGGAAAAAAAAAAAAAAATTTTTTAAAGGGGACTGGAGGACTATAAGAACAACAGAGTTTATGTTTGGTCCCAGGAGAGACAAATGATACACCTAAATTAACTCAAAAAAACGTGGGCGGGAGGGGAAAATAGATCAGTTAGTTTTCAGATGGGGAAAATTGGATAATACTGACTCTGATATGGGTGACGGAGATTTTAAAAAGACAAAAGATGCATTAAAACCTTAACCCCTCAAAAAAGGGGGTTTCCAAACAAGAAGAACAAAAAAAAAAAAAACAACAAAATGCGGGGACACAAAAGGACTTACCCAGGAAAAAATAATAGATAATTTTTCCCAAGTGTATTTTTGACCCCTACATATGATGCACAACAAATAAAAAATTTGAACGAGGGTTAATTTTGTCCGCATCGATTTTGATTTTTTTCAACTATCTTGATCTCAAAAATTTGTTAATTAGTTACTGTAAAAAAAAACATTTTTTAATGGGGAACAACAAAAAACTGTAACACCACTATTGAAAATTTTACAAGCATTTAACGAATATTTGATAAATCATTTTTTGAAAGTCATTTAAAAATCTTTACATGATTGAAAATGAAGCTATGGTTTGGGATATGTTTGATGACACTGTTTCCAAAATAGTTAAATTTTTATAAAATCCAACCCGGAGTTTTTCGTTAAAAAGATAGAGTACCACAATAGCATTTTTCAGAGTAACTAGGGGAACGAGCCCTCCTTCACTAAAAAAAAAGAATAGTGGTATTTTAAAAAAAAGTAGTAATTTTTCCGGGGCCAAATAAAGCATTAAAACATTTTGAAAGACAACACAAATTTTGTAAAAAAAAAGCTGATAAGGGGGGGGTCCCACGGTCTTAATGGAAAAAATTTATTTTTTAGGCAGGAAGCAAGTAAAAGGGACCATATAATTTAAAAAAAAATGAAGACCCACTAACAACTTAAAATAAAGCTGGAAAAATTATTGGATGGGGGAACAAGTTTTGGGGGCCATAACCTTAAACAAAAACAATATTTTAGGTACAAGATCCAACATCTAATTTCCAGGGGGGCCCCAAAAATCCAAAAAGGGCATATTTCCACCTAGCCTCCCCCTATTATATTGGCATTGGATCCTAATGAAGATTAAGTATCTGGGTATAAAATCTACGCCATTGGTACAAAGTAGCCAGGTTAATTAAAGACTCAAAAAGTCCTCAAAGTAATGGTAATAAAAAAAGGACTAGCGAACATACGGGGTTTGGGCTGCGATGTGAAAACCCATATTCTTTTTTTCCACAGTTTTTGCCCTTATGGCGGTCCTTCTTTTTAAAGAATTTAGTGGCTCCACGAAATTGCAGGAAAATTTTATTGAGGGCCAAGTTATCTTTAAAACAACATTTTAAATTCGGGAGTTTATTACCTGCAAACTCGGGGACCCCCATGGGACCACTTCTTCCCCTTCATTGGCCAATTACTTATGTCATGGGGGGGAACACCAAGTTTTCTAAATTGCAGAACCCTTTTTGGAAGCTTTTGGGGTATGGGCCACATGAGACCTCTTTTATATGGGGTCGCGATGTAGGTCATAAAACCCTTTTTTGGGAATATATTAATTCTAATCCTTTCAATCTTTTAAATTTATAGGGAAAAGGGAAAAAACCCTCCATTTTGGGATATACAAAAAAAAGTGATTTAAATGGCAAGGTGATTTACACACAATATCTAAACGGGGTGGGGGAAACTCGATATTGGGGGCCAATTTGCCATTCGCCTAAACCATAGCGGCTATCCCATATGGTAAATATATCGGGCAACGCCCCGCCTTTGGAATGTTTTATCAAGAGCAAAAAAAAGAAATAGACCGAAGATTTCTAAAAGGGGGTTCAAAAAATATCACCAAAAACACAGCAAAAAAAAAAATTAAGACAAAAAACACAATTACAACTGTAAATTATACAATATTAAATCACATGGGAAAGAACAAACTTACAAACAACTTATATTCCGAAGGGGACAGTAGAAATTTTAAAGAAAATTAAAATTATCTTTTACAAAAAAGAAACATTTTTACCCGGACCCATTCTAAGTAAAAAAATTAGATAGGGGGTTATGTTGACCAAAAGGGGGTAAAAAATAGGGGACACAATTTTTCCCCTGTATTACCCAAATTTAGAATACATAAAGACTGGCTTTCTTCCAAACTTTTTGCATTGGGGGAATACTTTGCATATGTGTAAATTAGTAAAAAAACAAAGTCTTTAGTGACACCCCTGGAGAAAAAAAGTTAAAATATTCAACGTTCCTAACGCGATTTGCCCCAAGTAATATATGTTATCGAATGTCGTTAGCAAAATTTAAAACTTGGGAGTACGTACGTAAAATTTAAAATAAGAATTATGAACACCTTTGCATCAAAAAAAACTATAGGCCAAGTTTCCCGGAAACCCAAAACACTTTATTCAAAACCATCATGGGACGAACAAATCTTAATTCTATGCAATTTAAGCATAGAAAACCCTACGGGGGGGCAAATTGGGTAGGGAAAAATTAAGACAAAGGTTTTTTTGGGTTTTAAAGCTAAAAAACAGAACCCCAAAGGGTTTAACTATAGAAGTGATCATTTTTTAAAATTGATATGTTATATAGATTTTTGTATTGGGTTTTCCGGTATATGTATAAAATACCCACCGGGGGGTATACGCAGGTTTGTAAATCAATAAATACTGATTGGTTTTTAAAAGTTTTTAAACAATGCATGTATCAGTTTCACTACCTGAAAGGGCTATTGAGCCTGAAAGGCGGGGTTATCAGCCCCTTTTTTCGTCGTGGTGTTCCCCCTGCTTAAAAATTTTTGAAAAAAAAAGCTACTATTCCCCGTGCAGAAAACGCCCAAATTGGGGGTTTTTCGCCGAGCAGCCGCTCAGCTGACGAGTGCAGGTGATTACACCGGGCGTGGCGTCTTTTTTAAATGTGGACTGCAGTTTTGTCCTGGCCCTGCTGAAAAGAACATAGCGAATGATTCTACCACAGGATACCAGAAGATCAAGGGGAGCCCCCTTTCCCCTTGGGTTTTATTTCATTTCACGTATAATTTATAGTATATGAAAAACACCTTAAAAGTACATCTGGGCCCGCAAATAAAACCCTCATTGTCTAGTAGGTGGAAAAAATAAAAAAGTTTTGGCTTTCAGAAGGTGAGGGGGAAAAACAAGTGTCACCCAAAAAAAAAAAAACCCCGGGCCTTAAGGGGTTAATGACTACCCCCCACTTCCGGTAAGTAGTAATTTTTGGGGGTATGTCATTTTTCTAAGATGTCACATTTCATTCCTCTCCCGGGTTTTCCCTCTGTCCAACCTTTCGGGGCCCCTTTTTTGCAATAATTCCCTTTTCACGACTTCTCCAGCATATTGTCACAGATCGGGGGGTCCAGTTTGTGTAAAGGTTCTGGCCTGCCCACTGTTCACAACTACACATAACGCTGCACTTTTCCTCGCCATACCACCCACAGACAAATGGTCAAGTGAAAAGGGTGAACCAGGTCTTGGGCAACTAGTTGCACCACTTAATGTTTGCGCATCAAGACAATGGGCCAACATATTGCACATTCCTTTCAAGTCCGGACAATTCTGCGGCACTTCCCCGTTTTTTCTAGTCTACGGACAACACCCCCCGCCCGCCACTTTCTCTGTCTTCCAATGTCCATACTGTGGACGATCTGGCCTGGGATCTGACGACCATTTGGGATGAGACATGCCAATCCCTGCAACAAGCCTTGGGTCGTACAAAATCCCAAGCAGATAAAGGCCTTCCACAGACCTCTGCTCTGGAATAAGGTGTGCTGCGACCCAAAAATAATGGTTTTAAAATTCCCACTAAAAACCGGCCCTCTGTTCCTGAGGCTATTCGAGGTACTAAAGCGTATCAACTCACTTGCCTATAAGCTCTGGCTTCTTCCCACAATGTGGGTCCCTAACTCTTTCCATGTCTCCCTGCTGAAACCATTTGTCCTGAATCGTTTCTCTTGGAAGGTTGTCTCCCCTTCTACGGAGGTTGATACCACCAATGATCCTGGCCATGAAGATGATCAGGAGGAGGCAACACTTTCTCATTGACTGGAAGGGGTTCAGGCCCATGAAGCTGCCCGGGGGAAACCCGAAGACAACATCTTGGACCATGAGCTGGTTCTGAAGTTTCTCCAGGCTATAAAGAGGGGGAGGCCAAAGGAGGGGATACTGTTACGGTGCTCCCGCAACCCACATCTTGGGTCGTGGGCACACCCATATCCTTGTTGCTCCCGCACTAGGTTCTGTGAGTGGCGCCGCAACCCGACTTGCCCCAGCTCGTCTTACTCACCAGCCCTCATCGAGGTTCTGCTGGCTGTCGCACACACCCCGCCTTCTAGGGTGCGCGGCATCTCAGTAAAATTTAAACGGCGTGCCAAAGATTTGCTATCACCCCGGCACTGAACCCATTTCCCTCCCCCTTTTCCCGCCTTTTCTGGATCCAAGTGTCATAGTGCCCTTTTTGAAAGCATTCCTTAGTTTTTCTCTCCCGGCACCAGTTTCCTCTTAATCCCTTACCACAACCTTCTGCCTGCCCCGACCTTCCGTCTTCCCTAATTCGGCCTGTCTAACGAATTTGTACCACACATAGCTCGCCCCTACCCCAAAGGCAAGTGCCCCCAGGGGTTTCGACCCGGGGGGGCGCCCGCCGCAGAAGCCTTCATACCTTGTGGCGGGCTCTGGTGAAAACCAACAGCCCCTTAGACTCCGTTCCCTGGTGTGGCACATACAATCACCAGCGATGGCACAGTGGATCCACTATATCTGGTTGTTACACAGGCAGCCAATATAACTACCTACTAGGGTCCTAAGTTGCAACCTATTGGGGGACCTATAAATCTACCTACTTAATGGGGCACACAGAGCTGATTATATAGAGTTGAAACCAGAAGTTTATATAAACTATATGAAAAGATACATATTCATGTTTTTCTCACCAACTGACATGAAATCAGAATAAACCTTACCTGTTTTAGGCAATTTAGAATTACCCATATTATTTATTTGCCAAATGCCAGAATAATAGAGAATTTTTTTGCCATTTTTATTACTTCCTGCAAATCCCAAAAAGGTAACGGGGGAAATATGCCCCTTTTAAAACATTTGGGGCAGCCCCCTAGGATAGTTATGTCTTTGGGGAAATTTGATAGGTTTATTGGAACATTTGAGTTTAAATTTGAGACCAGCTTGAGTATTTTAGAACACCAAAACACACTTCATAGCCCAAAATATCAGGAAGAGAATTTGGACTTGCATAAGTCTGGATCATCCTTGGGTGCAATTTCCAGACAATGTTTCCCAAAAGTGAAAAAAATGAAAATTTTTTCCCAATTGGGGAAATCGACACAGGTTTTCCCCAAATTTTTACAAAAATTTTTTTCAGGATTCATACATTTAACAACTGCCACAGTGATCATGTTGTCTATTCGATATGTTGTAGTCAATGTCATACAAAATAAGGGGGTTTAAAAAAAGTTTCTCATTTCTTAAACTTCTGGACACTTAGGGCTTTTTTTTCCGTCTGCTTGGGTTTGTATCCTTATGGAAAAGCTTTAAGGGAATGTGTTTTTCCTATGGTCACGACTAAGAGCCCAGGGTGGTGGCTTGAAATGCGTAGATCTTCTCCATGTGTTTATTGATTTTGTATCATATGTTTGTATTGTAATATACCAATAAAAGCGTGTTTTAACTGGAATATATACGAGTGCTGGAAGAACACTTGTCTGTGTGGGATTTCTCTATTCATTCAATTTCCAGATACCTAAAGGTGCCTCACTCATCTGTACAAACAATTATAGGCAAGTACAAACAAGATGGGAATGTGCATCCATCATACCACTCAGGAAGGGTACTGGTTCTGTGTCTCAGAGATGAACGTGCTTTGGCCTTACATGTGCATATCAACCCAAGAACAAAAGCAAAAGACCTTGTGAAGATGCTGGCGGAAGCTGGTAAGATTGTGTCGATTGTGATTGTGAAACGATTACTGTATCAACATAGGCTGAAAGGCCACTCTGCCAGGAAGAAGCCTTTACTCCAAAAGAAACATATAAAAGCCAAATTAATATTTCCAAATGCACACAGGAACAAAGACCTACATTTTTGAAAACATGTCCTATGGTCTGACTAAACTAAAATTGAATTGGCCATAATGACCATCATTACATTTGGAGGAAAAAGGGAGAAGCTTGGAAGCCTAAGAACACCATCCCAACTGTGAAACACAGGAGTGGCAGCATCATGTTGTGGGGTTGTTTTGCTGCAGGAGGGACTGGTACACTTCACAAAATAGATGTAATCATGAGGAGAGAAGATTATGTGACAATACTGAAGCAACATCTCAAGACATCAGCCAGGAAGTTAAAGGAGTTGTCTCACTATATGTTTTCAGTCTACCTCAGTGTGTCTGGCACCATAGGGTTTTTGAATTCAGAGGCGTGCTTCTTGTCTGCCTCTTCTCCTCCCCCTTCCCCTCAGCACACAGACAGCTCTCCTCCTCTGACTGCAGTAACTTCTATACAGCAGGGGGAGGGGGAGAGGGTTTGCTGCCAGAGTTAAACCTGTGTGTGCCTGCCTAGATCTGCTGCTCACTGCTGGATCAGCTGCACTGTGTGGCTGCTGTGGCTGAGCTCTTGCTGCTCCTCTCCACAGAGTCAGAAGACAGCAGGGAGAGGGCTGATCTATGAGTGGCTATGGAGCCAGAGGTCTGTGAAGCTGTGTATGCTAATAGCAGAGCAGGGGGGATGTAAAGGTTCCTATACCCCCTGGTTAGCATACAAATCTCCACGGACATCTCAAGCAACAACAAACAAAACCTGTTCTGTGCTGTCCTCCCATCAGAACAGACACAGGGCAGCTGTGAAGTGTGTTACTATAATCACGATGTGTCACTAATACAGCAGAGCAGGGAGGGATATGAACCGTTCACATGCCCCCCTGATCTGTTCTATTAGTATAGTCAAAGCTCCACAGACACATCATGATTATAGTAACACACTTCACTGCTGTCACATCGTACTGACCACAGATCAGCCTCACCTCTGCTCTCCTCAATCTGTGTAGAGAGCAGGAGGGAGCAGGCACACAAGGGTTAATCCAGGCAGCAGAGCTACACAGACACAGAGCCCTTTCCCTCCCTCCCCTACAGAAGCATCACAAGTGGCCTCCTACTGTGCAGGAGGGGCTTTGTGCTCTAACCTGCATTGAGAAGCTGATGACGTCACCAGCACTGGCAGCCAATGAGAGAAAAATCAACAGGTCGGTGGCTATAGTGATTTGAGTAGCTGATGGACTCCGACTACCAGGGATAACTCAAAATCAGTAGGACATTTGTAATGAACATATATTGCAAAGCTGCTTTTTTTTTAAAGATCTTTTAAAGGAGTTGTCTCACTACAGACTTTCAGCCTACCTCAGTGTGTCTGGCAGGATAGGATGTTTTAATTCAGGGGCGTGCTTCTTGGCTGCCTCTTCTCCTCCCCCTTCCCCTCAGCACACAGACAGCTCTCCTGCAGTAACTTCTATACAGCGGTGGGGAGGGGGGGGGTGAGGGGGTTTGCTGCCAGAGCTGCTAACTGCTGGATCAGCTGCACTGTGCTGTGGCCGAGCTCTTGCTGCTCCTCTCCACAGAGTCAGGAGACAGGAGAGGGCTGATCTATGAGTGTGGAAAGGTCTGTGAAACTGTGTATGCTAATAGCAGAGCAGGAGGGGATGTAAGTGTTCCTATACCCCCTGCTTAGCATACAAATCTCCATGGACATCTCAAGCAACAACAAACACAAACACTGTCCTCCCATCAGAACAGACACAGGGCAGCTGTGAAGTGTTTTACTATAATCACCACGTGTCACTAATACAGCAGAGCAGGGACGGATATGAACTGTTAACATGCCCCCCTGATCTGTTCTATTAGTATAGTCAAAGCTCCACAGACACATCATGATTATAGTAACACACTTCACTGCTGTCACATCGTACTGACCACAGATCAGCCTCTGACTCTGCTCTCTTCAATCTGTGTAGAGAGCAGGAGGGAGCAGGCACAACAGGTTAATCCAGGAGCCAGCTACACATGGGATAGACCCCCCCCCTCACCTACAGAAGCATCACATACTGTGTGGGAGGGGCTCTGTGCTCTGACCTGTATTGAGAAGCTGATGAATCACCAGCACTGGCAGCCAGTGAGATAAAAATCAACAGGTCAGTGGCTCTAGTGATTTGAGAAGCTGATGCACTCCTACTACCAAGGATAACACAAAATCAGTAGGACATTTGTAATGAACGTATATTGCAAAGCTGCTAGTTTTTTAAAGATCTTTTAATTAAAACCCAATCATTGTAGCGAGACAACCCCTTTAATTAAAACCCAATCATTGTAGCGAGACAACCCCTTTAAAGCTTGGTGGAAATGGGTCTTTCAAATGGACAATGACTCAAAGCATACTGCAAAACTGGTTACAAAGTGGCTTAAGGATAACCAAGTCAATGTTTTGGAATGGCGATCACAAAGCCCTGATCTCAATCCTGTTGAACATTTATGGGCAAAAGTGAAAAGGCAGGTGTGAGCAAGGCGACCTACAAACATGGCTCAGTTACACCAGTTCTGTCAGGAGGAATGGGCCAGAATTCATACCAACTATTGTGAGAAGGTTGTGGAAGGATATCCAAAACGTTTGACCCGTCATATAGTTTAAGGGCAATGCTACCTAATACTAATGAAATGTATGTAAACTTTTGACTTTGCAGAAAGTAATAAAAATGCCTTAAAAATATCTGTCTCTCATTATTCTGGCATTTCTAAAAAATTTTGGCCATGAAAAGGTAATATTCTATTCATTCCTGGTTATAAAAACTTGCATAGTTCCTTTTGTAAGGTTTACGTCTGGTTTCAGTATGTAATTAGATACTGATTGCATACTCAAACTACAATAAGTCAGTTTTATTGTCCCCATATATACTAAATGCCTAATTCATTGGTTGTTTGTATTGATTTAAATCAAGCCTATAACCGTCTTACATGTTGGCAGCAGGCAGCCTACCTGTTGAGACCACTTCTGTTATCATTGAAAACAGCCCCAGGAGATTTGTTTACAGGTCAGTTCTGAGGAACAAAATAGCCATGAGGTAATAAATTCACTTGTTCTTTAGGGAAACGAGACATGCAATATATTTGGAAATTCTTTATTTTGTGTTCCTACAATTTGAAAAACTATCTTTGTAGCGAGAAAACCCTTAAAATTTCTGTCTTCATTTCTGCATTTGCAATATAAATAATTTTGGTTCTAATTGACTAAATGGTAAGGTTATCGATTTCATTTCGGTAGTGAGAAAAACATGCATGTGGTCTTTTTATAGTTATGTAATTCTGGTTTCAACTGTTGTTATTATAACATGTATATGCGCCCCACGAGCGACAATCAGTCGCGTTATATAATTTTGGTTACCCCATACTATACCCCTAAATGACACAGAATGCTCTTTATTGTGTTTTTGTGTATGTGATTTAAAACCTTCAACCCACTCCATAACCCCGCTTTCTTCTCACCTGTATTGGGTCGTGGAAAGCTTGTTTGCATAAAGCTGATCCCTGGTGGAAAAAAGATTGGGGAATGCTGGTTTATGAAATGCAGAAGGCTGTACTGATTGAGCCCCCTAGTGGTCAAGTATACCGATATTACAGTATAAAACAAACAAAAAAAGTTTTTCAAGCCTAAAAAAATAAAAAATATTAAAAGTTCAACACACCTCCCTTTTGCCATTTCACAAATAAAAATAAATTATAAAAAGTTACAAAAAGTGCTAGTAATAAAGACAGCTTAAATGGGGCACAGCTAAAACTGCCCCAAAACTGCTGCGCTGTTACTTCTTCATATATTGCACAGATAGTATCACACTAGGTGTGCACTCTGGCATTTCTCCTCTTTGTCTTTGAGAACCATTTAAAAAGAATAAAGAGGGCAGCGCTTGCATTCATCTCTATGGGAGCTCCAAATCTAGCCAAGTACTCGCTTGGCTATATCCATACATGCCAACTCTCCCGTTTTTGGCGGGGGGTCCCGCTATTTGGGGTCCCCCCCCCGCCCTCCTGGGGGAGTTGGCATTTCCCGGGGGTCCTTTAAATGGCCGCGGCGCCGGAGTAGCGCTGGTGCGCTACTCTGCGCCGCCCGTTCCACAGGGGTTGAGCGGGCGCTGCCCGTCCCCGCCCGGAACCTCGCTGAGCAGGGAGGAGGCAGGAGGGATCGCTCCCTCCTGCCTCCTCCCCCTGTATGTCCGGCGCCGCTGTGCGCCGTACACACATGTCAGCGTCACAGAGGAAGTGACGCGCGGCTGCTCTCACTTCCCCTGTGACACTGCTGAGGAGATGTCCCGGAGCGGGCCGCTCTGCAGTCGCCGGGTCAGGTAAGTGGATTTTATTATTTTATTTTTATTAGTTTTAGGGGGGCACTGTCTGGCTACAATGGGGGGGTCTACCTGGCTACAATGGGGGCAATACCTGGCTAACAGAGAGGGCACTACCTGGATAACAATGGGGGCACTACCTTGCTAACAATAGGGGGCACTACCTGGCTACAATGGGGGCACTACCTGGCTACAATGGGGGCACTACCTGGCTACAATGGGGGCACTACCTGGCTACAATGGGGGCACTACCTGGTACTAATGGGGGCACTACTGGATACTAATGGGGGACTACTGGCTACAATGGGGGTCACTACCTGGCTACAATGGGGGGGTTCTACCTGGCTACAAGGGGGAGCTACCTGACTACAAGGGGGCACTACCTGGCTAACAATGGGGGCACTACCTGGCTACAATGGGGGGGCACTACCTGGCTACAATGGGGGGCACTACCTGGCTACTAAAGGGGGTACTACCTGGCTTCTAAATGGGGGTACTATCTGGCACAGGGGCACTACCTGGTTAACAATGGGGGCACTACCTGGCAACAATGGAGGCACTACCTGGATAACAATGGGGGCACTACCTGGCTAACAATGGGGCACTACCTGGCTAACGATGGGGGCACTACCTGGCAACAGAGGGGGCATCTACCTGGCAAAAGATGGGGCACTACCTGCCAAACAATGGGGGCATCTACCTGGCAACAGAGGGGGCACTACCTGGAAAGCAATGGGGGCATCTACCTGGCCAACAGACGGGGCACTACCTGGCAAACAATGGGGGCATCTACCTGGCAAACAATGGGGGCACTACCTGGCAAACAATGGGGGCACTACCTGGCAAACAATGGGGGCATCTACCTGGCTAACAAAGGGGGGCATCTACCTGGCTACAAATTTGGCTCTACCTGGCTACAGAGATGGCATCTATTTGGCTACAAGGGGGCATCTACCTGCCTGTAAGGGGCACTACCTGGTTATGGGGGGCTACTACCTGGCTATAAGGGCATCTACCTGGCTTTCTTCCAAAGCCGTTATGCAGTTAGGTGGAGTGGGTGTGGCTTTTTAAAGGGGCGTGGCATACCGTCAAGATGGGCGTGCCCATGCAAATTTTTGCCGCGGCTGACTCCTGCTTTTTAATTTTCAAAAGTTGGCAACTATGGCTATATCCCAGACTCCCATAGAAATGAATGGGGAGGAGGGCTGGAAGCGTCGCCCTCATCATTCTGCGATGCAGTTGATTTGTAACTAGCTACGAGCGGACCTATTAGTAGTAAGGGTATGTTCACACAGCGTTTTGGATCCGAAAAGCGCTGCATAAATCACATTCAACATGCAGGTGCGCGTTTGGATGCGTTTTTTCTGCAGTACAATTGTGCCCTAAGGTTTTAAATATAGTGCCTGCTGTGTCAAATGGATCAAGAATTGATGTCAATTCTTTGACCGGATCCGAAAGACGCATCACAAAGACGCATGTAAACATGCATCGTCGAACGCTCGTCTGAACATTGTTATATGCGTGTTTGGGTCCATTTAGGGTTTCGTAGGAGAAGCCCTTTAAGTCAATGGGATCTAAATGTCACATTTTTTTGCAGACATTTTTAGATGTAATACGAAAAAACCCCATAAACATTGAGAAGGGTATAAAAAGGCGCTGTCTGACCCCAGCCTCATGCTCTAGAATCTCTTAATGGGAATTAAAGGGGTTCTCCAAATTGAAAAAAATAAAAGCCCAGCAAGAGTGATAAAATAACAAAACCAGCAGCACAGCCGGAGAGCACTGCTTACCTTGTGATTGAATAGCATCTAATATCTTTTTATTGTTTAGATAGAAGGAAACACCCCTTTAAATCTTCAATGGTTCACCTGTGTAGTTCGCGATTGTGGTCGGCAGAGGGAGCGCTCGCTTATCCGTTTACCTAAACAATAGCAGTGCTGGCGCTTTTCCGGCATCAATGAACGTCTCTATGGTTTCCTCCGCCGAACCGAAACAACCTCAAGCTAAACAACAAAGAGAGTTGTCGGTGCGGCGACGTGACGTCATCACCGGGATCCGGAGGAAGATCCTGAAGGGGGCAGCGGGTGATATGGGCAAGAAGCACAAGAAACACAAAGGCGAGAAGCACGGCCATGAGGGGAAGGGGGAGGCGCGCTCTGCGGCTGCTCCGGAGAACCGTGAGTGTGAACATGCACGTGTGCGGGGACTGCGGGCGTCCTCAGTGCCTGCGGAGGGGAGTTCATTCATTGCTTCGTCCATGTCCTTCTCTGTGGCCTGTTATTGCCCTATGTTGTACTCTTTTGGCTGGACATGACTGCTTTCCTATGCTGTGAGGCCACATTGTTGTACCATTTGTGGACACCCCTCTATATGCCACTGCTGGTGGTGACCGTGGCTGCCTTGTGGTGTCGAACTGGGGTGCCAGGAGGCCCAATGGTGGTGGCTCCCGGGGGGTCTCCCTCAGCGGCGGAGGCGGCTCCCGGGGGGGATGGGGGGTCTCCCTCAGCGGCGAGGCGGCTCCCGGGGGGGTCTCCCTCAGCGGCGGAGGCGGCTCCCGGGGGGGGTTTCCCTCAGCGGCGGAGGCGGCTCCCGGGGGGGGCCCTCCCTCAGCGGCGGAGGCGGCTCCCGGGGGTCTCCCTCAGCGGCGGAGGCGGCTCCCGGGGGGGGTCTCCCTCAGCGGCGGAGGGGGCGGCTCCCGGGGGGGTCTCCCTCAGCGGCGGAGGCGGCTCCGGGGGGGTCTCCCTCAGCGGCGGAGGGGCTCCCGGGGGGGGTCTCCCTCAGCGGCGGGGCGGCCCCCGGGGGGGGTCTCCCTCAGCGGCGGAGGCGGTCCCGGGGGGGGTCTCCCTCAGCGGCGGGGGGCGGTCCCGGGGGGGGTCTCCCACCGCGGGGGCGGCGGCCCCCGGGGGGGGGTCTCCCTCCGCGGCGGAGGCGGCCCCCGGGGGGGGTCTCCCTCAGCGGCGGAGGCGGCTCCCGGGGGGGTCTCCCTCAGCGGCGGAGGCGGCTCCCGGGGGGGGTCTCCCTCAGCGGCGGAGGCGGCTCCCGGGGGGGGTCTCCCTCAGCGGCGGAGGCGGCTCCCGGGGGGGGTCTCCCACAGCGGCGGAGGCGCCTCCCGCGGGGGGGTCTCCCTAGCGGCGGAGGCGGCTCCCGGGGGGGGTCTCCCTCAGCGGCGGAGGCGGCTCCCGGGGGGGGTCTCCCTCAGGGGCGAGGCGGCTCCCGGGGGGGGTCTCCCTCAGCGGCGGAGGCGGCTCCGGGGGGGGTCTCCCTCAGCGGCGGAGGCGGCTCCCGGGGGGGTCTCCCTCAGCGGCGGAGCGGCTCCCCGGGGGGTCTCCCTCAGCGGCGGAGGCGCTCCCGGGGGGGATCATCCTCAGCGGCGGAGGCGGCTCCGGGGGGGTCTCACCTCAGCGGTGGGAAAGGCGGCTCCGGGGGGGTCTCCCTCAGCGGCGGAGGCGGCTCCCGGGGGAAGGGTCTCT
This sequence comes from Phyllomedusa bahiana, assembly GCA_025379985.1. Taxonomy (NCBI): domain Eukaryota; kingdom Metazoa; phylum Chordata; class Amphibia; order Anura; family Hylidae; genus Phyllomedusa; species Phyllomedusa bahiana. The sequence goes on along the minus strand of JAODAL010002814.1, from coordinate 145,113 downwards.
CAGCGGCGTGGCGGCTCCCGGGGGAGTGTCATCCCTCAGCGGGGACTGCGGCTCCCGTGGGGGGGTTCTCACCTCAGCGTGCGGTGGCTGATCCCTGGGGGGGCTCTTTTCCTAGCGGAGGCCGCTCCCGTGGGGGGGTCTCCCTCAGCGGCGGTGGCTGCCCTCCCGGGTGGGGGTCTCCAGCGGCGGAGGGGCGGCTCCCGGGGGGGTCTCCCTCAGCGGCGGAGGCGGCTCCCGGGGGGGGGGTCTCCCTCAGCGGCGGAGGCGGCTCCCGGGGGGGGTCTCCCTCAGCGGCGGAGGCGGCTCCCCGGGGGGGGTCTCCCTCAGCGGCGGAGGCGGCTCCCGGGGGGGGTCTCTAGCGGCGGGGGCGGCTCCCGGGGGGGGTCTCCCTCAGCGGCGGAGGCGGCTCCCGGGGGGGTCTCCCTCAGCGGCGGGGGGCTCCCGGGGGGGTTCTCCCTCAGCGGCGGAGGCGGCTCCCGGGGGGGGGGGGGTCTCCCTCAGCGGCGGAGGCGGCTCCCGGGGGGGGGTTTCCCTCAGCGGCGGAGGCGGCTCCCGGGGGGGGGTCTCCCTCAGCGGCGGAGGCGGCTCCCGGGGGGGGGTCTCCCACAGCGGCGGAGGCGGCTCCCGGGGGGGGTCTCCCTCAGCGGCGGAGGCGGCTCCCGGGGGGGGGGGTCTCCCTCAGGGGCGTCGGCGGCTCCCGGGGGGGCTCTCCCTCAGCGGCGGAGGCGGCTCCCGGGGGGGGTCTCCCTCAGCGGCGGAGGCGGCTCCCGGGGGGGGGTCTCCCTCAGCGGCGGAGGCGGCTCCCGGGGGGGGGGTCCCTCAGCGGCGGCGGCGGCTCCCGGGGGGGGGTCTCCCTCAGCGGCGGAGGCGGCTCCCGGGGGGGGTCTCCCTCAGCGGCGGAGGCGGCTCCCGGGGGGGGGGCTCCCTCAGCGGCGGAGGCGGCTCCCGGGGGGGGAGGGGGTATTGTATCCACATTCAATGGAAAAATTTATTTGTAGATTTTTCTTTCTCCCATTAAAGTCAATGAAGACAAATTCGTGGAAAATCCACAATAAATCCTCAAACAAAACTATTGCTAAATTTGTGCCAAAATCTCTAGCAGATCTGTGGCGTGTGAATTTACCCTTATTCAGACAAGGGAGGTCCTTGTGTCCTATACCTCTGGCAGAAGGAAACCTATCAACAGAGCAAACTGCCCGCCCTCTGTTGAATAGGGAAGTAAAAAGAAATTGCTTAAGGGATTAGGGCACAGTCCGTATATTTCAGCAATCTAAGGTGGTAAATGTCTGATTGCTGGTTCCCCAACACTGCTCCATCGAAAGTCTATGGGACTGACGGAGACAGCCAAGCACTGTGCTCCGCTGTCTTCATCACCCCCACTCTAGCGATTGGTGCGGGTCTCAGCTGTGGGACCCTGACATCAGACATTTATCAGCTATTCTGTAAAAAGAGCAGAATAGTAACGTTAAAGGGAATGTGTCATCAAAAAATGATTTATTGTTAAACACATTTTTTAGGAATTTTTGGTTATGTTTTTTTTTTATTTTCCAGATCACTTTCAATATTCTTTTAATAATTCTTAGGTCCTGCAGTTTTCACTTTGGCCACTAAGCCTAATAATCGTCTGACACTTCCTGTTCTGTTTAGATAGCTTTTCAGCAGTGTGCTCATTATCAGTAAAAGCAGGGTCAAACTGAAAGGAGACACCATTGTGTACAGATAACACAGAATCCACCAGTCACAAGAGGAGATGTCACAGCTCCCTCTCCCCTCCCTTCACAGTGAAAACTATCCTATAGACGTCTATGGGACAGAAACTGTCTTAAGAATCCTATGTGCATGAAGCTTCTGTAAAGTATCTCTCTGACTACTGTTAAAGCAGTGCAAGCAAGAATGTCTTCTCCACCATCATTTATAGACGGCCGAATAGAGAAATCTACAATCAGGAAATAAAAACCAATGAGAGAAAAAGAATATGGGTCTTGATTTAATAAGTAAAAAAATAAAAATAAAAATTGGTGACAAATTCCCTTTAAGTATAACATCACTAAACTGAAAAGTAGGATGTAGTTGAGAGGGAAAGCCTCCCATTTATTATCTAGAAGAACACCATTTAAATAGGGGTCCTCTAAAATTCCGGTGACTGAATTGTGTTTGGTTTAAAAAGGGAATCTGTGATAGCTGTCACGGGTCTGTTAGGGATGTAAGTCTGACATAATGTGAACAGAGCCTTTGAATATTGCTGTGGAGTTTCATGTTTGGTTCTTTTTCTGTCAGAATACGTGGAAAAACCTCTAAAACTTGTCTTGAAAGTTGGTACTGGAGAGGTGAAGGAGCTTTCTACAGCCCGAGCTGCTGCCCTACCACAACGCTTCCATGAAGACAAGTCAGACCATGATAAGCACAAAGACAAGAAGAAGAAGAAAAAGAAGAAGACTGAAAAAGTAGCAACTCCCGGTGAGGAGAAGAAGAAGAAAAAGGTGAGTTTCATCAGACAGATTTTCCACACTATAAAATCCAATGTTCTGATACATAAAGTCCATCAATCCCTCACAGTTTGCATGGTCTGGGCTTGTTGCCATTCACCAGGAACCATCATTGTTTATGTTCAATGGATGAAACCGCTTTCTGGGCATGGTTATAAGCTATAGTTTTGGTGCGTGCATCTGTGTGTCCATCACAGGCTACATCTGCAAGCTGGGGTAACACTGACTGACAGCCGTCTGATATCGCTGTTTCACTTGCAGACTTGTGTGGGCACAGTTTCACCTGCATGCAGCTGCCGGACCATGATCCCTGCTCAGTGACCCAGTACACACAAAGATCTTGAAAGTTTCCTTGTAATTTTTCAGTACACAATAAGCTTTATATGGTGAAAGTAGCTTTTTCTTGTAGTCATTCTCCTTCTGAACACTTAGTACCAGTAGAATGGTTTGTTATTAGTAGAAGCCCTTTATATTTTTCATTGTACAGTTAAGCAGTTCACGTGACTGATCAATTAAATGACAGGAACATGCTATACAGAAGCACTTGTTAAGTCAAACTAGTCACTATACTGTCTCTATAAGGGTATGTTCACATAGCGTATTGCGTTGCGTAGTACACAGTCTGCAATACGCCAGGTGTTCTAGAAGTACACACTGGCCAGCGTGTACTTCTAAAATGCTCTGTGCCAGCTACCATAGACATTCACTTTCCTCGGCACGTAAACACAGGGAAGAAGTGACATGTCGGGGAAAATGTCTGGTAATCATAGCTGTCAGTAAGAGCTATGAATTACTGTGTTTGCAGTCCGTATTTCGGGCGTATTGCAGCGCAATTACGCTCCGAAATACGGACCGCTGTGTGAACATACCGTAACGGGGCAAATTTCCCCTGTAACTGGGGCTCCTTGTGTATGTTAGCAATAAAGAGCCCCTTTTGGCCTTTGTGACAGACTGAAATTTTTTAAAAAATTAAGAGCAAGATAATGCCAAAAAGTTGCCTCCATAAATACATGCCTGCCAAGCAATCTCATGATAATGCTTGCACCAACCACTTTCCCATTAATTGTATAATTAATATATCAAAATTAATGTTAGATGCAGATACAACTATAAAATGTTATGCCACTTGATTACTAGCTAGAATTATTAAAAACTGCTTTTACTCTATAATGCCCATGGGTTATATGGTCACCTTTAAAAGGAAGGAAAAAGTAGAAGTGGCCTTATGTTTCATGTACCGAAATAAATACGGTAATCTAGTAAATTGATCTCTCATCGTGCTTCACTGTGGACCTGAAATTTCAAGGGTGTTTTTTTTTTTTTTGTTTTTAAACCTTGGAAGATTATTTTATTCATCAACATAGTGCTGCAATATTCCACAGTACTGTAATACTCCATAGCACTGTACAGAGATTGTCATCATTCACATTGTGAGCCCCACTGGAGACAAGGGCCAGTCTAATTCCACATTAACCTATGTATCTTGAGTGTGGGAGGAAATCGCCTAAAGGAAACCCACAGAACATGAAAAAAATCATGCAGCTGTTGTCCTTGAGTGAATTCAAACCAAGGACCAAGGTGGCATTGCTAACTACTGTCTTACCCAGGATGTATGCTTCATGTACATAAAACAAATGTAACGCTGCTATCAGTCCTCTTCTGTTTCTACATCAGTGGCTCTAGATAAACTCAAGGTTTGAGTTTCTGAATTGCACATGAGCGAACAGACTGAAATATGGGTCTGTAGTATAAGAGTATGTTCACACGGCGTCGTCACTCCGTATGACCATATGTTTTTTCAGATGCGTCTTTGGGGCCCTCAGAACGGACCCAGAGACGCATCTAACAATGACATGCAATTCTTTGATCGCATCTGCAAGACGGACCCGACAGGCTCAATGCAAACACACAGCGGTGATCTCTCATGTGAACGCCGCTGCGTGTCTGTCATTGCCGGCAGTGATAAAGTCACTGCTAAGTGTTAGATGCGTCTCTGGGTCGGTTCTGAGGGACCCAGAGACGCATCTGAAAAGTGTATGTTCATACGGAGTGAAGACGCCGGCATATTTGTGGCAATTGTGCTGCAATATGCCTGGAGTACGGACTGCAGATACAGTAATTCATAGCCCTCGTTGAGAGCTATGGTTACCTGCCGTTTTCCCTGACTGCATATTACCTGCCGAGAGAAAGAAGTGACATGCCAATTCTTCCCTGCGCTTCCACGCCGAGGAAACTGAAAGTGAATGGGAGCCAGCACAGAGTGTTTTAGAAGTACGCGCTGGCCAGAGCATACGTCTAAAACACCCGCCGTATTGCAGTGCGCCACAATATGCCGTGTTCACATACCCTAGACCTGTATTGTGGGAGATTAGCTGAGCAATGTGTTAAAGCATGCCACGATAAACACATATACCTTTCTTAATAGTTCAAAAGGGATTTATTTACTGTCAAATATGAGGTCACATTCCACAAACAACTGGAATCTTTTTTTTTTTTTTTGTTTATAATTTTTACCGTTAAAAAAATTAACTCTCTTCTTTAAAATTTGAAAAATTTGCTCACTTCATCTTTTCTGGTTTTGTATATTTTAGGATGATAAAAAGAAAAAAGATAAAAACTCACATGAAAGTGACATGGATAAATCCCGCACCATCCATTCACCGCTTGGAGCTGATATTCCAGCCGTATCTGTTCCAGAATCCTCCTTGACAAAACCAGAAGGTAAAGCTATATATTTGTAGGGCTTTATTCAAGCTCTAAATATAAATAGAGGCTCACCATCAACTATACTCATGGTTTAAAGGCACTCACTCCTCTACTGAATAGCCTCCACGGAGCTCCTTGTTAGATTCCAGCCTTGATGCATCCCCATGTAAAATTCTTCATTGCTTTCTTTATCCTATAAGTCTCCACTGATCGCTGCTTGCTTCGCAAGGGGCTGCCCACCATCTGCGGCTTGTTAATCAAAAGAATCTTTTCTTAAGATAGGGAAATGCTGCATTTTTTTCTACATTGGAGCATTTCCCTATATTAAGGAAAGATTTATTTTAGTAAAGCTCTAACTGAATCTATTTTGTCACAACCTCTCATTACAAGAATTGTTGGTTAGAAGACCAATTATGTGAACAAAAGTGTTAAAGGGCCAAGCTTAGAAAGCATGAGCCACACTGATGCCCAAAAAACATCTTTAAGCCATGGACATCTGTTAACTGTACTTCAGAGGTGCTGCTGAGAGAGAGAATGAATGTGCCAGGGTTATCCATGCAACAAAGAGAAGTGGCGCATTCTATTCCAATCCACTTTTGGTGACATGTTTAGTTATAAATACCCAAACTGCAGTGAATACATGCTGAAAGTCCTGCCTAGTTTAATGTAACCGTATAGATTTCCTTTGTTCTGTTTAAAGTAACATATTTACCATTTTTAATTGAGGATAAAATATGAAGGTACTTGTGAGACTTGTTTTATTAAGAAGTCTTCTTATTTTGCATACAGAAGAACAAACTCCGCTGCAGGAAGCTTTGAATCAGCTTGTAAGACAACTACAAAGGTAGGAGGTTTTCACTGCATGAGCCTTAATATATAAGGAATACATTGAATGAAATACACATCATCGTGGTGTTAAAATTTCCTGAGTGAAGATACTAAAAGCTTGCTTTTGAATAAAGTTGATAAGAGCAGTAGGAGCTCTCCAAACATACCTAAAGTTTAGTGACCTTATGGGCTTGTTCAATCGACGTTCTGGATCCGTTTAACGGATCCGTTTTTGAGAAGTGAAAACTTCATCCGAAAAAACGGATTCGAAAACCGCAACAGCAGATACTTTATTTGGATCCGTTTTCTATGCTTTTAAGTTGCGTTTTACGGATCCGCTTTCCGGGTACGTTTCAGTTGAGTGAGAGTCTATCTCTTTCTCTCTCTTTTTCTCTCTTTCTTTCTCTCTCCTTTTCTCTTTCTTTCTCTCTCTCCTTTTTCTTTCTTTCTCTCTCCTTTTTCTTTCTTTCTCTCTCCTTTTTCTTTCTTTCTCTCTCCTTTTTCTTTCTTTCTATCTCCTTTTCTCTTTCTTTCTCTCTCCTTTTCTCTTTCTTTCTCTCTCCTTTTTCTCTTTCTTTCTCTCTCCTTTTCTCTTTCTTTCTCTCTCCTTTTCTCTTTCTCTTTCTCTTTATCCTCCTGCCCATTCATCCGGCACCAGCACGCTCTCCTCGGCACAGCCGAGCCTGCAGCAACACCTCCAGCATGGCTCTCACCATCCATCCCCCTGCAGCCACGCTCACCTCTGAACCCACGATACAGCCCCCTACAGCCACGCTCGCCTCCAATCCATCAGCTGTGCACTGCGCTTTTTGGATGCGCTTTCAGCCGGCAATACGTACCCACAGTGTGGAGCGCCTTTTGGACAGGGACCAAAAGCGGACTCCATTATTCCCTATGGGCTTTCACTTGCATAGGACGCAAGAAGAATTGACATGTCAATTCTTAAAGCGGATCCGAAAAGCGCAGTGCAGAAGAGCTCTCAAAAGCACATCGGCAATCTCCCGTGAGAATGGCGATGCGCTTTTGCCATTAAAAGCAATGTTAATCTCATTGACAATTGTTAGATCCATTTTGCGCAAAACGGATCCAAAATTGGATCGGCAAAACGCCCTTTAGAGCATATATTTGGCAGAAATATTAATCTGTATAGTTGCTTTTTCAAAAGTTTATCCAGATAACATCCTATAAGTTACTTTTAACTTTGGGAGCTTTATGATTAGTCCTGGTAGAAGTAAGATAATTTTTCCTGTGATATCGGGAAAAACCACTTAACTGGTTCCTAATTGGGCCGTTTAAGGTATGTTCACATGGTGTTTTGGATCCAAAAGCGCTGCGTCAATTGGATCCAGCACGCAGGTGCGTGTTTGGATGCATTTTGGCTGCAGCAGGATCGCACCCTATAGTTTTTTAACAGGGTGTCTGCTGTGTCATTCGGATCAAGAATTGACATGTCAATTCTTTGAACGGATCAGACGCATGCTGTTCACAACCCTCCTCCATGTGCGTTGGTGCCATTGATGTTTCTTTATCATCCTTATTTCATTCTGATACAAAAATAAAATAAATACATAACCATCTGTTACACTGTCAGTTTGTTTTTACCTCCACAGAAAGGATCCCCGCTCTTTTTTTGCATTCCCTGTCACAGACTTCATTGCACCTGGTTATTCAATGATCATTAAGAATCCTATGGACTTTAGTACAATAAAGGAGAAGATTAGGAATGGAGAGTATGAATCCATAGAGGAACTTAAGGTATGAGCAAGATCAATGTCATTCAGTGTCTACAGGTGAATACTCTGCACCAGTTCCTCTAGCTTCCAAAAGGCAAGCATTCATAGGCACTTTACATTTACATATATGTATATTTTATTTTTTAGGGACACAAAAAATGCTAGTTTTTAGGGACTTTGTGGGTATTAATAGGTACTTGGAAACTATGCTTTGAATAAAGTGACGAGTGTCCCACCACTGCTCCATTCAAATTTCACTGTCCCAAGACCCCAATTTCGGATGGTTTTAGGTCCTAGTGTTGAGGCTCCCAGCAATTATACATTTATCCTGTAGATAGGTGATATTTTTTTTTTTGTGAGCTAACCCCTTCCGCATGATTTCTCCAAATGCATGTTAATAATTAGAGCAAAGTATAAAATCACTCATACAGGTCTATTGTTAAAGTCTTAAGAAGGGAAGGTGACCACAACTGTGTAGTTTAAAGTCAACTTTTCACAGCTACATGTGAAAGAGGTTTAAGTAGTTGATTATAATAAAGGCTCACAATCTTTTTCGTATCAACTAGGCTGGGTTCACATGGCATTTTGCCAATAAGTTAAACCGTATAAATTTGAATGGTACAAAACAGTATCAAAATGTATAGCTTGATGTATTCATGGAGTACAAGGGTAGAAATGTACAGTCAGCAGTGCAGACTTGATTCCATTTGAAAGAGCTTGCATTTGGATACTGTTGGATACTTAACCAAAAGCGTGATGTATTTTGCTTTTGTGTCCTGCAAAAAAATTATTGTTTGCAAAGGTTTTTTTTTTTTACTTTAAAATCTGACTGACTTGAGTAAGTTTGCAAACGTTTATATGCTTTTACATTTTTTATTTACATCATGTGATTTTATTGACAAGGTATAAAAAATTTCCAATTGTCCTGTGCATGTAAGATAACACCCGGCCATGGGAGCAAGTAGAAAGGATTACCCAGCACTTGTAACATCGTTATGATCAAGGGTCCATCTTAAGACCTGAAACACCTCAGATATGTTCTCCTTTGTAAACTCACTTTTTGTTTTTTATATTTTTTTAAATGGGACAATGTTATAATTTGTAATACATTTTGCAGCGTATGGGATAATCCATTCTGCTTAAAAACATATGTTTTTGAAGCACATAAACGGATGTAAATGTATACAAACATATCCCACTTTTGCATTTTAAATAACTGTGACTTATACATAGAAATGCAGACGTTTGTATACGTCTATCATGATCTACGTTTGTACTCCAAAGTGTAACATTGAAAAAGATGCTGTGTGAACGGCCTCTAAGGCTGATATCCTTTGATCCACGAATGTATGACAACAACTGCAAATCCATCAGTCACCTGTCTAATGGTTGTGCTTTGCCCGACAGCTGTAACTGGATTGCTTCTCCATTTACATAAATAAACTGATATATCAGGTACAGCTCATTAACAAAGAAAAAAAAATAGAAAATCTAAAACCATAATTCTTAGTTTTAATTTTGAAGTATTTATTTTTGGTGTTAGGAGCATTGGTTGTTTAACCTTCCTCTCAAGAACCATAGCATGTTCTACGAATGGCTTTGTCCTGTAGGTCTCTTTTACAGGACATATAAAGTGGTCAGAAAAAAAACATGTTAATGTATGAATTTTGCTGAAGAAAAACCTGTGAGAATGGCCTTAAAGTGGTTGTCGCTGTAATTCACAGCAGCACTTTTCATAGCCTCTACTACTTTAACTTGTGGTTATTAAACTTTGCAACCATGTTTTTCTCTCTTATGAAAATTTCAAGCAGATTTGCCACAATGCAATGATTTACAACAAGCCTGGAACCATTTACTACAAGGCTGCAAAAAAATTGCTTAACTCAGGAATGAAAATCCTCAGTCAGGTAAGAATTTAGCATACTATTTTAGGGCACTGTAATTAGACTTAAATAGGTGTGAAGCTATATATAAGAACTGTAGCAAACTAGTCTAGCGAGTATAACAATTTATCTGCTATGGCTAATTCAGGAAAGAATACAGAGTCTGAAGCAGAGCATAGAGTTCATGGCAGATCTTCAGAGCAGCGGGAAGGACAAAGAAAAAGGTGAATCACAAGGTAACTCCGAAGTGACAGAAGAACTGAAGGAGGAATCAATGGACCCCAGCGATATTAAGGCTTTGAGAAGTCCTTCCAAAGATGTCAAAAGGTATTGACAACACAGACTGCAAACTAAACTATCTTTACATCTTAAAACTTTTATTAATACTTATTAGGGTAATTTCATCAAAATATGCCTTGAAATCGTCACATTAACCCCTATGTTCTAAATGCATACCTTAAAAAATATTTCCAATTCCTATTATTCTTTATGTGCCCCCTTTTTCTTTCTTATTCAAAATCAGTAAATCATCTATGTAGGTGGCAGGCCTTATTCACCCTGTAGCAGCTGATACAAATATTTTTATCATTACATGTCATTTGATTATGGATGTCTGAAAGTGGACTAATTGCTCTAGAAACTAAGAACAGTTCAATTTGAAGTATGTTGGTAGTTACACAGTATGGCAGGGACAGGTCAGAGGACAACCAAAGCAATATCTTATATTAGATAAACTGAACAAAGTATCATAGTATACAGAATAGTTGTCACTCTTTATTCACACATTACCTGGATAGAGGGGCTGCCTACAGGGAGGGAAAGAAGCCTGATCCTTTTGACACACTAAAGCAAACCAGAAGTGAAAGGAACTGTGTCCTGGGAGAGACCTCCAAAAATCGACAATCATATTTATAATGTGTCCTGTAAGGCGCCTCACTTCCTGCATATAGAGGGTTTTTAAAGGAGTTTTCTCAGTACAGGCCTTCGCAGACATGAGCTGTTTCTCTCTCTTACATCATCATTCTGTGTGAGCAGTGAAAGGGAGAGGATGTCACAGCTCTTCAGACCTCTCATGCCTGCAGAGCTGTTACCTACCTCCCTCCACAAGCACTTTGTAACCAGAACACCTGCATTGGTGTAAACAGTTATACATACAGCCGGAACTGATGAAGTGAATGTGAGAAATGCACTCTGCTCCCCACTCTGTTACCAGGCAGAAGGTAGAGGGGGAACAGACTGTAAAAGACTGTGTTATATCTGGCAATTAAAGTCATTGCCCAGATCTTTCACATAGAGCTGTCACTGTGAGAGGAGCAGAGAGGAGCTCAGGCAGCCTTTATTATACAGCTCAGAGAGTGAAAGACAATGAGAACATAGACACAGCCAGCACAGAAAGCCACTTTCAGTTTCATTTTTACACAGCTCAGAGGGAGAGTGCAGGCAGCTAATCACAGCACAGGGAGTGCTTCCTTGTGCAGGGGTCATGTCCCTACCAGGGTTGAACTAAATATTAGTCAGCCAATCGCAGCAAAGGGGGCATGGCCTGACCCCCATGCTTCAGCTTTAGCTCTAGACGCACACACATAATATCTGCTGTGCTAAATGATTTAGGTAATACAACCCAATTGCAAAGTGCTTATTTTTACTGTCCCCATCTTTACAGATATGATCTTTATAGTGAGAAAACCCCTCTAAGAGACCCCCTATGAATAAGAAGGCAGAGGGTTCTTGGGAAAGCATGAAAGTCTTTTGCCATTCTTGTAAAGTTAGGCCTCGTTCACACGGCTTATTTCGCCGCGTATTTGCCGACGGATTGACGATCGTCAATCCGTCGGCAAATCCGTCCGAAATAAGTCACAGCCTATTTTCTATTGATTTCAATAGAAAATACGGCTCGTCGTTCACACGACGCGTAGTTCCGTTCCGGATTGCCGCCGCGGATTGACGACGGCAATCCGGACGGAAAAACAATGTGCATGTCAATTATTTCCGGACGGATTCACCACCTACAATGATTGGAGATGGTGAATCCGTCGGGAAATCAGTTACAAATACGTGCCACACTTATTTGCAACTGATTTTCAACTGATTTCAGAACGTATTTACAATCGGCAATCCGTTGTAAATACGTTCTGAAATAAGCCGTGTGAACGAGGCCTTACAATCCTAACATTAAGGCCATTAGGTTGTTTATATAATCTATAATCCCATCTAATTTCAGTTCTAAATAATCAGAAAGAAAAGGTGTAAAACTTTTTTATTTTTCTCTGTTTTGATTTGTTGTCACTGAAACCTATTTTTCTCCAAATAGGCAAACCAATATAAAGAAAAATGGAAAGGGGTCTTAATTTTAGTTCTCTCAGTAGCAAGATGTCAAGGGTTCTATTGTTCTTTTTCTAATAAGAAAACCCAGTGGAATTTGCAGGACAGTTATCAGCTCAAAGACTGTAAAGTATGCCAAAAATTTAGATTATGAGACCATAAAATTGGCCATAGTTTTCTTGACTTAAATATGTTTTATTGCATCAGTAATTAAATAAGAAGATTTTAACCATAACCAAATTCTCCCAGGATAAAAAAAATTTCTATGAGCTGTAAGGCTGTTCCAGTTTCTGCTGCTTCATCTTTTTGTGCTCTCTCGTTTGGGATATCCAGAGCTCTTGAAAAGGTGGTCACAGAAATGGCAACTCAAAGTAAGAGAGGAATCGGGACTCCTCCCTTATCTTAAGAAATTTCTCTTGATAGATGACTCCATTGACTGAGGCAGGCAATTCTAAAAGACTGTGTGGGCATCATTTTGGACTCCAGGGTCAGTTGGTTGTACAGAATGTCCCATAATCTCCATCTATGAAAATATAAAAAGAAAAGGAGAAAAGCATTTCCTAGTATATTATTTGCAACAATGAGCTAAGGACAGTATAGGTTTTTTGTCAAATGGCCTTACTCGGTTGTGCTTCGGACGGCACAACTCCCTTATCAACAAATTCCAAATAATAGGAGTATTCCACTTGGTTACAGCCAACAGTACCCGGTTCCAGGCTAGAGAACGGGTGAGTGCATAGAGGGACAAATAGCACAAACCTCATTGACAATTAGGGTGTTTTATTGAATAAAATGACCAGTGCGTTTTGTGCCCACCGCACTTTGTCAGATTCATCTATGAGGGAATGTTCTGGCACAGCTTCTATCATTGCGCATTTATGGTCTCCAATTCATGCCAGTCTCCTACAGCTAGAACTCCTACACTGTTATGAGGGTTCAGACAAGCAAATATGTCACTGAAGACCCTTGATTCCCACCATTGGTGGACGTATTTCTGAAATCTAAAACACGGACTTTCTTGAAAGCAGAAATCTCCCCTGATACTGAAAACTGACAACACTCCTCTACATATTTTCTCACTTGAAATATAGTTTCCTCTCTCTAAAAAACAGTCCATTTAAGAGGAAAGGATAGTTTAAGAGCAAATAGCAGATTTCTTAAGCCAACGCAAGTTCCTAAAAGGGTAGTGGTGTCTGAACCCTGCAGTTTTACAACTTATCACAAGTACCTGGTGACTCGGAAAGGTGAATAAGAAACAATTTACTCTCTGAATCTGTCAGATTCCGCTTTATTTGTGTTGGGACATATCTTTACATAGGGTCTGGAAGGGAATTCAAAATTTTCAAAGAATGGGAGTTTCTTTAACATTTTAGCTACTTGAGAATACAGGCAATCCCCGGGTTACAAACGGGATAGGGACTGTAGGTTTGTTCTTAAGTTGAAATTGTATGTAAGTCGGAACTGGTATATTTATTAAATGTAATGCCAGGAAAAAACTTTTTTTTAGTTTTGGATAGTGCAGGGAATTATTTTAACATATTTTTTTTTGGCTGTCTGTGCCCTTTTTTAGAAGATTTCACCAAATGTTCTGTATCTCGTGTGCAGCTGTGGCATGCTGGCACTTGGTTATCATGGGGCGTTGAATGTCAGCCACGCCCCATAAGTCTTCGTTTGTAACTAGGGGAGGTATGTAAGTTGGAACGGTGGAAGTTGGGGACTGCCTGTATATCGTAAGGGCATGTCCCCACGGCAGAGGACAAATGCCAGTCCTTTTTTCCGACCAGTATTTGTCCGGTTTTTGTGCCGTGCACACGGCCGCGGGGGTGGGGGACAGGCACATTTTCTCTGCGATGAGCGGAGAAAAGCCCTCCCCCTTCACATTGACTTCCACATATTCTGTCCGAAAACCGGATGGAAGAATGTGCAAGCACAATGTTTTTCAGGCGGCCGATGGGCGGTAAAACCGCCGGGCGGAAAACCAGTGCTGTGGGGACTGCTGCACGGGATTTCCATAGAGCCCCGTTGTGCTCGTTTGCGGCTGGTTTTTCAGACGGTCTGCAAAACCGCAAACCTGAAAAAACGACCAAAAACCCTTGCAGTGCAGACATGCCCTACGGGTCCTGTCCTAGTTATTAGTCGTCCTCCCCCGACGATTAGGCTTTTTTATATTTTTTGGGCACCAAGCGATTGTCCTTTTTATTAAGATCTCTGAAATAAATTGAAGGTTCCTACTTAGGATCCACACCTTCAAGAAAGGCATATTTAAAAGGGTTTTTGGTTCTTTAATGTCTTTTGTATAGTAGTGCTTTTGTGCTAATGTGCACCATCGTTTGGGGAAATGCTGCACATTTTTCCATTAAAAGACCCAAAAAAAGGATGACAACATCAAATGATTAGAACAAGTCTGCTGCTTATGTGTTTGCTTTTTTTCTTTTTGTGTTAACTGGCTGTATTTCCACCTTTCATAGAAAAGATAAAGAACAGCAGGAGGACAAACAAAATGATGTAAACGCAGAGAAGGAAAAGGAGCAGATTGACCAAATTATTAAAGACTCTTTAGGCAAATTATCAAAGAGAGTGATCTCGAGTCAGGTAAGGACTAGGATTTTCCGAATCGCTGTTCTTAAGGTTTACACTTAGGCCTCGTTCACACGACTTATTTCGGACGGATTTGCCGACGGATTGACGATCGTCAATCCGTCGGCAAATCCGTCCGAAATAAGTCACAGCCTATTTTCTATTGATTTCAATAGAAAATACGGCTCGTCGTTCACACGACGCGTATTTCCATGCCGGATTGCCGCCGTGGGTTGACGACGGCAATCCGGACGGAAAAACAATTCACATGTCATTTATTTCCGGACGGATTCACCACCTACAATGCCACTTAGTGGCACGTATTTGCAACTGATTTTCAACTGATTTCAGAACGTATTTACATCGGAAATCCGTTGTAAATACGTTCTGAAATAAGCCGTGTGAACGAGGCCTTAATGTACTTTTACATTATAAAAACTTTTTTTTTATATTATGGTTATAATCATAGACCAAAAACATGTGGTGAACTCTAAGAAAAGGGCTATTTTAAATTCACTGTGGTGCCCTTAAGATATATTAGCTGGGCACCTTCATTTTTTAGTTAAGTGTAGATATTAACTCATGTATTGCATTATAACCCTTTCCCAACATTGAACATGTGGGTACTTCTTGTGTGGAAGGTGTTCTCACAAATGGACACAACCATACGTCCGGGAGATTGTGCAGGCTAACAAGCAGAGCCCTTGCGATCGGCACATGGAACCAGCTATATATTACACTCGCATATACTGGCAGTAGACTACTGAAGCTCACTCCATAAAATAAAAACTTTTAAGGGCCCGTTTACACGGCAATGGACAAATACCGGTCGGTTTATCCGACCAGTATTTGTCTGGTTTTTGTGCCGTCCCCATGGCCGTGGGGCGGGGCGGCTTTTCTCCGCTATGAGTGGAGAAAAGCCCTCCCCCCTTCCCATTGACATGGAAGAATGTGCAGGCACAATGTTTATCGGGCGGCCGGCGGTTTGAAAAACCGCCAAGCGGAAAACCCGTTCAGTGGGGACTGATGTACGGATTTTCCATAGAAGCCCGTTGTGCTAGTTTGCGGCTGATTTTTCAGACAGTCTGCAAAACCGGCTGCAAACCCGTGCCGTGGGGACATGCGCTAACAATAAACAGAGCACACCTGTTTGGTATCCCTGCTGGCATAACAACCTAGCCTATAAATCTGTCATGTTGTTTACCCACACAATGAATGCCATAACAAAAGAAGTATGACAATATTGGGATTTTTTTTTTTTAATTTTATTTTTTTAGTTCATTCTAAAGCACATAAAATGGAATAAAAAGCTATCAAAAAGTCATGTAAACTACAAAGTAGTACTAATGTCGTTTCATCTGCCCAAAAAAAAAATCCTTATTTATGCGGAAAAAAGTTATAGCCATTGGAAGATGGCGATTCATAAACACCTAGAGGGTTAACAAACTTCCTAAATGCTGTTTTGAATACTTGGAGGAGTTCAGTTTCTTAGATGAAGTCATTTATGAAGGTGTCATAGTGGCCTTTCAAGGCCAGGTCAGAACTTGACTGTTCCCTGAAAATCTCTGTTGCAAATTTTCTTGAAAAATTGCTACTAAATTTGTAGCCCTTTAATGTTATTAATAAAAAAAAAAAAAAAAAAAAAAGACATTTATGAAATGTCAGAATAAAGAAAACCTATGATAAATGCTAGTTATGATTTTGTGTTGTATAACTAAATGTATTACACAGAGAAATGTTTGAAGTTTGAATTTTTAAAGGTTTCCAAATATTCACAATATTTTGATATTTTTCACAAATAAGGATTTATATGGACCAAAACATGTTACTAATAGAAAGCACAATGTGTCACGAGAAAACAGTCTCCGAATCACATGGTTAGGTAAAAGTATTAAAAAGTTATTCACACATAAAGTGACAAATTTCAACTTTCAGAAATGGGAATTTGTCAGGAAAGCAAAAACTAACGGACGTGATAAGGGGGTTAACCTGTATTGTACTCCTGAGCTACCGGTTTCTTTCAAAAACAGTTGATAAGCTAGATATACAACTGTTTAGCTGAGGTGGGATGTTAGATCACTATACAGTGCCTGTTTTAATTTCCATTTGTATCACACTGTAGCTAGTATAACTTTAACGCCACACAGTACTATCTGCTATGTGAAGGCTCCTCAACCCTCATTCAATAGTCAATGAGTAAATAGCAGATCTAAATGTTGCAAAAAGTATCAAACATTTATTTAAAAGTCCCATATATACAAGACTCCAATGGTAACAACTTGTTACTTGCGGTTAGTAGTGATGGCGATCCATAGTGGGCGGCAGAAACAGATCAAAAGCGCAATTCCATGCTGCGATACTGCGACCGCATAGCCTGGCTACTCCATCTTGGAGTGCATATCCTTCTGACAGGCGGGTGGGATGTGTCAACATAAATGCTTGCAGAATTGTAAATGCAGCATTGCGCATAATCACGAGTGGTAACTACGGATGCATACAGGATGAGTAATTGTATGAAAAATAACTGTTCGTTATAAAAAATGGTCTATGAAAAAACTCTAGAGGAAGCTAGGTCTACTAATATGGAAAATGCATAAACCGTTAACTAAAATATTAACCAGATGTTGGTTGGGTAGAATGGGGCTGAGCTCCATACACAGGGAGTGACAGCAGTTAATTACAGCTGACACCCTGCCATCAGTTACTGGTCTCAGAAAATGGCAATAAAATGTAAGGGTTTTTTTTTTCTTTTGAAAAGCAGCAAAACATGACAAAAACGTAATAAATTTGGTATTGCTAGAGTTATCCAAACAAGCAGTTAATCTACATTATACTTAAAAACAACCCTGGTGACTACGAATAAGCATTTTTTTTTTGTTTTCCAATACATTGTTGTACCTGAGATGCTACTTCTAAAAAATTCTAGTCATTTCGCAGAAAACGAATAGTCCTACAGCTCCATCAGCCGAAATACAAAAAAAGAAGGCAGAGATAGAAAAAGGAAAAAAAAACCTTTCCTTCATAACTTAATAGTTGTATTGGATATGGGTAATTTATCCTTGCCAAAGGTGACCCAATTTTTGTCTGTTTTTTATAATAATAATAATAATAATCTTTATATAGCGCCAACATATTCCGCAGCACTTTAAAATATAGAGGGAATAAGCACAGACAAACCAGACATTACATTATAAAAAAGCTACTGACAAATGAGACACGAGGTGTGAGGGCACTGCTCGCAAGAGCTTACAATCTATCTTTCTCTAGCAGGCTGTTTCTATGAGCAATTGGTATTCTTTGTGAGCATTTATGACACCATCAGTAGCAAAAAAGAAACTGATTAAGATACGCTCTAACTTCTTGACAATAGTTACAACTTTTCCAGATATCAGACACTAAATTCACAAAATCGGCTGCAAATATAAATTCTTGAGCTGTCCCATTTTATCAAAACATCTTTTAAAAATGTGCCATAAGTCTGGCTTCAACCCACAGGTCCCTCGGTGGATCTATTTCATGAGAAACTCTCATTTCTGTTTCAAATGGACTGGATAGAAGCAGCTCAGCACAAAGAGTATGGGTGAAAAAATTCTTCCTTCTCTTTTGGGAAATACATCAATTCCCTGCCCCAAGATATAAAAGATAAATTAACTATATGCTTTGAATCCACAACATGGTATATAGCATGGATAATGGCGGATCAGACCCCGATCACACAATAATCCATCACAAGACTTAAACGAGACTATGCTTGTTAATCTAAACGTCTTCTCAAACTACCCTCAAACCGGAG
This sequence comes from Phyllomedusa bahiana, assembly GCA_025379985.1. Lineage (NCBI taxonomy): Eukaryota > Metazoa > Chordata > Amphibia > Anura > Hylidae > Phyllomedusa > Phyllomedusa bahiana. Next base: position 126,785 of record JAODAL010002814.1, on the reverse strand, counting down.
GACTCTGCCTTAACATTATCTTAATTCACTAATCACCTGGGCTCGAGGTCTTTTCCTGACATGACCCACTATCTTTGGGAGTGGGGACAGACATTGGAAAAAGGTACCCTGACATCTGGAGGCATCACTGCACGCTATACGGAGTGCGAACAAAATCGGGGAGGGGGGGACGACACCCACGGCGTGGAAAAGGAGGAGCATGACCAGTTTTGTCACTCTTCGTAGACCATGAAGTTCATGATCTAGACACATCATTATTAAAAATCACATCAACTCTGTTACTGTTGGTTTTTCAGCTGTTTTATTAAGCTGTTACATTACCAAACTCTGTTAAATAACTCAAATACTAAATTGTGAATAAGTTATTTCCACACACTAACAGTGATTATTTAATAGAAGATTTCACTAGGAAAAAGAAAAATGTAATTTCCAACGTATCTTATAAATTTTGTCATAACATAATTGTTATAATATGATGAATGATATGTATCCTATGTTATTTGCAAATCAAAAATTGTAATCTGTCTGATAGTTGGAATGCAATAAAAATATGTTTTAAAAAAAAATAAAAAATGTGCCATAAATGAGAACATGGATAATTCCAGCAGCAGCTGCACATAGCCGGAGACTTGATGAAAATAAACCTAGAACAGTCCTAAATTGATTTGTCTTTTTCTTTTTTTTTTTTTTTTGTGTGAATACTCCTATAAAATAGTGAGTAATACAAAAGCAGTCTACTTCTTTTACAGGTCGAGTTTGAGAGAAGGAAAGCAGATGGAACTACAACGTTAGCTTTGCTCAATCCTGGAGAAATTTCATCAGGTACGTCCAAGAAATTGAAACGCAGCAACTAACCTGAAAATCAGCTCTCACCATTCTTTTAAGTTGCTATTATAAATGATGCTTTACAAGATATTTAGCCAAGCAAAACAAATTTTTGCTTTTTTGTGACAACTATAATAACACTTGGTAATTGATCATTTTCTAGTCTCAGCTGAAATGTCATCATAAAATTACTTGAGTTGCCTTGATTAACATAGGTGTAAATTTAGTGAATATCTATGATGGCGAAAGGATATGTGCATTGCTTATACCAGGCCAGTATGCACCATTTTTTCGATACAATGACAGACTTGTTTGTTCATTGCATATTTACTAGTACGTCTCAAAAAATTGAATATCGTCAATGTTAATTTATGTCCATTATCAAGTCAGTGAAACACAAATATTTTTATAGATTCATTTCACACAGAGCAATATATTTCTAGCATTTTTCTTTTAAATGGATGATTCTGGCTTACATTTAATGAAAACCCAAAATTCAATATATTACAAAGTTAGATTAGTGTATAAGAACAATCGAAAAAAATTAATTGTAATCCAGAAATGTTGACCTTATGAAAGGTATGTACAGTATATGCATCTGATACTTTGGCTTCCATTTTGCATAAATTACTGCATCGGGGAGAGAGGCAGGGAGGCGATCAGCTTGTGGCACTGTTGTGGAGTTATGGAAACCCAGGTTACCTTGGTAGCGGCATTCAGCTTGGCTGCATTGTTGGGCCTGGTGTGTTTCATAAATCCAAAAAACCTCCCAAGTGATGGAAGAAGGAATATAATCAAAAGTAATACCCAATCAGAACAATTCCCCTTAAAAAATAACTTTTAATCAATAACTCTAAAATGCTGTTTCAAAAATCAGAATGAAAAACACCTCTGAAGTGAATAAATAATATGGGACAATATACATAAAGTATGTATCAATCAAAGGAGCTTAAACCTAACAAGTCCCTACCAAAATACCTATTATCTACCTGATACAGAGAACCCGCTCCGATAAGGGCGACCCTGCAATAGTGGGTACTAATTGTCCCTAACAAAAATCCCTAAGTCTATAACAATCGAGGACTTTGGTCAGTTCCTCTACCTTCAAATTGAAAAAAAGTTATAGACAAGAGAATAGGTATATAAATAGGTCCACGGCTATAATCAAAAATGTAATGTCAGAAATATATCTACATAAAGATATTATAGTAGATATCAATAGCCGATCACTGCCAAAAGAGGATAAATGTACTATAACACCTCATCCAGCATATGAATCCCCATAGGTCAGCACATGAATCCCCAGACGCAACGTTTCATCCCAATCTCAGGGACTTATCAATGGGGTTAAAGACAATAGAAATGCCAATCCACTAGTTACCATATTTCAAATGTAAAACATGGACTAAGTACATAATACCTGATGAGAGGATCATAATCTTCACATTAGGCTGATGTGCCTAAAAATAAAGGACATATGGAGGATTGAAATAAACAAATCATAACCCTCCATTTGCAGAGAGCAAACTGTATATAGTGAATGGAAAATATCATGAATGCCACACTACATACCTGACCAGCATATCACAGCTAGTGTGCTCCCCGGTGGGTACTCCTTTGGTATAAGGTGTTCACTGTCCCACAGGGATAAAGAGCCCTCCCCACCTATTTATAGGGTGGGATATCCCCAACAAGGGCTGTATTACCGCCCACTTACATAGTTCCACTAAACCTATGCGTCCATACCAACCCTGGATTCAAACGGACCGCCATTCAAATCCTCCACACACTGCGCTCGGCGTCCGAAAAAGTCCACAGCGCATGCGTGGAAATACAAAAATGGCCGCCGGTGGTATCGGCCGCCACCGCGCGTGCGCGGACATTCAAAGATGGCGCCGAGCAAACGTACGGAGCGACGCGCACACACAGATAGCAGCAGCAGCAGCAGGTGCCAAAGACATGGAATTCACCTGCTGGTATGCAGACATCCATATACAACAACACTACAGCACCATCCAAGTCGGCACACTTATTGGCGCCCGCACCAACCAATAGCGCCAATGGACAACGGCAGTTATCCTCTGTTATAGTAGACAGAGTTGGCGCAGATAGATTACGTATAAATCTGCAAAATGAACCTGCCTTAAAGTGTAATTAAATCTCAGCATAAACACATTATGCCAGATACTAGATGAGTTTACATATATCAAATAGTATATTAATTTCAATTTAACAATAGAATCCAGATGATAAGTATGGACCAAACGCTTTTGTAGGCAAGGGAACATAGTTACTCCAATCAGTAAGAGTAATGGCATACACGGCAAATACCAAGGGAGAAATACTTCTATGCTTATAGACAGAATAATAATAACAGAAAAATAGATTCTAGAGATAGAAGCAAGAGGTTACCAGTCCATAATTTTAAAAAAACAAGTGTCAGTAACAGACCTCTTTATACGAAACATGCAAACGAGAGGGATTCATTAAGTCCACGTGGATACACGCAGTCCAATCTGTAAATCCATTGGGTCTCCCTTTGGAGAATCAGCCTATCCCAATCCCCCCCTAAAGGGGGGTTTAATGATGTCAATCCCCTTAACACACTCTACCTTCCCTTCATGTTTGTCCCAAATATGTCTGGCGATAGGTGTGTCCATATGTCTTTTAACATCACCTACATGTTCCCCTATCCTTCGCCTAAACTCTCGCTTGGTCTTGCCCACGTAATTTAGCCCACAGGGACAGGTGGCCAAGTAAATGACTCCAACAGAAAGACAGTTTATAAATCCTCTAATATTATAAATCCGGTCGCTCTTGCTACTCTCGAATTGTTTACAATTTACAACAAAGGAACAAAATTTACATTTTTCACATCTGAAACAGCCAGCCTGGTGTGTTTCATCATAGCTTCTCTATGGGGCCTAGCTGAAGCGAGGTTGCTGGCCAATCACAATACCGTGGTTATTGAACCAGGAATTGGTACTCTTGGCAGTGTGTACAGGAGTCCTGTCCTCCTGGAAATTGAAATGGGCATCTCCATAAAGCTTGTCAGCAGAGAGAAGCATAAAGTGCTCTTAAATTTCCTGGGAGACAGCCCAACCTTTGACTTGATATAACACAGTGGACCAACACCAGCAGTTGACATGGTTCCCCAAACCATCACTGAGTTTGGAAACTTCACTCTGGACCTAAAGCAGCTTGGATTGTGGTGTCTTCCAGACTCTGGGTCCTTAAAGGGGTTTTGCCACCATGTAAAGTCGACGTGGGATGCTTAGAAATCATAAGTTTAGCACTTTCCTAATTGCATGTCATTAAAAAAAGTGTAAGGTGCCACAGCTGCAGCCTTCATTACCTTATTATTGTGTACAGCTGGTTGTCATTGGAGCCGACCTGTTCTAAGCCTCCTGCCTGTCTGGCCGCACTTGCGTGGTTCTTATCTCTTCCTCTGAAGCCCCCTCGGGAACGAGCACGTCCTGACACATGGCCTGACATGCGCAGTAGCTCCCCGGCCAGGACAGTCTGTGGGCTCCTCACTTCCCCCTTCCTTCCTGCTTGCACAGAATCTTCAGGGACTGTGCTTGGGGGATATTGGCTGTGCTTGGCTGTTCTCCAGATTCTTAGCCACGCTCCCTTACTGCATGTCTACGCTTTTCTAAGTTCTAGTTTCTTGCTCCGTTCCCTTACTCCTTGTCTTCTACGTTTTTCTACATTCTGGGTCTTTGTCCCGCTCCCTGCTTTAAGCTCTCAGATGCCGGCAGCAGCGCGCACGACTCGCAGCGTGATGACGTCACTAAGTGCCGTCTGGAGGGTGTTTTTTTTTAAACTACCCATGCAGAGAACGCCCCGATCTCAAGACCCAGGGGACCAGCGGCAGCGTGTGAGGTAGGGAACAGCCGTCTTGGCAAAACGCCTTTAAGGGCATGTCCCCACGGCACGGGTTTGCGGATGGTTTTACAGATGGTTTGCGGTTTTGCAGACCATCTGAAAAACCGGCCACAAACTAGCACAACGGGCTCCTATGGAAAACCTGAGCAGCATTCCCACTGCACGTGTTTTCCGCCCGTTGGTTTTTCAAACCGCTGGCCGCCCGAAAAACAGTGTGCTTGCACATTCTTTCATCCGTTTTTTGGACGGAATATGTGCATGTCATTGTGAAAGAGGAGTATTTGCCCATTGCCGTGTAAACGGGCCGTAATTGTAAAATTTACTTCCATCTGAAAACTGGGCTTTGGAACACTAACAGTCCAGTCCTTTTTCTCCTTAGCCCGGGTAAGTTGCTTTTAACAGTGTCTCTTGGTCATGAGTGGCTTGACAAAAGTGATGTGATAATTGTAGCCCATGTCCCAGGTTCATCTGTTTGTGGTGACTCTTGAAGCACTGACTCCAGCCACAGTCCACGCTTTGTGAATCTCTCCCACATTCTTGAATTACCTTTTCTTAACAATCCTATCAAGGCTGCGGTCATCCCTGCTGCTTGTGTACCTTTTCCTACCACACCTTTTCCTTCCATACAATTTTACACTAATATGCTTTGATATAGCCAGCTTCTTAAACAATAACCTACTGGAGGGTGCCGTTGACGGTCATCTGGACCACTGTCAAATCAGCAGTCTTCCCCATAGTTGTGTAGCCCACTAAGCCAAACTGAGGGACCATTTAATGACTTAGAAAATCTTTGCGTGTGACACTTGCATGAGTCAACCCAATTACTGCATTTTTATTACAATTATAATAAAACATAATGAAAGAGAGACACAGACAAAGAAACTCGTATACTGGTGTTCACATCAAGCCACTATGACAAGTAGTAACAATATCCACCGTTCTCATGTTATTCTAATTTTTTGATAGACTGAACTTTGAGTTCTCGTCATCGGGAAGCCACAGTCATCCACATTAAAGGGGATTTGCCAGGACGCAAGTTTCTTACCTTCCTTATCAGCACAGGGAGAATGTCAACAAATCACGCTGAGTCATGAAGGCTGCAGGGCTGAAAGGGAGGGGGTGAGTAAGGAGTGAGGAATAAGGGAGGGGGTGAGTAAGGAGTGAGGAATAAGGGAGCGTCTCAAAACTTAAGTGAAATAATAAACAGTACAACAGTGGATTCTCAGTACAGCAAGACACAGCCTCATAGACTGCACTTTCTACCCGGTGCCTTAAAAGCTCATTCATTTTGCCTGTCATCAGATAAGAAGTGTTTCACGCAAGCGTGGCCTGTCAGCTCCTGGGTCGTGTCTAGTGGAATCTTTCAGGTAACTAAGGGGGATTTAGAAAATGCTGTAGCTCTGAGTCTTCACTTTTTGTAATCGCATATATTTAGAAAAGTGATTAAATACCCATTTTGGAGGTTCCCACATCAACATTACATGGTGGAAAAACCCCTTTAAAAGAAATAAAATGCTTGACATACATGCCTCTGTTTAGTGAGTCTATGAAATATATAGGTTTCTTTAGTTGATGATATAGTCTTTTCGATTATATTCTAATTGTTTGAGATGCACTAGTCGGTCTGCTGTGTTTAAGCACAACTGTGCAAAAAGAGCTTAATGCATTTTAGTAATGGTTCTATGAGTGGTTACAGTGCATATCTTCAAGGTATAGTGATCATTCAACATACAGTGGTTGTTAGGCAACCACGTCATATTGTATGTTGAGACTAACTCGATGGAAACTGAAAATTGGTTCCAAAAATGATATATTTACTATGCCACCTCAAAGCCATCTTTTCTCTAAAGTAAATTAACCCTAAGGCCATGTCCCCACGGCACGGGTTTTTGGCCGGTTTTTCAGCCGGTTTGCGGTTTTTCAGACCGCCTGAAAAACCGGCCAAAAATGAGCACAATTGTGCTCTAGGTAAAACCCGTGCAGCAGTCCCCACTGCACGGGTTTTGCCGTCGGACGGTTTTGCCGCCGGCAGTCCGGCGGCAAAACATTGTACAAGCACAATCTTCCGTCCGGTTTCCGGACGGAAGATGTGCTTCTCAATGGGAGGGGGGAGGCTTCTTCTCCGCTCATCGCGGAGAAAAGCCGTCCCCTCCGCGGCCGTGGGGACGGCCGCAAAACGGGACAAATACCGGCCGGTCTTTGTCCACTGCCGTGTGGATGCGCCCTAACTTTACTCATCGTTCTGGGTGTTATAGTCCACTTATTTGTTATTTTCATAGCCCATCTTTGAACCTGTTCAAGATTTAGAATCTGTCTTGTGCACTGGTGCCCAAAACTACGCAATATTCCATGTGTGATCTGACCAGGGATTTGTATAATGGGAGAACAATGTTCACATCATGTGCATCTATGAGCCTTTTAATGCCACCCATGATCCTATTTTCTGCTGGCTGCTAGAGTTTTTCCGTTTAACATGTAATCATGTAATGGATTTTTCCTCCCCATGTGCATAACCTTGCATTTATCTGTGTTAAAGGAGTTGTCTCATTAATAGCTTTCAGCCTCTGTCTGTGAATGAGAGTTGAATTGAGGGGCGTGCTAGCTTCTCTGCCTCTTCCCCCTCCCTCTTCCCCCCTCCCCTCAGCACACAGGCAGCTATCCGGGATTGCTGCCAGAGTTAACCCTGTGTGTGCCTGCCTAGAGAGGTCTATGATTGCTAATAGTGTTCCTATACCCTCTGCTTAGCTTACATATCTCCACATCTCCAGCAACAACAAACAAACGCTCTCAGAACAGAGGCAGGAAAGCTGCAAAGTGTTACTCAGGATGTGTCCCTAGTACAGCATGAACTGTTCACAATCTGTATAGTATTATTATAGTTACAGCTCCACAGACATCATGATTATAGTAACAAACAGGGTCACTGCTGTCACATCTATTGATCAGCCTAATCTCTGCTCAATCTGTGTAGAGAGCAGGAGGAAGCAGGCACACACAGGGTTAATCCAGGCAGCATAGAAGCCAGAGTCCTCCCTCCTCCTCCCTACACTACAGAAGCATTCTGTGCGGGAGGGGCTCTCTGCTCCGACCTGTCTTCAAAGGTGATGAGTCATTCAGACCTGACAGCCAGTAAGATAAGGATCAACAGGTCGGCTGCTATAGAAATTTGAGAAGCTGAAGCACTCCTATGAACAGGGCTAGCTCAAAATCAGTAGGACATTTGTAATGAACATATATTGCAAAGCTGCTTGTTTTTTAAAGATCTTTTAATTAAAACCCAATCATTGAAGCGAGACAACCCCTTTAAACCTCATCTGCCATTTCACTGCCCAGGCCTCCAAATTCAGGTCCCTTTTGTAATAAAACATTGACATTTATTGTGATGATTACTTTATGGAGCTTAGTATCATCTGCAAAGATCGATATTCTACTGTGCAATCCCTGTGTAAGATCATTTATGAAAATATTAAAGAGGATATGGCCCAATACGGAGCCCTGTGGTACCCCACTAGTAACGGGGACCAAGTCTGAGTATGTACCATTAATCATCACTCTGGGTTTTTTTTTTGTGTTTTTGTTTGTTTTTTAAATCACTGAGCCAGTTACATTCTCATTTTACTTACCAACCTTTTATGTGGCACCGTAACAAATGCTTTAGAGAAATCTAGATATATGACATCCAGTGCCTCACCTCGATCCAGTCTATCACTGACTTCCTCATAGAAGCTGATGAGATTAGTCTGACAGGACCGATCCTTCATAAACCCATGCTGGAACGGCATTATACATTTATTTTCAGTGAGATACTCCAGGTTAGCATCTCTTAGAAAACCTTCAAACATTTTACCCACAACAGAGGTTAAACTTATCAGCTTGTAGTTTCCAGGATCACTTTTTGAATATTGGCACCACATTTGCTATGCGCCAATCCTTTGGGACATACCCCATTATTAGACAGTCCATAAATATTGTGAATATGGGCCTATCTATGACATCACTTAACTCCCTTAGGACACGCGGGTGTATACCATCAGGACCTGGGGATTTATCTACTTTAGTTTTCTTAAACCAGAGATGCACTTCTTCCTGGATTAGACAGGAAACATTTAAGGTAGAGTTTACTTCTAACTCCTTTACCAGAAAGAAAAGAAAATAAGCTCCCTTTCACCTAGTGCCCAAAGGAAAAGCTTACTTTGGCACATGTAAAGATCATTTCCAGGGTCTTCCAGTCAATCAAATGTTGTGGTTTCCAGATAGTGTCCCAAGAAAGTCCATTTTATACTGAATATATTATTGTGAGGCCATTGTAATTTGAGGGACCTTTTGTGTTTTTGTAAGATTATAAACTTTTCACTTTTTTCTTTCTTTATATAGAATCCGGTCATGGTACTGCTATCCTTGGAACAACAGCTGGTCGACTGCAGTCAGGAGTAAACTCACTGCAAGGGTTCAAGGAAGATAAGCGCAACAAAGTGACTCCAGGTACCCGGGTTTTAAAGAATTAAATCTCTCTTGTTGCACGGCTAGTCTACAGTACCTATAATAATTAACCAAGATAACGAATTTCTAGTTCAGATTATTTTGTCAGCTGCTTAAAAGATCAACACCCTTTACATAATCGTAAACACCTTTTCCGTTTTCTACTAGTTACAAGCACCCAACTTTCATGAAAGTCCCAAGATTATTATTTTGTTAACACAAGTTTTTAAAAGTTTGTGTTATTAGCCAGATATACGCAATTGTTGCAACTTTTTCATTTGTCAAATTTAAAAGTGACCAATAACATTACCCAGGGTCTCCCAAGAAAAGCGATGAAGGCCAGATTGGAGCAAGGACACATGGTGCAACCCTACATAGCAAGATATATTTTGAGTAGCTGCAAAAAAAATAAAAAAAATAAAATATATATTTTGTAAAACCTTAACATTGATAGATAGAACTACGGCAAATAATGCAGGAGGCGTTTTTACGTGTATTTTATAGTCCGGGGGAGTTTATTATTATAAATTTTTCATTTATTTTTTAACACTCCACTTTTGTGCTGTGAATGGGACTCCTGGGACATGTATAGAAGATTTGTTTTTATAGTTCTCAGTTTCATTTAAAATCTATAAAAAAAATAAAAAAAAAGTGGATTACAAGGGGATTTAGGGTGCTTTCACACGGTGCGTTTTTGATGCGTTTTTTCAATGCGGTTTTTTTGCAGGAAGGCACAGCAATTAATGCTGTACATTGCTGCACAAAATCCCGGTAAATTTGCGGTAAAATCGCAGTAATTACCGCGATTTTTTGTGCAGCAATGTACAGCATTAATTGCTGTGCCTTCCTGCACAAAATATGCATTAAAAAAACGCACCAAAAACGACCGTGTGAAAGCACCCTTAAGAGGTTTTCCAGCTCTGAAGCTTTTCACAGAGAACGTACATTAGTATAAAATAACTTAAGGTGTAATACTCACTTTACCAATCTTTTACCACTCCCATACAAATGCTTTCTTGGTCGTCTGCCAGTTTTTATTTACCAGGGTCCTGCAATGATGTAACATGTTAAAAAAAAAATAAATGAGCACTGTAGCCAATCAGTGACTATAAGGCCCCGTTCACACGGCTTATTGCCGGCATAATTGCGGGGACAGATTTCGCCCCGCAATTACGCCGGCAGCGGGGCGGGGCCGGCAGCTCCCCCCCAAGCCCCATAGACTGTCATTATCTATGGCGCGTACGCGCCGTAAATAATTCACATGTCACTTTCTCCTCGTCCGGCGGATTCGCCGAGCGGGAAAGAGAGACTGAATCCATAGTTCTCTATGAGAACTGTGGATTACCGTAGTTACTGGGACGGATTGGAGCCGTATTGCAGCGCAAATCCGGCGCTCAGTACGGCTCCAATCCGCGCCCAAATAAGCCGTGTGAACATTGCCTAACAGTGGCGTGTTGACACCATGGTTCAGCATTTACATGTTGAGTGTTCTAATTGACAGGCATTTTCTCCCACTTATAAGGTCAGCAGGAGTCTGTTATGTGGCATGTTGCATGTCAGCTGCTTAGGATTCTTGCTTGTCAGCTGACCTTGCTGCACACCTAAGCTTGTTAGGTCTCTGTAAAGCTATGCTGATTAACCCCGTACCGCCGGAGCCAGTTTTGGCCTCTGACAGAGCCCCATTTTTTTTAAATCTGTCATGTGTCACTTTATGTGAGAATAACTTTTTGACACTTTAACCTCTCCATGTGATTCAGAGATTGTTTTCTCGTGACACATTGTGCTTTAAGATAGTAAGAAATTTTGGTCCAAAAAATGCTTGTTTATTTGTGAAAAATATCAAATTATCGTGAAAAATTTGAAAAATGTACCAATTTCAAACTTCAAAAATTTCTGCATGTAAGACAGATGGTTAGTCCACTCAAAATAGTTTATAACTAGCATTTACCATATGTCAGCTGTAGTTTGGCATCATTTTTTTTTTTTTAATTTTTAATTTTTTTTTTACGACATTAGGGGGCTTATAAATTTAGTACTAAAGTTCAAATTTTCAAGAAAATTTGCAATATACATTTTTTAGGGACCAGTCCAAGTTCTAACGTGACTTTGATTGACCTGTATGTTAGATACCCCCATAAATGACCTCATCTAAGAAACACTACACCCCTTAAATGATTCAAAACCGCATTTAGGAAGTTTATTATCCCATTAGGTGTTTCACAGTTTTTATATGAATGTGGATGTGAAATTTAAAAATTTCACTTTGTTTGCAGATTTTTTAATTTTTATACATTATTGACAAGAATACGGTAAATGTGATCAGGGAAATGCAACTTAATATTGATTCCCCAGATTCTGCCGTTTTCAGAGATATTCCATATGTGGCTCTAGTGCATTATTTGGCTCAACCACAAGCCCCAGAATAGGAGGAGCACCTACCAGACTCTGGGGTCTCATTTTCATTGAGATTTTATTTAGGGGCCATTTCAAGTTTGCGGACACCCTAAGGTTCCAGAACTCAATAAATACCCCTAAAAAGACCCCATATTGGAAACTACACCCCTTATGGAATATATCCAGGGGTGCAGTGAGTATATCGACCCCACAGGCGTTTCACAAATTTTTTTAGCGTTCGGCTCTGAAAATAAAAAAAATATATTTTTTACAATAATCTGCAATTTTAGCTGAAAATGTTTAATTTTTACAAGGAATCTTGGAAAAAAGCCCCAAAATTGTGTTACGCAATTTCTTCCAAGTTCGGCAATACCCTACATGTGGGTTTAAACTGCTGTTTGGGCGCATGGCAGGGGGTACAAGGGAGGGAGAGCTATTTGGCTTTTGGCGCACAGATATTGGTGGGCCATGTCGCATCTGCAAAGCCCCCAAAGTACTACAACAGGTGAAACTTCCAGAAGTTTCCCCATTTTGGATTCAACACCCCTCAGGGATCTCATCTAAGGGTGTATTGTGCATTTTTGGTGCACAGGTGTTCCGTAGTTTTTTTTTTTTAGCATTGGGCCATGGAAATGGAGGGGGAAACGCAGTTCCGCCATTGTTTTTGGGCTTCGTTTTTACAGTATTCGCCATACGGGATAACTTAACTATGGGGGTCGGTACAATTACAATGATATAAATTTTATATAGTTTTTTATGTTTTATTACTTTTACACAATAGCAGCGAGTTTTATAAAAAAGTTGCGTTTTTATGTTGTCCTATTCTGACCGCCATAACTTTCTTAATTTTTTGCATATGGAGCTGCTTGTGGGCTTGTTTTTTACGAAATGAGTTGATGTTTTTTTTTGGTACCATTACGGGGTGCATGTGATGCTTTGATCACTTTTTATTAAGGTTTTGTGAGGCATTTTGTACAAAATACAGCAATCCTGTTAGTGTTTTTTATTTTTATTTTTTACAGCAGTCACTGTGCGGTATAAATGACATGCTAGTTTTACTCAGCAGGTTGATACGATTACAGTGATACCACATTTGTATATTTTTTAATGTTTTACGGCTTTTACACAAAACCCTTTTATTTGAAAAGGAAAACACGTTTTTGCATCATCGCGGTCTGAGAGCCATAACTTTTTTATTTTTCTGTTTATGGAGCTGTATAGGGACTTTTTTTTTTGCGGGATGAGTTGACATTTTTATTGGTAACATTTTTGGGGGGACAAGACTTTATGATCGCTTTTAAATTCGTCTTTTGGAAGTCAGGGTGAAGAAAATACTGCAATCCTAGCAGTGTTTTTTATTTTTAATAGCGTTCACTGTGCAGTATCCGTGACAAGTTAGTTTTACTCTGTGGGTTGAGACGATTACGGTGATACTCAATTGATGTAGTTTTGTTCTTGGAACGCACAATTTTTTTGAAAAATAAGTGTTTTTAGTGTGTAAAACAAGATTTATGCATCACTATCTTCTAATAGCCAGAACTTTTAAATTGTTCCGTATACAGAGCTGTGTAAGGACTTTTTTTTTTTGCGGGATGAACTGACGTTTTAATTGGCATCACTTTGATGTTGATATGAGTTTTTGATGACTTTTTACTCCATTTTCTGTGCTGCAGGATGAACAAAAATCGCAATTCTGTGACTTTTTTGGGTTTTTTTTTTTACGGCGTTCACTGTACGGGTTAATTAACATGACAGATTTATAGGGTGGGTCGTTACGCACGTGGCGATACCAAATATGGGTACTTTATTTTTGATCTTTTGGGGGGCGATTGGCGTTTGTAAAGGGGAAAAGGATGATGTACGTTTTTTTTTTAAAATTTTTTGTGTTTGTGTTTTTTTTACACTTTTTTTTTTTTTACTTTTTCACACTTTTCCCCAGGGGGGAATTGCATGAACGATTGTCAGATCGTTCATGCAATAGGAGATCAGCATACAGCTTATAGCTGTATGCTGGTCTCCATGACAACTGTCTGTCACGCTGCCCACAATGCATTGTGGGCATCGTGACGTCACCAGACAACCCGGATGCTGTCATTCAGCGTCCGGGCTGTCTGGTAGGAGACCGGTACCGGCGCTGAAGCACCGTTACTGCGCCGTAATCACGGGCTGCAGGAGCTCACTCCTGCCGCCCGCAGCTGCGATGTCGCGTCCACAATGTCGCGACATCGGGGGGTTAATCCCCCGCAGCCGGAGCTCAGTCCGGCCGTGGGGGATGTGGCATCATGCCAGCGGTAATATACCGCTGGTTCCATGCCGCGATCTTGCGCGCTCCGCCTGTGAGCGCGCAATATCGCCTTGAGTACTCATACGGCAATTTGCGGGAACCCCTACCCGACATTGCCGTATGAGTACGACAAATGTCGGTAAGGGGTTAAAGGCAATCTGTGCAGAGCATAGATGTTTTTGTCCTGTCAGGTTCTACTATGTTGGATTGTTCTTTCCTGTCATCCATTGAGTTTCATCAGGCTGAATTATCTTGTTTCTTGTAAGTTCAGTTATTTTATCTTGTTCCTTGTCTATCTCGTTTGGGACTTTGAGAAATACAGATTCTGTGTTTGTCTAGTTTCTGTGGATTCTGCCCAGTCCTTGCTGGGTTCTAAAGCAACTTTCTATATCATAGCAGTTGTTAGCTTAGGGACATATTTAAGGGAAAGGTGTTGAGGATTGTGTTTGGGATAGAGGTCGGTTGTTGGGGGTAGTCATAGGGCAAGCTTTTTAGGAACAGTTATCGTTATTATTTTTCCATTCTTGAAGTGTATACACATTCTAATCTCCATCAGACTGTGCAACTGTCTTCATTCACCTGCTGTCCGTTTGATGAATCATCCAGCATTGAGACTTTGATTGATATGCTTCCTATTGTCTTTTCGTGTGACTTCTGGTCTACTTCTTAAGTTGCTTGTTGTTGGCATCCACCAACATCATTATATTACACTCTACCCCAACGTATTTGAAGTGGTATTATGGCGAACCCTAATCCTATGCTAGTTCTGGCAGCCCAGATGGGTACGTCCCAGTGCCGGTAAGGGGCTTTGTAGTGGGATCACGGCGCCATCCTGCGCTGTTTAACCCCTTAGATGCTGTAGCAGAGACTCCATCTTTGCCGCGGCGTTTAAATCCATGAGAAATGGTGCCGCCTCACTTTGATCGGGGCACCCGCGGCAACATCGCGGGCTCCCAATTAGTTAATATGGCAGCTGGAAGCATTGTGAAGGCTTCCATCGCCGCCATGTTTTCTCTTTTACTACTTCCTGCCCGAGGCATGAAATGCATTTCAATTATGTAAAAGTTGTAAAACCTAAAAACCATATAAAATTGATTTAGCTTTGTAACGAACCACATAGTAAAGTCTTCATGTTATATATGCAGCACCGCAAATGCTGTAAAAATGAAACCTGGAAAATATTGGCAGAAATGCGTGTTGTTTTGTGTTTTTTTTTTTTTTTTTTTTTTTTTTAATGGCCCAATGCTAAAAAACTGTAGAACACCTCTGGGCACGATACACCCATCAATGAAGGGTGTTGAATCCATAATGGGGTGAATTCATGAAATTTCACTAGTTTTGGTACTTTGGTAGTTGCATGTCGCATTTGCAAAGCTCCCAAAGTCTGCGTTCTAAAAGCTAAATAGCACTATCTCCTTTGTACACAGTGCCATGCGCCCAGACAGCACATTGCTGAACTGAAAGCATTTGTGTAACAAATTTTGGGGTGCTAATTTCCAGGATTCCTTGTGAAAGTTAAATATTTTCAACTGCATATTATTGGGGGAAAAAATGAGTTACATAGCACAGTTGAAAAAAGACAAACTATATGTCCATCAAGTGCAACCAAGGGTGGGGAACCATGTGGATGAATGGGGGGCGATTGGGAGTTTTTTAAACTTCGTTTCGCCTACTGATGCAGACTTTGAAATCCATCAGGCAAGAACTAATCCGCACTTTTGGTAGATTTAATTTCTGATGCCAAAGTTGCTATCAGACTAGATCTAGATTTTTTATGTGGCTATGTGTTAATATTATTTAGTAGTAAGTGGTTATCTAAGCCTTTTTTGAAACCCTCAACTATTCTTGCTGTGACCAGCTCCTCAGTCAGACCACAGATTTATAGCTCTCATAGTAAAGAAGACTTTTCTGTTCTGGAGATTTGAATCCTTTTTTTTTGCTCCAGACAAAGTTAATGTCCCTTTGTCTTTTGAGGGGGTTTTCAATATACTTTTTGGAGGGGCCATTTATATACATAAAATAAATATAATATAATATATATTTTACAGTTGAAACCAGAAGTTTATATACACTGTATACAAAGACTGTATACAAAGACATATATGCAGGTTTTTCTCACTATCTGACATGAAATCAGAATAAACATTACCCGTTTTAGGTCAGTTAGGATTACCAAAATTATTTATATTTGCCAAATGCCCAAATAATGAGACACAGAATTTTTTTAAGCCATTTTTTAAGTTTCTTTAAAGTCAAGTTTACATACACTAGGATTACTATGCCGTTTTAAATAATTTGGGACAGCCCATATGAGATTTTCAATTCTTTGAAGCTTCTGATAGGTTTAATGGCAACATCTGAGTTTATTAGACAACAGTGAATGTATTTGTAATACACTCCAGAAACACACTGCTTCCGTGTGTAACATCATGGGAATGTCTAAAAAAAACCCAGCAAGGATATCAGGAAGAGAATTGTGGACTTGCACAAGTATGCATCATCCTTGGGTGCAATTTCCATATGCCTGAAGGTGCCTCATTCATCTATACAAACAAGATGGGAATGTCCAGCCATCATACCGCTCAGGAAGGAGATGGGTTCTGTGTCTCAGAGATGAACGTGCTTTGGTCTGACACGTTCATATCAACCCAAGAACAATAGCAAAAGACCTTGTGAAGATGCTGGCGGAAGCTGGTAAGATTGTTTCATTATCCACAGTGAAACAAGTACTGTATCAACATGGGCTGAAAGGCCACTCTGCCAGGAAGAAGCCATTACTCCAAAAGAAACATATAAAAGCCAGATTAATGTTTGGAAATGCATACAGGAACAAAGACCTACATAGTTGGAGACATGTCCTGTGGTCAGACAAAACTAAAATTGAACTGTTTGGCCATAATGACCATCATTACGTTTGGCGTAAAAAGGGAGAAGCTTGGAAGCCTAAGCACACCATCACAGCTGTGAAACACAGGGGTGGTAGCATCACATCGTGGGTTGTTTTGCTGCATGCGGGACTGGTGCTCTTCACAAAATCTATTGGCATCATGAGGAAAGAAGATTCTGTGGCAATTCGGTGGCCCCACCCACCCGGCAGTTGCTTCTGCTGTGAGCTCTGCTGAATACTCCATCTCTGCTCACTTAAACCTCCATAACAATGCCATCCACACTTCTGTGTTCAAGAATCTGTTGCCTGAACTCCTGAGGAACGTTTTGAGCCCTCCGGTGACCGACTACTCAGTACAGAACTAAAGATTCATCTGCTCTGTATCTGCGGCCTACCAGTCAGGTGCAGCCAGCAAGGTAACACTCCATCTTCGGGCATCTGCGCTCCCCCCTCTGGTGCCTGCAGCACTGTACACAGACTTTCCAGGAGCTCACTTGCCATCTCTGGCCCTGGGCTAAGGCTTGTGGACTGCACTAATCCTTACCTTTCTAGCACCTGGCCAGCCTAACACTCTGACCTGAGGCAAGTTGGGAAAACTGACTGAAGCTGTTGGTCCCATCACAGTCTTGCCTCCTGCTGCAGCTTCACATGCTGTCCTACCAACTTGGAACTCTGAGCAGCTCCCTGGAGACTGCGATCTCTGATGCGCTTGTGCCTTCTTAAGCTCTGGACGTGCTTGTCTGCTGGCAGCACATCCGGCATTTCAGTCGGGACCCCCAGCACTGCATGGTCTGCGGTTAACCCCTTATATTTGCCACCCCGGGGTTAACATAGTGCCTGGTCTCTAATCAAAAAGCTGCAATTTCCCCCCAAACCGCAGCAAGTCCCCTGAAACAAGACAGACATTTCCACTCCACAGCAGTCTGCATCAAGGCAGAGTCTGTCTCATACATCTGTTCCAATAAAGTTGCAGATTAAAAAAAAATAATTTTACTCACCTTGAGTGCCTCCATCAACTGTCCCAGCCAGAGAGTGCCTCCATCAAACCGAACCTCCCAGCCAGAGAGCGCCCCCCAAGTCCACACCGTCCCAGCCAGAGAGGCCTCCATCAACCGTCCCAGCCAGAGGGGCCTCCATCAACCGTTTCCCCGCCAGAGAGCGCCTCCATCAACCGTCCCAGCCAGAGGCGCCCCCATCAAACCGTCCCAGCCAGAGAGGCCTCCATCAACCGTCCCCGCCAGAGGGGCCTCCATCAAAACCCTCCCAGCCAGAGAGAGCCCTCATCAAACCGTCCAGCCCGAGAGCGCCTCCATCAACCGTCCCAGCCAGAGAGCGCCTCCATCAACCGTCCAGCCAGAGAGCGCCTCCCTCAAAACCGTCCCAGCCAGGGGAGCGCCTCCATTCAACCGTCCCAGCCAGAGAGCGCCTCCATCAACCGTCCCAGCCAGAGAGCGCCTCCCAAACCCCTCAAAACCGTCCCAGCCAGAGAGCGCCTCCATCAAACCCCCAGCCCCCGAGGAGCGCCTCCCTCAACCGCCCCCCAAGCCAGAGACATCTAACTGTTTCCCAACTGTGATCTAACACTATGCTCTTCTTTTCCCTCATCATCGCTATCTCCTCACACTTACTGCTTATCCCCAAACTCCCTCGCTGGACAATGAACTCTACATCTCCCCCTGCATTCTACCCCACACCTGTCTGCCGCCACCAACCTCTTCCTCACTGTTTTAAAGCCTCCGCACCAAACAAACCCTGCCAAACTACAGTCATCCTACTGCCACCTACTCACCCTCTCACTGCTCCTTCTGGCTTCCGGGGACATATGCCCCAACCCAGGGCCCCCCCAGCAAAATTCCCACCTAGTCTCTGCCTCCTCGAACAGACTTGCCACTACTAATTCCGCTAATTCCTTAACCCGATACACATCCCTCTGACCCGTTTCTCCCCCCAAACCTCTCCTTGGAGCTTTCCCGGAATGCGCGGGCTGTATGTAATAAAAATCTCATACATTTCATGATTGTTCATCTCACGCAAACCCACTCTTCTTGGTCTGACTGAAACCTGGCTGGGCCCCCTCTGACACAGTCTCCCTGCCGCACTCTCTTTTAGCGGCCTCCAACTTACCCCCCACTCCTCGTCTGGTACAGCATGGTGGAGGCGTCGGCCTCCTCCTGTCTGGACACCTGCTCCTTTGTCCCCGCTCCACCTCTGCCTTCCCTCACACTCTTCTCCTTTGAAGTGCACTCTGTCCGCATCTACGCCCCCTCGACCTCCAAGTGGCTGTTATCTACCGACCGCCAGGCCCTGCCACTGCCTTTCTTGACCACTTTTCTTCCTGGCTTCTTTCCCCTTTCTTTCCACCGAAAATCCCACTATCATCATGGGAGACTTCAACATCCCAATCGACCCCCCACTCTGCTTCCCAAAAAAACTCCTTTTACTCTGCTTCCCCCCCAAGGGGCCTCAGGAGCCACTCACAAGATGGGGCACACACTGGACCTCATCTTCACCCGCCTCTGGCCCCTATCTGACATCTCTAATCTCACACCCATATCTGACCACAACCTGCTTACCTTCACCACTATTCCTCCCCACCTGCTCCTCCTGTCTCATATCCAGTACGACCCCGCAGGAATCTACAAAACCTCAACCTCACACTCTCTCTGACTCTCTTTACACCTCTTTCCACATCTCCTCATTCAATGACCCAGACGCAGCCACCACTTTCTACAACCATACAATCATCACCGCCTTGACTCAGTCGCTCCCCTCACAACAAAAGAACCCGCAAAATCAACAGAAACCTGGCACACAGACTCTACCAAACAGCTGAGGCGAGCTTCCAGAATTGCTGAACACCATTGGAAGAAAACTCACTCCATTGATGACTTTGCCTTATAAAACACTCACTGCAACATTTAGGTCCGCACTCGCCTCAGCCAAACAGAACTATTTCCCACTCTCATATCCTCCCTGTCCCCCAAAACCCCCGACAATTATTTAAAACCTTCAACTCTCTTCTCCCTCCCCCAACCCTCCTCCCCCATCCCTCCTTTCAGCAGATGACTTTGCCATTCACTTCCTCCAGAAGATCAACCTCATCAGAGAAAGCTTCAGCCCACAGTCCCCACCACCCTCCCTTACCCTTGCAACTTGCTCTTCCCCCTTCACTTGCTTCCCCACGGTCACTCATGACAAAACTCTCCTCCTTACTGTCCAAATCCAACCTCACACCTGTATCTTGGACCCACTGCCCCTCCCACCTCATCCCAGACCTCAGTGCTTCTATCATCCCAGCACTCACCCATCTCTTCAACCTATCAATAACCTCCCGGCTCTTCCCCTTTTGCCTTTAAACATGCTACTATCACTCCCAAAACCTAAAAAAAACAACCCTTGACCCCTCTTCTCTGTCCAACTATGCCCCATCTCACTGCTCCTTTTGCTTCCAAACTCTCGAGCAGCAAGTCTATCTTCAGCTGTCCTCCCACCTCTCCTCCAACTCTCTTCTTGACCCACTACAATCTGGTTTTCGACCCCACCAACTCCCACGAAACTGCCCTAACCCAAAATCACTAATGATCTAGTAACTGCTAAAGCCTCATGCACTACTCTGTGCTCCTCCTCTTGGACCTGTCCCCTGCCTTTGACACTGTCGACCATTCCTCCCGCTACAAATCCTCTCCTCACTTGGCATCACGGATTTGGCTCTTTCCTGAATCTCCTCGTACCTCACTGATCGGACTTTCAGCGTCTCTCATTCTCGCTCCCCTCCTCCCCCGGCCACTCTCTGTTGGTGTCCCCCCAAGGGGCAGTCCTGGGGGCCAATACTCTTCTCTATCTACACACTTGGCCCCCGGTCAGCTCATAGCCTCACATGGCTTTCATTATCACCTGTATGCTGACGATACCCAACTCTACATCCTTGGCCAGAGTCACTTCCTTACTCTCCCGGATCCCTGCTGTCTGTCCTCCATTTCCTCCTTCTTCTCATCACGTCTCCTAAAACTAAATGGGGAGAAAACAGAACTCATCATCTTTCCACCATCCAACTCTACCCCTGCCCCTGATCTCTCTATTACAGTCAACGGCTCTACACTTTCACCGGTCCCACAAGTCCGCTGTCTTGGGGTAATCCTAGGGGACTCTGCTTTATCTCTCAAACCACACATCCAAACCTCACCCCTCCTGCGCCTCCACCCGAAAAACATCTCTTGCATCCGCTCATTCCTCGGCTATGACACTACAAAAATGCTGGTCCATGCCCTTGTCATCTCCGCCTAGATACGCAACATCCTTCTCAGTGGCCTCCCCGCTAGCACCCTCGCTCCCCTCCAATCCATCCTTAACTCTGTGCCCGTCTATCCCCCTCTCTCCTCGCTACTCCTCTGCCTCTCCCCTCTTTCCAATCCCCTTTATGGCTTCCCATTGCCCAGCGAATTCATTTCAAGCTACTAACCATGACCTACAAGGCTCTCCATGACCTCTCCCTCCATACATCTCTGCCCCAATTTCCAAATATCTCCCCCCAGCACTCTCCGCTCCTCACAGGACCTTCTCCCCTGCTCTCCCTTATCAGCTCCTCCACAAACCGTCTCCAAGACTTCTCCCCTGCCCTTCCCCCCACACTCTGGAACTCCCTGCCCCAACACATCAGACTCTCCTCCACTTTCACCAGCTTCAAAAGCAACCTGAAAAACCCATTTCTTCAGGGTTGCCTATAACCTTTACTAACTTGTCACTACTTCCTCCACAGACATGTCTACCCCTCACCTCTGTCTCTTTCCCCTCCTTGTAGATTGTAAGCCCTCGCGGGTAGGGTCCTTCTCCCTCTGTCGTGCCAATTGTCATTATTCCCTTATCACTGTTTCTCGTTTGACTTATGTTTAAAGTATGTAACCCCCTCGAATGTACAGCGCCCTGGAATCAATGGCGCTTTAAAATAAATAATAATAATACTGAAGCAACATCTCAAAACATCAGCCAAGAAGTTGAAGCTTTGGCGGAAATTGGTCCTCCAAATGGACAGTGACCCAAAGCATACTGCCAAACTGGTTACAAAGTGGCTTAAGGGTAACGAAGTCATTGTTTTGGAGTGGCCATCGCAAAGCCCTGATCTCAATCCTATTGAAAATTTAATTTGAAAAGGCAGGGGCGAGCAAGGCGACCTACAAACATGGCTAAGTTATACCAGTTCTGTCAGGAGGAATGGGCCAGAATTCATACCAACTATTGTGAGAAGCTTGGGGAAGGTTCCCAAAAATTTTTGACCCAAGTCATACGTTTGGGGGCAATGCTACCAAATGCTAAAAGAAATTAGAAAACTTTTTGACTTTGCAAAATTAATTTAAAAAAAAAAAACTTTAAAAAAATTCTTTTTTTCCCTTTAAATTTTTGCTTTTGGAAAAATAAAAATAATTTGGTAATCTAATTGGCCTAAACGGGAAAGGTTTTTTTGTTTCATGTCAAATAGTGATAAAAACATGCACATGTGTCTCTTTATATAGTGCATATATTATATTTTAATCATGTCTCCCCATAGCCGTCTTTTTCTCAAGACAAAATAAGTTCAATTCTTTTATTTCCCCTCATATATATGTAGTTTCCAAAACGGGAGTCTTTTTAGGGGTGTTAATTAAGTTTTAGCACTTTATGGTGTCCACAAACCTGAAATGGTGCCTAAAAAATTTCCTCCTTTTTCTGAGGGTTGTGGTTGAGTCAAGTAGTGCACTAAGGCTACATACGGGATGTTTCTAGAAGTGGCAGAATTGGGGGAATCGATGTTCAGTTGCGTATCCCTGGTAACATCTACTGTGTATCAGTGAATAATGGATTAAAATAAAAAATATGCAAAAGAGTAAAAAATTTTACCTCCACGTTGCTTTGACTTCGGTTTAAACTTCTTAAATACTTTAAGGGGTGCAGTTTTTTAAATTAAGTAATTTATGAAGGTATCTAACATATAGGCACCTGAGAGCCACGTCAGAACTGAACTAGTCCCTAAAAAAAATCTGTTGCAAATTTTTTTTGAAAAAAGTGAAAAAAATTTCTGCTAAAATTTTAAACCATAAAATATACATCTAAAAAAAGTAATGTTTAAATTTAAATATTTTAGAAGCTAGTTATATACTATTGTGTGGAATTACTTTCTGTCCTACACGCAGCAATGTTTTTAACTATGAAAATGGAAAGTTTTTCCAGCTTTATACAACATTTTATTTATATATTTTTCATGAATAAACAAGGATTCTATCGACCCAAAGTTTAGTGCTAACTTAAAGCACAAGGTGTCATGAGAAAACAGACTCTGGATGGGTAAAAGTATCAAAAAGTTATTCCCAAACAAAGTGACCCATGTCAGATTAAAAAAATAGGGCTTTGTCAGGAAAGGGCAAAACCCCGGGTGCTCCTTTAAACGTTTTAAAAAATTTTAAGCAAAGGGGGCAGAGTTTTTTTTTTTTTTTCTCTTCTCTTTGCAGAAGAGAACACGATCTGTCTCGCCAACACAACCTGTGTTACCGAGTACATCCAGAGGATCAACTCCCAACCGGGACTGTGTATACTTTTCTCCAAAAAGATCACCAGGAGATTTTATCTGCAAGAAAAAAGGCAGAACAACTGTGGACAAGAAAGGGATGTTTCAGGCTTTTACTATATGCGAATGTGAGATGGCTCTAGAAAGGAGAACATTGGGGGTT
The DNA here is from genome assembly GCA_025379985.1 of Phyllomedusa bahiana. Taxonomy (NCBI): domain Eukaryota; kingdom Metazoa; phylum Chordata; class Amphibia; order Anura; family Hylidae; genus Phyllomedusa; species Phyllomedusa bahiana. The sequence goes on along the minus strand of JAODAL010002814.1, from coordinate 103,330 downwards.
TATGACCTATGTGTACAACACTCTAAATTGGGAGAATTGTCCCTGACTGGGCATGTTTGGGGTTGGTTGGCATATTTAGAATGTGTTTATTTTCCATAGGGTGGGAGGGAAAATGGGAGAGGGGAAAAGAACTTAAGGAGGTTTTTATTTTTCTACACACACCTTTTCTCTGCTGTCCCTTTCTTTCAAACATTGGAAGTCCGCAGTTGTTAAAATGTGGGTCTTGATGGGACTGTAGCAGTAAAGACACCAAATGCAAGAAAAATGTGAGTCAAAACGTGCATCACAATTTATTTTGCTGTTATGTTATGGTTTACAACTTCAGGATGCTCAGTTTTTTGCTTCATTATAGATGCTCCAGGAATACTTTTAGCCCGATTTGTACAAGATAGGGATAATGAAGGCAGACTAATCGGAATATACAGTTGAAAACAGAAGTTTACGTACACTATATAAAAAGACCCATGCTGGTTTTTCTCACTATCTGACATGAAATCAGAATAAGCCTTACCCATTTTAGGTCAATAAGGATTACCAAAATTATTTCTATTTTGCCAAATGCCAGAATGAGAGAGAGAGAGAATTTTTAAAATTTTTTGTATTTACTTTCTTTCTGCCAAGTCAAAAGTTTATATACATTTCATTAGTATTTGGTAAACTGTATGACTTACGTCAAACATTTCAGATATCCTTCCACAAGCTTCTCACAATAGTTGGTAGGAATTCTGGCCCATTTATCCTGACAGAACTGGTGTAACTGAGCCATGTAGTTCGCCTTGCTCGCACCTGCAATTTCAGCTTTGCACATAAATTTTGAATAGGACTGAGATCAGGGCTTTGTGATGACCACTCCAAAACACTGACTTGGTTATCCTAAAGCCACTTTGTCACCAGTTTGGCAGTATGCTTCTGGTCATTGTCAATTTGGAAGACCCATTTCTACCCAAGCTTTAACTTGCTGGCTAATGTCTTGAGATTTTGCTTCCGTATTACCACATAATCATCTTTCCTCATGATGCCATCTATTTTGTGAAGAGCACCAGTGCCTCCAGCAGCAAAACAACCCCACAACATGATGCTGCCACCCCCCGCATTTCACAGTTGAGATGGTGTTCTTAGGTTTCCAAGCTTCTGCCTTGTTCCTCCAAATGTAACAATGGTTATTATGGCCAAACAGTTCAATTTTAGTGTTGTCAGACCCGAAGAAGTCTCCAAAAAAGTCGCATGTATCCCAAAACGATACCAAAAAGTACACTTCAGCCCACAAAAAAATGCGCCACTGTGGCCCATGGGTGGAAGTGCAAAAATGTTATCGGTAGCAGAAAATTGCGCTGCAGCACAAATTTAGAAAATAGGACGTATGCATCTTTTTTTTTTTTTTTCCTTCAGTACTATAGAATAATGCAAACCCTACATATTTGGTATTTCCAGTATCGTATCCCAGTATATTCTAGGGTACAGTGAATGACACCATTACAAAGTACATGTTGTCCTGCAAAATTAAAGCCCTCCTTTTGTCTATGTAGGTGGAAAAATAAACGTTATGGCTCTTGAAGGCGAAGAGGAAAATATAAACGTGTTGAGTGAAAAAAAAAAACGCTCCGTCGTTTAAGGGGTTAAAGTTTGAAGTGCCTTTAAAAGAGAGGGGCAATACCAGTTCTACATTCATATTTCCCATTTCTTTTAGGCTCACTTGTGCCTTTTGACTCCAGTATCCGCCACAAAAACTTCACCAAAACTGCAGGTGTGATTCCAGCTTTGTGCAGCACCCTTTAGAATTGTTTAGGGGCTGTTTAAGGATTTCTTTTATTGAATTTACAATCCGACTTATACAGGACAGTCTATTCCTATGATGTCTGCTATGTAGGACAGTACAAATACTGATGGTGTCAGGTTTTGTAACCTTTTATTTTTTATGAATTTTATATTGTTTTATTTTTCATGTGCACTGAGTGGTTGGCATAAATCCTTTTTATTTAGTACAACTTGGTATATCAGCTGTTTAATACCTTCCAATTCACAAAACATGACTAGTAAAGCCACTGTAAGTGGGCAGTAATATGTGCACTATGATCAGACCTGGTGTGATTTTTACTAACCCGGACTTGGGTTACTATAAAATCCAATAGTGATTGAAGTCCTGCTCAGTACAACCTCTGGCTTGTGTGAAAATGAACTTTGTTTAAAAACATTATTGATGATGTGTCAATGGCAGCACTGTAATGTACAAATGGTGAATAGATCATTTTCTGTTTTTCATCTGCAGTCTTATACTTGAACTACGGACCATTTACCTCCTATGCTCCTTCATATGACTCAACATTCGCAAACATTGGTAAGGACGACTCTGACCTTATTTACTCAACATATGGAGAAGAACCCAATCTTCAGGGCACTTTCAGGTATGGAAAATTAGTTTTTGTAAAATATTTACAATGCTGCACAGATGTACATGGTTGGTAACTAATAAAAAAATTTAGAAAACAAAAAGAGCAGTAATTAAAGAGAGTAGAGATATTAATCTCATCAGTTAAAAGGAAGGATCAGGATGCATTGTGAGCATGTCAGAAGACCAGTAGAAAACACATACCCCAGAGGCTGAAAAGAAGAACAGATACTGACTTGAAATTCTAAAACCGAAAGTAAATCAGCCCCATTGACCTCAATTGAAAATGTGTTATAGTTCACACAACGCATGTTTTCTCGGTCAATTTTTAAGAGTAAAAAAACTTAGAACATGTTCACTCTTCCATCGTATTCCACTTGCTGATCCGCGTCCAAAACATACAAATATTTTGAACCTGGATACGCGTCCAAAACCCCATAGACCTGACTAAATTTGCCAGAATCCGCAAAAAAGACCTAAAATCCACATAAAATACTTGTCGAAAACCACGTCTTTCAACGGTAGAATCCGACGAGTACATTTTACTCGCTGTCTGGAAAATACATTAAAGGGTGATTTTGTCTCTGGCTAGCACTCAATAGTGGATAAAAATAAAAAACCTTCTCTTCTGTCCTCCTTCTGCAGTGGTGCCCGGCAAAACCTACCTGTCAGGTTTTGTAAATGTCTTTGAAAACTGAAACATTAGTTTTCTTTTTTAAATTGGTTTCCCCACTTCACACATTTATAATGTATCCATAAATTTATCCCCACTTATCAAAAGAAGGGGGAAATATGTCCCCTATTCTACAATCCAGCAGCAACTGAATTTAAGAGGATAACACATGGCATGATCAATGGATGTTAATAGGAGAGTCTCAACCACCAGGTTTTGGGGCTCATTCGCAAGAGATGGCAACTGCACCTATCTTAAAAAGAAAAGCAAGATTGTAGGTGCTCAGTAAAATCTGTAAATATAATTGGAGAAGTATTAGTCCCAAATTAATTCCTATGATTTAGAGCAGGAAAACCCATTGGACTTTGGGTGTAGTCACATATTAATCCAATGTAAAGTCTTGTCTTCCAGCAGCACTTCAGTTAAAACCATAAACTTTACTCACAAAATATATTAAAAATGCATGGCTCCCATCATCTCTGACGCGTAGTGTAAGGGAATTGCAGTCCGATGGAAGCCATGCATTTTTAATATATTTTGTGAATAAAGTTTATGATTTTAACTGAAGTGTTGCCAGAGGAAAAGGATTTACATTGGATTAATATGTGACCTGCACCAACTGACAATAATGGCATAACCTAGTGATATGTCATCAGTATCTGAGGTGAGGCAACCCCATTAAAGGTGCAGTTTAAATCTGATTTAAGTGGGGGTGGGGGCGGGGGGGAGAACAACTTTGTAATGCTTTCTTCAAATAATTGAGATTTTTTTGTTTGTTTTTGTGACACATTGGGTCACATTTATTAATCAATTTACATCGGTCACAATTGTGACTGTGCTCACTATTTTACGTAAAACTTGCTTTTCTTAGCAGTTGCCAGTTTGTGTGGTTTACTCAGAGTGGTCTGGGTTAGCTACTCTTACACCAATTTTTTTTTTATTTTTTTTTTGTAAGGCTAAAATCACAAAAATGCATATTTTAGCAAAGATCTACACCTGCTAATAGTATGTGTGGTTTTCATTTTCAGACTTTAGGGCAGTGCAAAATATTGTGGGTTTTATTATGAGTTGTGTGTGTTTTAATACGTTTGGTACAATTCACTCTAATAATTTTTAGACTGGCATGTGAAATGCATTTAATAGTACACTTTTTTTAATTTTGGTCAGTATATTCTGTTTGTGAAAAACACCAATTTATTTTCAAAATTTTAATGTCTGTTTAATAAATAACTACCATATACCTACTTGCTGGCATAATGTTTTTAACATCATTTTATCTGTTTAAGGTGATAAAAGGCTTTTAGTTATAGCAGCATTTTTTTTTTTCCAAAGCCACTAATTCCATTTTGAACCAGCATTAAAGTGTTTATTCGAAACCTCATACAAATTGCATGATTTTAAAAACTGCAAATATTCAAAACTGGAGCTGTATTTCCCCTATTACTTGACCTAATATGTTAGCCCCATTTACAAGGAAAATCCGTATGTTCCTCCAGAAGTATTTTTCTTACCTTTTTGGGGGCACTATATGTAAGATATAAAAAAAATTGGCATCTAAAAACTTAACCTTTTAGCCTTGCTTCAGAAGACAATGAACTCTGTTTCAAACCTTATTTTAGTGCTCCTTTTTGCTATTTATAAATAAATAATAGCGATTACGTGACACATACTTAAAAAAAAAAAAAAAAAAAAGCTTGCTACTACAGTGGAAATGTGGTTATATAGTTGGATGAGACCGTTTTTATGTCTCCTTAAAGAGAACCTGTCACCTAGTTTATGCCCCCCTTGCTGAGGACAGCACAATCTAGTGACAGAAATGCTGTTTTCAGTGCTGTGTCCCTTATTCTGTAAGATGCTGTAGTTTTTGAGTATTTAGTGCTCAAATATGCAGTTTTCAGCCAGAAGAGTCAGTCATTTGAGTGTAGCCCTGGGGCTAGCCTTTGGTGGGCGGGGCTAGCACCTTCTCATGAATAAGATTTGAGCATTAAATGCTCAAAAACTACAGAATCTTACATAATAAGGGACACAGCGCTGGAAAGAGCATGTCTGACACTAGCTTGTACTGTCCTTAGCAAGGGGAGCATAACCTATGTGACAGGTTCCCTTTAAAGTGAGAGCTTATGTTTACTAGCAACACTATAGTCTGTCTTGTAGAGAACAGTCCAGAACAGAAGGGGGCATCCTCCACACACAGATATTAACCCCTTAGCGACCTTGGACGTATGCATATGTCCTGGAGATCGCGTGAAGTCTAAAGCAGAGTTCGCACGATTGCTGCGATATGTCGGCTGTATATTACAGCTGACATCCTACAGCATCGGCCCCAACCAGAGATCACTAGCGGTCGCAATAACTAAGCGAGACACAGGAGCAGCGATCTCCTCCTGCGTCTCGGCGGCACCAACAATGCAGCTGTTTTCTCCCAACAGACAGCCCGGAAGGCATAGAATGTACCCATATTTGGTATCAAAAGCTCATATAAACAACAAAGTGGGGCCAATTAAAACATTGGTTCATCCCGCAAAAAAAAAGCCCTTACACAGCTCTGTATACGGAAAAATAAAAAAAAAGTTATGGCTAGTTATGTAGCATTTGAACGTAAAAAAAAAAATATATAAATTGGGTATCGCCGTAATCATATCGACCTACAGAATAAAACTAACTTGTCACAGATATTGCATGGTGAGCGCTGTTAAAAATAAAAAACACTACTAGGATTGCAGTATGTTCTTCACCCTGCCTTCCAAAAAAACAGATTTAAAAGCGATCAAAAAGTCTTGTTCCCCCAAAAATGAGACCAATAAAAACGTCAAATCCCCCCGCAAAAAAAAAGTCCCTACACCGCTCTGTATACAGAAAATTAAAAAAGTTATGGCTCTGACTGTGGCAATGCAAAAATGTATTTTCCTGTTTGAATAAATGTTTTTGTGTAAAAGCAGTAAAGCATAAAAAAATTACAAATTGGGTATCGCTGTAAACTAATCAACCTGCTAAGTAAAGCTTGCAGGTCATTTATAACGCACGGTGATGGCTGTAAAAAATAAAAAACATTACCAGGATTGCTGTATTTTGTTCAAAATGCTTCAAAAAAACATTAATAAAAAGTGATCAAAGAGTCTTATGAACACCATAATGGTACCAATAAAAACGTCAACTAACCCTGCAAAAAACAAGCTCCTACACAGCTCCGTACACAGCAAAATAAAACAAAATGATGTCTCTCAGACTATGATGACATAAAAGCGCAGTTTTTTATAAACACATTGTGTAAAAGTAATAAAACAAAAATCTATATAAAATTTGTATCATTGTAATTGTACCGACCCTCATAGTAAAGTTATGATGTCATACATTCAAACATGGAAGGGAGAGGCATGGACCGTACATCCTCACACTAAAGAGGTCGCTGTGAAGTGGCAAGTGGGCTTATACGGTTTGATCAAAAAGTATACTAAGAACCTCTGTTCATTTTTGCAAAATTTTGCTGAAAAACATTAGATCAACTTATAGTGTGAGGATGTGCGGTCCATGCCTCTCCCTTCCATATGATGTAATTTATAACATTTGGCGAAGGCTGTAAAATTTGATGTCGGAACTGCATTTTTTGCTCCCCGTTTTCATGGCCCAATGCTAAAAAAAAACAACTATGGAACACCTGTGCATCCAAAATGCACAATACACCCCTAGATGAGATCCATGAGGGGTTATGAATCCAAAATGGGGCGAATTCTGGAAGATTTCACCTGTTCTGGTACTTTAGGGCCTTTGCAAATGAGACCTGGCACCTACCAAAATCTGCACTACAAAAGCCAAATGGCGCTCCCTCCCTTGTACACCCTGCCATGCGCCCAAATAGTGGTTTACACCCACCTGTAGGGTATTGCCGAACTTGGAAGAAAGTGTGTAACAAAATTTGGGGGGGCTTTGTTTCCAGGATTCCTTGTAAAAATGAAATCTTTTCAGCTAAAATTGTAGATTGTTGGAAAAAATTAATTTTTAATTTTCATTGCCTGATACTAAAATTGTGAAACACCTGTTGTGTCGATCACTGCACCTCCTGGATATATTCCTTAAGGGGTGTAGTTTACAATATGGGGTCTTTTAGTGGAGTTTATTAAGTTTTAGCACCTCAGGGTGTCTGCAAACCTGAAATGGTGGCTAAATAAAATTGTAATGAAAATGAGACCCCAGAGTCCGGTATGTGCTCCTCCTATTCTGGGGCTTGTGACTGAGCCAGATAGTGCACTAGGACCACATATGGGAAATCTCTGAAAACGGCAGAATCTGGGGAATCAATATTAAGCTGCATTTCCCTGGTCACATCTACCGCGTTCTTGTGAATAATGGATAAAAATCTGCGGAACAAAGTGAAATTTTAATTTCTGTAACCTAAAGGGTTAACAAACTTCCTCAACACTGTTATAAATACCTTAAGGGGTGTAGTTTCTTAAATGAAGTCATTTACGGGGGTATCTACCATACAGGCCCCTTAAAGCCACGTCTGAACTGGACTGGTCCCTAAAAACATGTATATTGCAAATTTTCTAGAAAATGTGAGAAATAACTACTAAATTGCTAAGCCCCCTAATGTCATAAAATAAAGACATTTAAAAAATGATGCCAACCTACAGTGGACATATGGTAGATGCTAGTTATAAACTATTTTCTGGTGAATAATTATCTGTCTTGCACGCAGAAATTTTAGAACTTTTTTCCAAATTTTCATGAAATTTTGATATTTTTCACAAGCAAACTAGTTGTATGGAACAAAATTTCTTACTAACGTAAAGAACAGTCTCTGAATCATGTGGATAGGTAAAACCATTATTCTCACATAAAGTGACACATGTCAGATTTAAAAAATATGGCTGTGTCAGGAAGGCCAAAACTGTCTGGGTCCTTAAGGGGTTAATATGTCTTGATAGGTGACCTAAAAAAGTTATAGAGGAGATTTCCATTATGATAAAAATTGCTATAAATTGCTGCAGAAATGCAGTACATTTGAAATTGTACATTGCAATTGCATACCTACTAGACCCCCCACTTGATTGTTTGTTTTTACAGTCTGTTGCTCCCGGTTTTGTCCTTCTTTATGGCATTCACTAAGCTGGTCATGTAGGCACTGATTCACTGCAGTCATCTGTTCTCACTTCCCGGTAGTATCGGAATTTATGATTCTGTCCATGCAAAATGCTTCAAATGCTTAGGGGGCAGGTTTGGTATTGGCTTTACCTGCCCATATTATGCTGTGTTGAAGCATCATGGGATTGATTGCTTGGCCTAAAGAGAAAGCTGTTTGAAATTTAACATTGAAGATGGTGTCTGATAAGGAGCAGGCAGGAGGCTGAACTGCAGGGAAGTGAGTACAGCATGTACAAAAAAAAAGTCCAGAGCATAATCGGCAAGTCATTTGGTAAGTTTTGATTCTACTTGAGTGCTTCTTTAACGTGACACCTCATTTTTGTTTTATTATTTTATTTAGCATAGAGGAATTTTTAGATAATTCAAAATACCAACCCTATGGAATGGCAGACTGTATTCTTGATGCTTTCAGTGATGGGGAGTATTCCCGGACAGAACGAGAACAGAATATAGTAAGTGCATTTATTACTTCTGTGCAGACATGTTGGTGACACTAAGGGCTACATGTATGAAAACTGTCTAGGTCTAAAACTTTGTTGCCTATAGCAACCAGTCAGAGCGCCCCTTTAATTTCATAGCGTGCTATGGAAAAATGAAAGGGGCGCTCTGATTAGTCGCTATACGTGTGGCCCTAAATTGTTGTTTGTTCTTGACTAGTCTACTTGTCTTGATGCCTCTTTTTATAGGTGTATTATTGTTTGTGTGTTTCTTTTTTAAGGCAAGTGAGAAGTCTACACAGCCAGAGCACAGCAATAGTTCTGAACAGTTTGCAAATTTGAAGTCTGTCTTTGGTCTCGGGATATTTGATGAGACTTTTGATAATGAAGGTAAATTGTATTTAAAATGGGTGGTTGGTTGTCGTGAAAGGTTGTAGCTGTTATCGTAAATCCGCCTTCAGATTCTTCAGACCTGGAAATGTGTTCATTTGACTATTTTCACAAATGACAAAAAGAATGTTGTGATGGTTGTCAACACAGCAGAATATCAGTCACCATAGAAAGAGACTGCACATTAGTGTTGTGCAGTACATAATAATATTCGATACATGATTCCAGTGGTGATTGAGATGTACACCACAGAGGAGAACTAAAAGTAACTGAGAGATGTTTTCCTTGCACATGTCTGTAATAAGCCACCCTTGAAATCTATATGTTAATTCTTTTTCTATGTGTACTACTGAGTTCGTAGGGAGTTTTTCTTTCTCTGCACTGATTTTTATAGATGGATATTTAAAAAATAATAATTGTCACACTGAGTTAGGGTATGTTCACATTAAGGTCAGAGGCTCTGTTCGGTCTGTAGTTTCATCATATTTGACACAAAGAATAGGACAACACGCTGTGCTGTTTTCCTGTCAAAACATTGGACACCACAATAGAAAAGCTGGACAAATTTATGTATTAGTCATCATGCCCATTAGTGTCATTTGATTAAAGGTTACAGTGCTGGCATCATACGTTCAATAAAAGTTATGATAGTGGTGTGAACAGAGCCTTAGAGCTATTTTGCGTAGGTACATTTATTTTACAACCTTGCTTGCAGCTGATCTCTACCCTTCCGAACGTCTGCCTAGTGTAGGTGTGCTGCTGTATGATGCCTTAAACACCTAACTCCTTTTTACCAAGGGCAACATCCGCATTATAAACAGCAAACAGGGAAAAAAGTCCATCGTCCATCCAGGTGGGAATATTAGACAACTGAAGCTCTATTAGTATAAATCCATTAAAAGGTTATCATGAGCACACGTACATATAATGTTTGATTTGGTCATGTTAACCTCTTAATGGATTTATGCTTAAAAAAAAAACTTCAGTTGTTTAATTTTCCCACCTTGACAGACGCTGGAATTTTTTTCTCTTGGTTGTTTATTATCTGGAGGCCATTTCTACCTTTCCATGTTGCCCAAGGTGGAGGATTATAGCGGGTGAGCCGACTATATGTGAACTGTTGATTTATAAACATCAGCATTATGGTTGACCTCAAATGGCCATAGATGGTGGCTAAGGTGCCCAAGTGGTGCTAGTGCATGCGAGTTACTGAACAAAGCGGTGTGGACGTTGGGGCTCCGAATCCAGCCTCTGCTAAGCACATCCTTGCTCTGTGTCTAAACTGTTGGAGGCCACACAAAATGCTGTGACAGGCCTTGAGTTTGATGTGTTCTGAGAGAAAGTACTAGCTATAGTGAATTCTGTGGCACCTGCCATAATTTCCCTCCTCTGTTAAATGCAAGATCCAGTATGCATAATCTACTCTTGTGTATGAAGAAACGAAATTTGTAACATTACTTACCTTTCATAACATTGAGTTCACTTGGGGTAGCTTGACCCGAACTGGAGAATCTTTTTATAGATGATAATAAAAGTAAATAAATACTTTTAATTGAGATCTCTTTAATCATGGAAGTAACAACTGGCTAAATTTTTTTGTGTGTTTGTGACATTTACTTGCAGAAACAGAGAGGTTCCAAGAGAAACTGGATGAAACCACTGTCTTGTTACGGGAGCTGCAAGCAGTGCAGAATGACCGTCTGAGTACAAAGCCACCTCTTAACACAGTTTGTTTGCTAGCACCATCAACCAAGGAACTTCAAATCGGTACGTTTCATTGATTTTTCAGATTGAACTGCTAGGAAATATGTCCTGAATCCTTGTGTGACCATGCACTGTACATACCAGTACTATGTGCAAGCTGCAGGTGGGCAGTGCAGGAAGTGATAAGGACATGTTTGTACAATAAGCACTTTTGGAAATTTGCATTTAAAAGACCAAAGAGAAAAAAGTGCTGACCCTGTTACAGACCAGAATCACATGATTGCTTTCTCCCTACATAATTTATTCTGTTTATATCTTTTTATCCTCTCTGGTGTTAGAAGTCATGTGTATTTTTTTAATGTATGAAAGTTTCATTTTCTTCTAAGGCAGTTCTCATGTTACCTTGCTTACTAATTTCACTGTATTACTGTAATGTATTAACACTGCCTTAAAAACAAAAAGTGGCAAAAAGCAAGGGGCCCCAATTAAAAGCTGTCTAGGTCTAAAATCATTTTGTTCCCATAGCAACGAATAAATGCCCCTTTCTTTTTCCCCAGAGCACTATAAAAAAGGGAAAGGGGGCATGATGGTTGCTATGGGCAACAAAGTTTGACATGTGGCCCCAAGTCTGTATACCCCACTTTTTTTTAAATAAACTCCCAATTTTTTTGCCCAGGGGAAAAACTTTTTTTTAACTATATAAATAATTGTGCAGGGCACGTTCACTGTGCCAATTGCGCCAGAATTCTGATGCATTTTTTTCCAAAAATACGGTTACACACTTCCCCCCTACATTTATTAAAAGATTACGCTTTAAAAACACTTTTGAAACATGCCCCTCAAAATGGGGTGGGGGTTAAAAGGGGGTTTGTGCATAACATGCAACATTAGGGCAATATTTACTATGGTAAGGCGGCATTGTTCTGGCATAAGTTGCGCTAAAATACTGACATACATGCTCCACGTTCACATTTATCAAGCGTATGTCAGTATTTTAGTGCAATTGGTGACACCTAACTAATAAATGGTGTAAAGTTAGACTAGACATCGTCATACTTTAAAAATCTGGAAATTTTTAGAAAATACAAATGACTACCTCTTGTGCACCAGAAGTTTAAAGCTTGCACTCTTTTTCCACTAATTATTTTTGGTTTAAAAAATTTCTAAACATAAATGAGTATTGAAAAACAGACCCAATTTTAACTTAATCAGGTATTAACGGGTTTAAAATCTTCCTGTTACCCCTTGTAATGTTTAACTTCACAAAAGGTAGAATTTGACCTACAGGACGTTTTTATCCATACCTGAGTGAAATTGTGTTGGCTGCCAGAGTCAAAAGCATAATTATTTTTATATATTTTTTTAAGTAACCTATATTGCACTCTGTTTCAAACATAAGTTGATTATAAAAATGTTTCCCTTTTAAAAAAGCACATGCTTTTCAAAGCATTTTGAGCTGTTCTTAATGCAAGTTTTTTTTCTGTATTGTTTTTTCATCTGTTGAGAACCAACGTACCCTAGCTTTTAAGATCCCCATGGTCAAACCTATAAAAAAAAGAAGGTACGGGGTGTTTTCTTTTGCCTTAAAACGTTTATATTATAAAAATAAAATTTTCTTTAGCCCTTTGTTTTTTGTAACCGGAAAAAGTTCATGAAAACCTAAAGATTTTTGGCAAGAAGGGCATCCAGGGGACATTTTAGTTTTTTTTTTGCAAAACAAAAAACAAGGGGAATCGCTCTCCTTTCTAAATACAAAAAATGGGGGTGGAGACAACAGGTACATCAGCAAAAGATGTTTTCTAACAATCTGTAAGGAAATCATATGTAACACACTGTCCATTTAGATAATTGTATTTAAAATATTTTAACATTATCCCATTTACCTGCAGGTGCCCAAGATAGACAAGTGTTTAGTAGCAATGGAAAAATGATTCCCCCATGGGGATAAATTTTTGGGGAGACAAGAAAAACCCCGTAAATGTAATTTTTTTTTCCCTTTTTTTAATACTAATAAAAACAGGACCATGGTTTTCATAAAATCTGTCTTCAGTTAATATGGATAACAATGGGGCACTATACAGGGTAAGCCTGCATAACTTTGTGTGCAAGTACTAGCATTGTAAATACATTTCCTTTCTTCATCGGGAAACATAGACTTTAACTGAAAAGAGCCTAAGATTGTATAGAAATTTTAGTAATATCGTGTTTTTCCAAAAATCAGCCCTCCCCCAAAAATAAGCCCTGGCCTGATTTACATAGATTCTTGGAGTAGGCGTTAAATAAAGTTACCCCAAAAAAAAAGCCTTAGTTAACGCCCCCTAGTGAGTCCCTGGTGCCCATCCTGGTGGTGCATTCCCCGAGCCCCCGCCCCCCCCAAAAAACACCGAGACTAATTTATGTTGAAAGTCTCCAGTTTTCAGGCTTAAGGCCTAATATGTATTCCATGCCTCGCAGGCCCTTTAAAAGGCCATAAGTGCATTGTGACTACAATTTAACAATCACACATACAATCCCTTATTTTTAAATGTGGCTCGGACTTGCTGGGACTTTTAGTTCCCCCACATGCCACCTTTTAAAAACAAAAAATAATGCAACCCCATCGTTTTTTTCAAAGGTAATGTACGTGTTTGTTTAAAATTATTTTTTTTGATATAAATTTTGTGTTTTTTTTATGTTGTTTTTTATATTTTTTATTATTAATATATGTTGAATTAAAAAATATTTTTAAAAAATTTTAAAATGGGTTTTTTTAAAAAAATTTAAAAAATAACACAAATACCCAAACAAAAAACCATTTTTGGGGTTTACCTTCCCCAAAAAGCGCAAAACAAACACCAATCAACAAACCCCCACAAAATCCTTAAAAATTTTAAAACCCCCTTTTTTTTTTCCCTTTGGGAAAAAAATAAAACCACAGAAAAAAATACCCTAAAATTCCCAAAAACCCCCCCTATTTAAAAAAAAAAAAAAAAAAAAAAACCCCCCCCAAAAATAAAGCCCTACCCTTTTTAAAAAAAAAAAAAAAACCCTTCAGAAAACAGGAAAACATCCCTTTTTCAAAAAAAATTTTAACACAAAAAATCCCAGCTTTTTTAAAAAATTTTTAAATTTAACAACCCCCTTTTAAAACAAAAAAATACACTTTTTCCTCAAAAATTTACAAACACTTTTTCTTTAGGTTCCACCAAACCCTACTTAAAACCAACTTTTAAAAGGGAAAAAAACAAACAATCTTTTTCCCAAACGAAAAAAATAAACATAAGGAAAATTTTTTAAAAAACTAAAATTCGGGGTTTTCACCCAAAACAATACATAAACCCCCAAAAAAAATAAATCAACTAAAAAAAAAACCCTTTAAAAAAAAACACAAAAAATTTACAAAAATTGGTTTTAAAAAAACCCCCCTAAACCACCAAAAACCCCAAAACAAAACAACACAAGGGTAATTTTTCCACCAAAAAAAAACATTTTCCTAAAAATTTACAAAACCCCTTGGTAAAAAAACCTTTTTTTGGACCAAATTTTTTATTTTTTAACTAACCCAAAAAAATTTTTTTAAAAACTTTTCAAAGAGCCCTTTTAAAGCAAAGGGAAAAAAAAACCTTTTTTCAAACTAACAAATACCAAAAAACATTCCCCGCCCCCGAAAAAAATAACCCAAATCCCACATTTTTTTAACCAAATACTTTTTTTTTTTTCCCCTCACCCAAAATTAACCCCAAATTTTTAAAAACCCCCCAACCCACTTTTTTTCAAATTTTTAAAACAAAACCCATACCTTTCCCCCTTTTTTAAAAATCCCCTTTAAACGACCCTTCACTAACAATTTAATTTAAAAAAAAACTCAAATCAAAACTTACCAAAAATAAAACCCTTTTAAATTAAAATTTCCCAACCCCAAAAAACCTTTTAAAAAAAAAACAAAAATCATTCCAAAACCACGATCCTCCCGCTTTTTAAATTTTTAAACAACACCTCCTTTAAAAAACCCCCCCAAAAAAAGCAAAAAGCCCAAAAATTTTAACCAAAAAACCCCAAAAACAAAAAAAAAAAATTCCATTCATTAAACCCACAAATTTTGGAAATTTTTCCAAATTTTTTTTCAAAAACCCCTTTTTTTAAACTTTACTTTTTCTAAAAAAAAAAAAAAATTTTTTAAAAAAAAAAATTTTTAAAAAAAACGTTTTTCAACCAACAAATTAAAATTTTTTCCCCCAAACCCATTTTTTTAAATAAACATTTTTAAAAAAAAAAAAACAAAAAAAATAATTCAACCTTTGCCCCAACTTTTCACATAAACATGAATAATCACAATTGATAAAAATTTAAAAAACAAAAAAAGCATCGGAATTTCCCTTTTGGAAATCTTTAAAAAACCCAAACATATTCCCATAATAAAAATGACAATTTTAAACTTTTTTTTGCCCCATCAGCTCCCACTTTAACATTGGGCACATGGATAATTTTTAACTAAACCCCATTCCCCTAAAAAATTTTTCAAATTTTTGGGGGGGGGTTTTCAGAAAACCTTTTTTTTTTTTTTTTATTTATTTATTTTTTTTAAAACTACTTCCCCAAGAAACCCTTTAAAAAACTTTTCTTAATTGTATCCCAAAACCCTTTTTTAAAAAAAAATTTAACAAATTAACCCAAAAAACTTAAATCAACAAATATTTATTTTTACATAAAAAAAGTTTTCTTTACTTATAGGGGGGTTTTTTAAAACCCCCCAAAGTTTCCACCAAAATCCAAACCCCAAAACCTTCCTTTCCCCAAAATTTAAAAAAAACAAATTAACTAACACATTTTAAAACAAAATATTCACAAACCAACCAAAAAATTTTTAAAAAATTTAAGGGGTTTTCTCACTATATAGATTAGCTTTAAACATTGTATAGAGAAAAATCCTTCATTTACTATTCCCTACATCTTTTGATTTTGCCCTGATCAAGAGATAAGAGATTTTATCTGCTGTGAGTGAACACAAATTTCTCTGGTTACCCTTCCTGATTAGATAAAGAGCAGGGATTGCTGTCACCACAGTCAGAAGAAGCAGAGACTTTATCTCTAACAAGATTGGCTTATTTACAGATAAGCAATTGTTATCATGCCTCTGAGTACTGTAGCTTTTTTATACAGATTAAATCACCTGCACTGATGTCTTTGTAATGTCCCAGCTAGCTATAGGGGGCCTAAATATGCTAATCACTTCTATACATCCATCCACAGTCTAATTAGGCAGTATGAATCTGAAGCTACTTGTGTCTCTAGTTAAAGGGGTTGTCTCACCATGCTGTTTCATACAGCGCCTGGTAGGGGTTTAAAGGCGTTGACTCACTACAACGATTACCATTCAACATATAGGAAACTGTAAACAGATGTTTTCCAAATATATTGCTTTATTTCTCTTTGTTACGGAGATAAATGATTTTATGAGCTCTGAGTGAAGTCAAGTTTCTCTTGGTTACAAACCTGCTCTCCCCTGCTGTTTTGTCTTATCTGATTGCAGGGATGACGTCTGCACACAGAACTGCCGGCAACTTGAGAACAGAATATTATCTGATCTAACAAACACAGGAGACTAAATACTTTTGCTCTGAAGCTTGTCTGGACTTTAGATAAAAATCTCCTGCTCTCATGTCAGAAGTCAGAATAATTAGCAGACCTTTGAATATTGAGCTTTTATGCTAATCATTGCCATAGAACCACGAACGGCCTGACCAGGGAGAGAGAGGATGCATGAATGAAAGCTGCTTTAAGCGCAATGAAAAAGGGGTTGTCTCACCACGCTGTAAATGATTCAGCTCAACAGTCATGCTTGTTAATAAGGTCTCCGTAGAGAGAAAATCCACTTCTATCCAATATACCACTAAGTTGCAATTACTCCGCTCCATGCCGCCTTGAATTTGACAGCCCATTAGGCCTCACGTAAAAGGTTAGCTCATGTGTGTCCTGATTTTATTTCTGTTTTAGCTCACAATTAATGTGTTTTGTGTAGAAATTTCTAGTGACAGAAATTTCTTTATTAGCAACTCATATGTTGGTGGTTTTTTTTTTTTTTTTCTTTCATATATGGAGAAGCGTAAATTTTGAAGTGGGATGGCAGCTTGCTGCTGAAGCTGTACGGTTACTGAGGTACCCAGATGACGTGAGTGGTTGTCATGCTCCATAGGGCCTCACATGTCCCTTATTTGGTCAGTACAATAAAGGGGACTTATTCAAATGTTGTTTTCTGCATTATTTTATTTGATCCTCTACTTGACACCAAGATTAGTGAGAGAAAATTTGGAAGCTCACATAGTGCATGTCCTGACATTATCCACAGAAGCTACTTGTGACTGTACACATATTAACCCACAGTTCTTGTGATTAATATAACCACAGACAAACATTTCTCCTGTCTGTAAGAACAATAACTAAAAGTATTCAATTGACACATTATCTATGCATTCATGTGTATTTCTTGTTTTATGGCAGTGACAGGCAAGTAACATTTTAATTATATGGATCCCTTTTTAACACTATTTTTATATATGATCCTGCATATTTTAAAATCAATAATTGTCATGCTAAAAACTTTTAGATGCAGAAGGTAAATAAAAATAACAGAAACTTTTAAAAGTCTCACCATGTGTTTTTGTGTATATATTGCCAACTTACAGCTCCAGAGTTCTGTGCTGCCTGATATTTTGATCATAATGTAGTTTAATGTTTCAGTTCGGTGCTTTTAGAAGTCTTCTGTATATAAAATCATAGCACCCAGAGGTATAATAAGCGTTCATTGCAGGTTCTGGACACTGTATTATGGATCCATTACAAAGCTGAGTACATAAAGCTTCATTGTATAAAACCTGAACATAGTCCAACAAAAATCTGCCACTGTTACCCTTTAAGTTATCTACACAGCTGACGCCTGCTTTTCAATAGCAATTTAAGCTGGGACCTAAAACTCCTGACTTCACCATGTTTTTCTTAGCCGACAGTGCCAGTCCGTCCCTAGAAGCAGATGAATAGTTCACATCTCAATATGCTCACTAGTTTGTCTGAAACTCTTGTTTCTAAAATAAATAGCAAATACATTTCTAAAGAAATAACCTAAGAAAGGTTTTCTAAAATACAAGGTTCTGCAAAGTAACAACCTTGAGGTATAAACCACCCTTTCATCGGGCATACCCAACCTCCATTGTTGGGTAAGAAATACTGTATATGCACCAAACCTCTGTGATATTCTCCTGCGGTTTCCAGTGCAGGATAATAAGAGACATGTTAACAGTTCAGTAAAGGGCATCTGTGCCAAGTACAGCACGCATTCCATTGGAAAAGTCTTCACATAAAATTAGGCAGCATGTAAAACTTTCCACCATGCTTTTTAAATCTTCAGGGAATATTCAAGCTCATAGTCAGTTCATGCCAATACTCTGAGATTTGGCCATGTCTGTGCAAACAAAGTAAGTCCTGAGTTCACCCTTCCCTTTAACGTTGATCAGTCCTCGGCACTCACAGGAATAACCCAACCCTTCCAAAATACGTCCCGTCTCTTCTGTCACCTGAGAAGAAAGTACATCGAATTACCACTAAATGGTGAGTTTGGCTGCTGCTAGAAAATGTTAGTCCTATCCTTGATTTTAAAATTACTATAGATAAGATTTTTCCTACAACACAACCAAGATTATAGTTATATGTCTTTTACCAACATGCTTAAAGGGTTTTCCTTCTCACTATTTTTCAAGTAACTGGTGGTTCTACTGCTGCAATACTTTTTTTTTTTTATTGTAATACTCTTCTCCCAACTTCCCTCCATTGCTCTAACTGGGTTTTTTGTTTACTTCTGCTTGAAGCATCAGCACAGCCATCATGGTCATGTTCCATTTGGCATCACAATTTGTAAGTGAACACTGAATAGTAATGTCGGGAAACAGCACCAGTGGTGTCGTTTCAACTGGAAGTGACTAGAAGAGCACCAGCGCTGGAACAGAGTCAAGTATAGATGTCTTCATATCTACCTTTTTACAAAAAGAAGAAAAAAAATTAAGGACACTTATACGTACTATATTCTAATCCGCTTTACTTTACTGTGTTTTTTTTTTTACTATAAAATGCAGCAGACCATAGGGCTTTCTATAAGACTTGAACAATGGCAGGAAAAACATAAAAAAAAAGAAAACTTTGATGTTTTTTACAAGCTCAGCCCCCCCCCCCCCCCCCAAAAAAAAAATATCTACAAATAGAAGAAATGTATGTTAGCCGTTAGGCTAGGGTTTCACATCACCTCCTGCATGCATTTCTGTTGAATGCAGGTGGTTTAAAAGAGTATTTTTGTTAAAACCAATAGTCTTGGGAAAACTATTTTTATTTTGGCAGTCCTGGCGATTAAAAATTACATATAACATATTGTTTTTCTCTAGCTGTGAGTAGGAACTTTTGTTTGGCAGGTCAGACTAATCACACCTTACTTCAACCGCTACTTATCGCTATATAGTCTCATTACCAGTGGTAAGTAATGACATAATGGTTGCTCCGTTGTTCTCTCCAAAGAAGCATTAGACCATGAGGGTACTCTTTTTCTGCACTGAGGAAGGGGGGGGCGGGGTTCTCCACACTTATTGGGTAAGTGCTGAATACATTGAATCATATAATAACTGAATCTATAGGAAAATATCTGGATTTAGCTAAGAGAGCTTTTATGTGTAATATGGAATATCCTCTACCGTCATATTCAATATTTTAAAAGCATTTCCGAAAAAAGGGGGGATATATGAGTACTCCATTTATTCTTTTATTATTGAAGAGTTATAGGAAAAAATAATCCAGCTGCATAAACCAGATGTTTTCCTCAAGTATATACTAAATACAGGTTGTAGTAATAGCCTTTGCTGCAGAAATGGTGTAAGGAAAAAAAAAAACTAGAAGGAAGGATTAACTACCTGGATTTTTCCAAGTTCCCCTGTGCTCTCCATTCTACTGGCAACATTCACAGTGTTCCCCCAGATGTCATATTGGGGTTTTCTAGCTCCAATCACTCCAGCTATGACCGGTCCATGGTTTATGCCTGGAAGACGATATAATCCATTATTCTGATCCGTGCCACCACATACCAAAAGATGACATCAGTACAGCTGATCTCCTAATGAGTACTAAAGCAAAAATGTATGGCAACCTGTTAAAAATGTCCCCCTCAACTATTAAGGATCATAGTCTTTAAAGGGAACCTGTCAAATTGAAAACTGATCTGTTGCTAGCAAATTGTAGAGTAGGAGGAGCTAGGCAGATTGAAATAATGTGCTGTGGAAAAAGATTTAGCCGAACTTGTATTTTAGCTATTTAAATTCCTGCTTATTGTGGGCTATGGAGTTCAGTAGGTGTTTTAATAAGTGACTGACAGCTGTCCGTGGATGAGTGTGCATACAGAGATGGCTGTTAATTACTGATAAGACCACACATTGGACTACTTCGCCCAAAATAAGCAGGAATTTGAATCTATAAAATACAAGTTCTGCTAATTCTTTTTCTACAAAACTATCTCAATTTGCTCTGTTCTTTCTATAACATGCTATCAACAGATCAGATGGCATGTTCAGTGTGACGGGTTTGCTTTAAAGGAATCTTATTGTTCCAATGTATCTAAAATTAAACCACTTTTTCTTAAAAATGTCACATTTCTATCATCTATGCAGCGGACACATAAAAGGAAGCAGGGTCAGACCACACAAGGATTGTGTTAATAGGTAAATTAACAGCTTCTGCCGTTGTGTTTCTATGTGCATATCATTAGCATGCTCAATTCCTATGAGATGAAAAAAATACATCCAGGTGTGGAAAAAAGTGACATAATTGTATGGATTTGTTCACACCTGCCAGAAAAGCTACAGATTTTCTAAAACAGAATCTAAAGACATGTGGATTTACTGCAGTTTTTTGCGGTGCATTATGTTAATTGAGTATATAAAAAAGTGTTAAAAATCTGCCACTGAGCATTTGCAGTGGCACTACAACATTACTGCAGCACAATCTGTAGCAATAAAATTTAATTGTGCATTCTGGCTTTCCCATTGAAGTCAGTGGTAAAAATCTTCAGCAAATCCATAACATAAACTGAATGGTCTGTGGTGTAATTTTGAATCTACAGCATGTTTTGTTACACACTGCAATGCAGAAGTGTTAGTGTATTATACTCTATTATTTAAAGGGGTTTGATCAGGGACTAGAGTGAGCACAGTGTGTGGAAAAGCATGGTGATGTCAGCCTGCAGTTCAAACAAAGCATCCACACCACCTTTTAAGCACACGGAAAGCTAAAGCTGGATAAACCAGGGATGAAATGCCTTCATAGCAATACCCCTTCACCATGTGAGAAGAAATTAAAATAATGAAAAAGCTAGGACACTTCCTCATGGGGTATCGTGTCACAGAATGTCAGTCAATATAAAGTACTTTATTTTTTTCAAACTAAGGATCCAACAACTCACCTACACGCAGGCGAAAATTATTAAAGGAATGTCTATTGATTCCATCCAGTTTCTGCATAAGTGCCATGGCATATTCAACAGTAATTCCTATTTGTGCATTCTGTTTTTTCTTGATCCTATGAGAATTGTAAAAGATTACAATACAGTCAACAGGATATAGGAGAATTGGCTATGGTTCCAAGGTCTAAAACTAGCTTAAAATTAATGTTCCCTTATAACATGTCCTTTTATATGCAAAATTCTAGCTTTATAGCAGTCAGTATTTTTTTATTCTGTATTAGAGGGCTCCAAACTTACTGGGCAGACTGTGTTAAAACATAACCCTAAGGTTGTATGCAACTTCCACTATGTGGAGCTCCGGCCCTTATTGCATACTGGTATACATGGAACTCAGAAGTCAGTCTGGAGAGTTTACAGCTTACCCTGCAGAAAGCAAGCTCCTACACAGATCCATAGAAGGAAAAATAAAAAAATGACGATGCAAAGCAGATTTAAAATTAAAGTTTTATAAAAGTAGTTAAACATTAGTGGTAAAGCAATTAAACCCAAAAAACAAGGATGCAATTCCTTTTTTTTCCAATTCTATACCACACCAAGATTTAATTTTTTTTTTCTCTTCTCTTTTGCACCACATAAGTCCACATAACTGATGTCAACAGAAAACATAGTTATGCCTCTCTGAATTCAATGGTACAAAAATCCTGGGGTCCTTCACCAGTGTGCCAAAAGAGGCTAATGGTATTTATTTTTATTTTGCCACTATAAAAAAAGCTAACTATTTTTAAACCTAGGAGACAAATATGCCCAGGTAAAGGTAGTAAATATTGAGAACACACTTGATTCAATTGTGTCTTAGTAGTTTTTTAGTTTGATTATCATATGTAAATAAGAATTGAGAATTGTCCATAAAGATTTTATTTTATTTTGCATTATAGATTTTTATGGGACAACACTGAAGATATGACACGGATACAATGTTAGGTAATTCATGTACAGCTTGTTGAACAGTTCAAATGTGGCGTGTCCTCAGAATAACTATATTTACTATTTTGCCATAGGCAAACTTAAACTTTGTCAGTTCTCTATCTGTAAAACACTAAAACGTAACTTTTATTATGTATAACTCCTAACCTCTATACACACTATTTAGAAACCTGACTTCTATCCTCATCATTTAACCCTTTTTGCTTATGAAAGAAGGAATAACTCCCTTTCTATTATCAAGTCTGGTGGAGCACCACCTATTAACAAGAAAGCCTTATATGTACAGCAAATTACTAGCTCCAGTAAGGGATCCCAAGCTTACTACTTAGTCGACCCTAATCTCATGAACATAAAACAAATAAGGCCCCTTTGTGACACCCCTGCAGCAGGTGACACTTGTAGACAGAGTTGAGAAATCACAATTTAAAACGTCATATCTGACCTCCCCAACATGTTTCGCCAGCTAACCTGGCTTCATCAGGGGTTAGAGGTCCGATCACATGTGGTCTAAGCTCACTTCCTTTTATATCATGTTAGGTACACACCCTATTCAGGTGCTCACCAATTAGCCATCAGAGAATCCACATAAAACCCACTCCCCCTTCCGCTCTCCTGCACGCACACTCATAATATGTGCTGCTAAAGCTGCCACCATGCTCCCATAAACCAACAATCCTCAGACAAATTCGCCATCTCCATAACGGGCTTGCGCCCCATCTTACCGTACTGCCCGCGCCAACGCACTGCACCAACAGACACCTCAGCCCTAACTGTGATGGGCTTCCATCTCATTTCTCTCATATTATTGCAACTGCGTGGCTCACCTAGAACGGACTAAGCAGAATAGGTGTCATATTACACAGCACACTACAGCTTCAACTCCCATAAGCCCCCTCTCCTCCATGTCCAACATGCACTCTCACTGGAAGCCCATCACAGTTAGGGCTGAAGTGTCTGTTGGTGCAGTGCGTTGGCGCGGGCAGTACGGTAAGATGGGGCGCAAGCCCATTATGGAGATGGCGAATTTGTCTGAGGATTGTTGGTTTATGAAGGCATGGTGGCAGCTTTAGCAGCACATATTATGAGTGTGCGTGCAGGAGAGCGGAAGGGGGAGTGGGTTTTATGTGGATTCTCTGATGGCTAATTGGTGAGCACCTGAATAGGGTGTGTACCTAACATGATATAAAAGGAAGTGAGCTTAGACCACATGTGATCGGACATCTAACCCCTGATGAAGCCAGGTTAGCTGGCGAAACATGTCGGAGAGGTCAGATATGACGTTTTAAATTGTGATTTCTCACCTCTGTCACCTGCTGCAGGGGTGTCACAAGGGGGCCTTATTTGTTTTGTGTTCATGAGATTAGGGACGACTGCCCAAGTAGTAGGCTTGGGATCCCTTACTGGAGCTAGTAATTTGCTGGACAGCTAAGGCTTTCCTGTTAATAGGTGGTCCTCCACCAGACTGGATACTAGAAAAGGTGCTATTCCTTTTTTCAGAAGCAAAAAGGGGTCATTGAGGCGGTTCGAAGTCAGGTTTTTAAATAGTGTGTATAGTGGTTAGGAGTTATACATAATAAAAGTTAAGTTTTAGTGTTTTACAGATAGAGAACTGATAGTTCAAGTTTGCCTATGGCAAAATAGTAAATATAGTGATCAAAAGTCACTCTCTGTTCTCTTGCGAGATTCCCAATTTTTTGGAGACTATGTTACAAGTCCTCAGAATAACAACACTGAGACATCAATGTCTAAACTGCTGGCAACAAAAATGAGAACAGCCCAAAGTGAAAATGAACAAATTGTGCTCAAAGTGTCAATATTTTATGTGGCTACCAATATTTTTCCAGCACTGTCTTAAATCTCTTGGGCATGGAGTTGACTAGAGCTTCACAGGTTGCCACTTCCATGACGACATCAAGGAGCTGGTGGATGTTAGAGACCATGCGCTCCTCCACCTTCCGTTTGAGGATGCCTCACAGATGCTCAATAGGGTTTAGGTGTGGATTCTTGCTTGGCTAGTCCAGCACATAATTTTCTTTAGCAAGGCAGTGGTCGTCTTGGAGATGTGTTTGCGCTCGCTATCATGTTGGAATACTGCCCCACAGCCCAGTTTCTGAAGGGAGGAGATCATGCTCTGCTTCAGTATCTCACAACACATGTTGGCATTCATGCTTCCCTCAATGAACTGTAACTCCCCACAGCCTTCAGCACGCATGCTGCCCCAAACCATGACATTCCCACCACCATAATTGACTATAGGCATGACACACTTGTCTTTGTACTTTTCCAAGTGTGTACCTATTTTTCATGGATTTTACCATTATACAGTAAAGTTTTGCTACCTTTTCTTGCGGATGGCATGCCAACATCATCATCATTAACCCCTTAGCACCGGAGCCAGTTTTGACCTTCCTGACAGAGCCCCGGTTTTAAAATCTGACGCTTTATGGGAGAATAACTTTTTGACACTTTTACCTATCCAAGTCATTCAGAGATTGTTTTCTCGTGACACATTGAGCTTTAAGTTAATAATACATTTTGGTCCATACAATTATTGTTTATTTGTGAAAAAATATCAAAATATCATGAAAATTTGCAAAAACATGCAATTTTCAAAGTTCAAAAATTTCTAAGACAGTTATTCCACTCAAAATAGTTTATAATTAGCATCTACCATATGTCTACTGTAGGTTGGCATAATTTTTTTTATGTTTTTTTTTTTACCACATTAGGGGGCTTAGAAATTTAAGTCATTTTTCACATTTTCAAGAAAATTTGCTAAATAGATTTTTTTTTAGGGACCAGTCCAGTTCTGATGTGGCTTTTAGGGGTCTGTATGTTAGAAACTAGACCACTTAAAGTATTTAAAAAAGCATTTAGTAGGACGTTTGTTACCCCTTTAGACATTTCAAAGAAATTAAAGCAAAGTGGAGGTGAAATTTCAAAATTTCACCTTTTTGTTTTGCAGATTTTCAATTTTTATTCATTATTTACTGGAACACGGTAGATGTGACCAGGTACACTGCTTTGCGAAAGTATTCGGCCCCCTTGAACTTTTCAAACTTTTGCCACATTTCAAACTTCAAACAAAGATATAAAAAAATTTTTGTGAAGAATCAACAAGTGGGACACTTGTGAAGTGGAATGAAATTTATTGGATATTTTAAACTTTTGTAAAAAATTGAAAAGTGGAGCGTGCAAAAGTATTCGGCCCCCTTAAGATAATACTTTGTAGCGCCAACTTTTGCTGCGATTACAGCTGCAAGTCGCTTGGGGTATGTCTCTATCAGTTTTGCACGTCAGGAGACTGAAATTCTTGCCCATTCGTGACCTTGGATGGAGAGTGTTTGTGAACAGCAGTTTTCAGCTCTTTCCACAGATTCTCGATTGGATTCAGGTCTGGACTGTGACTTGGCCATTCTAACACCTGGATACGTTTATTTGTGAACCTTCCATTGTAGATTTTGCTTTATGTTTGGGATCATTGTTTTGTTGGAAGTCAAATCTCCGTCCCAGGCTCAGGTCTTTTGCAGACTCCAACAGGTTTTCTTCCAGAATGGTCCTGTATTTGGCTCCATCCATCTTCCCATCAATTTTAACCATCTTCCCCGCCCCTGCTGAAGAAAAGCAGGCCCAAACCATGATGCTGCCACCACCATGTTTAACAGTGGGGATAGTGTGTTCAGGGTGATGAGCTGTGTTGCTTTTACAGCAAATACATTGTTTTGCCTTGTGACCAAAAAGTTAGATTTTGGTTTCATCTGACCAGAGCACCTTCTTCCACATGTTTGGTGTCTCCCAGGTGGCTTGCGGCAAACTTTAAACAAGACTTTTTATGGATATCTTTGAGAAATGGCTTTCTTCTTGCCACTCTTCCATAAAGGCCAGATTTGTGCAGTGTACGACCGATTGTTGTCCTATGGACAGACTCTCCCACATCAGCTGTAGATCTCTGCAGTTCATCCAGAGTGATCATGGGCCTCTTGGCTGCATCTCTGATCAGTCTTCTCCTTGTTTGAGATGAAAGTTTAGAGGGACGGCCGGGTCTGGGTAGATCTGCAGTGGTCCGATACTCCTTCCATTTCAATATGATCGCTTGCACAGTGCTCCTTGGGATGTTTAAAGTTTGCAGATTTTGTGGGGCTATTTCGCATTTGCAAAGCCCCTAAAGTACCAGGACAAGTGAAACCTTCCAGAAGTTGTCCCATTTTGGATTCAACACCCTTCAGTGATCTCATCTAGGGGTGTATTGTGCATTTTGGGTTCACAGGTGTTCAATAGTTTTTTTTAGTGTTGGGCCATGAAAATGGGGGGAAAAAACACCGTTCTGCCATTGTTTTTTGGGCTTCATCTTTACAGTGTTCGCCATACGGGATAAATGACAGGATAACTTCACTATGTGGTTCAGTACAATTGCAAATGATATACATTTTTTTAAAAAAAATTCTTTATGTTTTATTACTTTTATACAATAGAAATGGGTTTATAAAAAATTGCATTGTTATGCATTTTTATTGGTACCATTATGAGGTGCATATGACGCTTTGATCACTTATTAAGGTTTTTGTGAGGCATTTTGAACAAAATACCAGTTATGGTAGTGTTTGTTTTTTTATTTTTATTTTTTACAACGGTCACCGTCCGGTATAAATGACATCCTAGCTTTACTCAGCAGGTCGATACGGTTACAGCGATACCCAATTTGTATATATTTTTTTGTTTTACTGCTCTTACACAATAAAAACACTTTTATTCAAAAAGAAAACACGTTTTTGCATCGCCATAGTCTGAGAGCCATAACTTTTTTTTATTTTTCTGTTTATGGAGATGTGTAGGGGCTTGTTTTTTGTGGGATGAGTTGATGTTTTAATTGGCACCACTTTGGTGTTGATATGAGTTTTTGATGACTTTTTATTCCATTTTATATGCTGCGGGATGAAAAAAATTCGCAATTCTGTGACTTTTTTTTTTACGGCGTACGGGTTAATTAACATGACATATTTATAGGGTAAGTCGTTACACACGCGGTAATACCAAATATGGGTACTTTATTTTTAATCTTTTTTTTGGGCGATTAGCGTTTGTAAAGGGGAAAAGGGGCGGTGGACGTGTTTTTGTTTTATTTTTCGTGTTTGTGTTTTACTTTTTTACAATTTTTTGTTTTTACACTTGTTGTTCAAATCGCTCATACTGTACAAGAGGAGACCTGTACACAGCATTACTGCAATGCATTGTGGGCACGGTGACGTCACCGGACGGGTAAGGTAACCAGTGAGCACGTCTGCGCCGCTCACTGCTACGATTGCGAGCAGAAGGAACTCGCTCACTCCTGCAGCTTCGATATCGCGACCATGATAGGTCGCAACATCGAAGGGTTAATCACCCGTGGCCAGATCTCACTTCGGCCGCGGTGGGATGCGGCATGATGCCAGCGGTAATATACCGCTGGTTCCATGCCGCGATCTTGCGAGCTCCACTTGTTAGCTTGCACGATCGCCATGACGTAACCATACAGTACGTCAATTTGTGGGAACCCCTACCCGACCTTGACCTATGGGAACATCAAATGTCGGTAGGGGGTTAAGCTTTCAAGGTTTCAGTAATCCATGTCTGCTTGTCTTCAGCAAACTGCAGGCTTTCTTTTGCATCATCTTTAGAAAAAGCTTACTTCTGGGATGACAGCCATATAGACCGATTTGATGCAGCATTCAGCATATGGTCTGAGCACTTACTGGCTGACCCTCCACACCTTTAACCTCTGCAGCAAAGCTCGCAGCATATATACGTCTATTTTGAAAAGACAACCGCTGGATATGCTGCTGAGCATGTGCACTCAATTTCTTTGGTTGACCATGGCGAGGCCTGTTCTGAGTGGAACCTGTTTTTCTAAACCACTGTATGCTCGTGCCCACTGTGCTGCAGCTCAATTTCAGGGTGTTGGCAATCTTCTTATTGCCTAGGTCATCTTTATGTAGAGCAACAATTCTTTTTTTTTTTTTTTTTTTTTTTTCAGATACTCAGAGAGTTCTTTGCATGAGGAGCCATGTTAAGCTTCCAGTGACCAGTATGACAGAGTGAGAGCGATAACACCAAATTTAACACACGTGCTCCCCATTCACACCTTTTAACACTAACAAGTCACATGACACCGTGGAGCGAGAATGGCAAATTGGGCACAAAATATCCATTTTCACTTATGGATGTGCTCACTTTTGTTGCCAGCAGTTTAGACATTGATGGCTGTGTGTTGAGTTATTTTGAGGTCACATCAAATTTAGACTGTTATACAAGCTGTATTAGACTAACTACTTTACATTGTATCAAATTGTCATATCTTCAGTGTTATCCCATGAAAAGTTATAATACAGTATTTACAAATATGTAAGGGGTAGACTCACTTTTGTGAGATTATGTATTAGGAGGTGGAAAAAAACCTAATCGGGTTTGTTCAGCTTCGATCTGGCTAACAGGTTCAAGTACACACTGTATAAGGCTAAGAGAAGATCTTAGCCTTTGGATTATACATTTCAAGAACTGTTCAGTGTTTCCATCAGCTCAGAAATGGGTTATTCACAGTAACCATAATCTTTGGAATTTCTTGCCACATTCACGAATAGTGGTAGAAACAATGTCACTATCTAAAAAAAAGTATCTTATACTGTACATCTTGATACTATTGAATGTAACAAATTAATTAGAAAGAAACAAGGAAAAGTTAGCCCTATTTTTCCCGTGAGTTTGGTTTTCCCCCTCTTGATTCAAAGGAATACAAGAGAGGTTGATTTAAATAGAAATAGTCATTGAAATGTACACTACTTACAAAAAGTTAGGGATATTTAGCTTTTGGTTGAAATTTCAGGATGAACAAAGTTTCTTGAACTTTTAAATCAACTAAATGAGAGCATCTCTTAACTTTAGAATGCACATGTCCAACTGTTCAGTGCGCCAGTACTTTTTGCACAACTTGCTGATCTCTTACAAGGAGCTTAATGGCAAAATTCACAACAGGTGTTTGATCCCTGAATCACCCAATAAAATCAATTTGGGGATCAATTTGAATTGGGATTTAACCCCTTACCAACATTGGACGTATGGGCATGCCATGATGCTGGTAAGAGGATTTGATCCCGCTACAAAGCCGGCGGGTGTTAGCTTCTAATTGCAGCTAACACTCGGTGGTTACAGCGGAGGAGGGCGCCAGCGCCACGGTGTCTAAGTCAGTGAGAAACGGTGCCACGCAGCGTTCCTCATTTCGATCGGGGCACCTGCGGCGAAATTGGGGGGCCCACATCGCTTAATATGGCAGCTGGAAGCCTTGTGAAGGCTTCCATCGCCGACATGTTTTCAATTTTACTACTTCCGGCACCAGGTAGGAAGTAGTAAAGCTGCCATCTTTGTACACCTTAATGTATTGTATTACAATGCATTAGGCTGTAAAAATGATTGCTCCCCCCTAGTGGTGTAGTAGCCTAGGGGGACTCAAAGTTAAAGTTAGAAAAAAAAAATTTTTAAAGTGTGAAAAATAGAAAAAAATTAATAAGTTTAAATTGCCCCCATTTGCCACTTTACAAATTAAAAAGTTACACATATTTGGTATCTTCATGTCCTAAAATGTTCGATCTATTAAAATATAACATCATTTATTGCATACTCTGAACACCGTAGAAGAAAAATAATTCCAAACACCAAAATTGTTTTTTTTTGGTCATTTCACGTCCCCAAAAAATTTAAATAAATGTAATCAAAAAGGTTGCATGTATTACAAACTGGTAGCAATAAAAAGGACGCTTCAGCCCCTCAAAAAATGCACCCTCACTCAAGTCCGTAGGTGTTAGTACAAAAAAGTTATTGGTGACAGAAAATGGCGCAGCGCTGCAAATTTCAAAAATAGAAAATGTTTGGAATATTTTAACAGCACCAAAACATAATGGAGACCGTACATGTTTGGTATTTCTGGATGCGTATCAACCTGTAGAATACAGATAGTACATCATTTTTACTTAAAGGGGTTGTCTCGCTACAATGATTGGGTTTTAATTAAAAGATCTTTAAAAAACAAGCAGCTTTGCAATATATGTTCATTACAAATGTCCTACTGATTTTGAGTTATCCCTGTTAGTAGTAGTGCATCAGCTCCTGAAATCACTATAGCAGCTGACCTGTTGATTGTTATCTCACTGGCTGCCAGTCCTGGTGACTCATCTGTTTCTGAATACAGGTCAGAGCACAGAGCCCCTCCAGCACAGTATGCTTCTGTAGGGAAGGGAGGGCTCTGGCTTCTGTGTCTGTGTGGATTAACCCTGTGTGTGCCTGCTCCCTCCTGCTCTCTACACAGATTGAGGAGAGCAGAGGTGAGGCTGATCTGTGGTCAGTAGATGTGACAGCAGTGAAGTGTGTTACTATAATCATGTTGTGTCTGTGGAGCTTTGACTATACTAATAGAACAGATCAGGGGGGCATGTGAACGGTTCATATCCCTCCCTGCTCTGCTGTATTAGTGAGACATGTGATTATAGTAACACACTTCACAGCTGCCCTGTGTCTGTTCTGAAAGGGTTTGCTTGTTGTTGCTTGAGATGTCCTTGGAGATTTGTATGCTAAGCAGGGGGTATAGGAACCTTTACATCCCCCCTGCTCTGCTATTAGCATACACAGCTTCACAGACCTCTCCACACTCATAGATCAGCCCTCTCCCTGTTGTCTCCTGACTCTGTGCAGCTGATTCAGCAGTGAGTAGCAGATCTAGGCAGGCACACACAGGGTTAACTCTGGCAGCAAACCCCCTCGCCCTCCTCCTGCTGTATAGAAGTTACTGCAGTCAGAGGAGAAGAGCTGCCTGTGTGCTGAGGGTAGGGGGGAAGAGGAGAAGAGGCAGACAAGAAGCACGCCCCTGAATTCAAAAATCCTTTGCTGCCAGACACATTAAAGTAGGCTGAAAGCCTGTAGTGAGACAACTCCTTTAAGATTGTATAAACTCCTGCAAACATGGTGCAAGCATGTTCTTTTTCACATTTTGCCCCACTTAGAATTTTTTTGCGGTTTCCCAGTATATTATATGGTAAAATGAATAACACCACTAGAAATTACATCTTGTCCCGCAAAATAAAAGCCCTCACCTTATAATTGATCAACAGTACCTCACAATTGCGAGGCTTCAAGCAGGATGCACTTAGACGGAAGCATTTGCAGATTTGCACCAAAATACTTTAGTAATGATTCTGAGTGAGTTTAACATTTGCATTAGATTTTTAATTAAAGGTAGCAATTCTTCACTCTTGACCAAACTGATACATGCACAGATATTGAAACCTTAGCAGATCTCCTATACAGGAACTCCTGCATTATGAGTAATGAATATGCCCTCGCAGGCTCAAGTACAACATCTGCATAAAAGCTCAATTTAATAAAACATAAATCCATACTTTACAAAAGCTGTACTTAATAGCATACCTGGTTATTTTCTTGTCCAGGGGTTACAGTTAGACCTGTTGCTGCCATGTAGGTACTTCCAATTGTCTTAATTTTCTCCACACCACTAAATTTTGGTTTCATTAGAAGCTTGAGGAAGACGTGAAAAAATACTATTTATATGAACGGATATACAGTTGTGCAAAAATAGCAATAAAAAAGCACAAGGAAATACCTCATCAAAGTCCGCTATAATCTCATTCAAAAGCCGCAGACACTCCAGGCCTTCCTTATTGACATCACATTCTGTGTAGAAGACTTTAAACTCTGGTACTGAGGCAAACATCACACAGACACAGTCATATGACTGGTGGTACAGGTCCTGGGGGTAAAGGAGGGTTAACATCAGCACTGGTATGGTTAAAAAACAGACTTCTCTTTCACAACTATACAGTAAATGAGGTAAGGCTCTGTAAAAACTCCTGGGCCCTACTGTAACAAGTGAAATGGGCTCTATAGCTACTGTCTCCCTATGTGGCAGAAGGGCTTTTGGGCCCCCTCAGGCTGCAGGGCCCGGTAGCGGCTGCTACCTCTGCACCCCCTACAGCTACACTCCTGTCCACACTGTGTCATAGCTCACAATAAGATTAGTCTTGGAAACCAGCCCTGTAGCGAACCAGCTGATCAACAGACTGGATCTCATAGTAAAATAATTTCTCTTCAGTGGTAAGACAGCCCCTTTAAAGATTTAATGTTTATGTAAAAAAAAAAAAAAAAAAATTATCTGAGCATTCATCTTTCTATTTTAAACTTCACGTGTCAGTCCCTCCAATACCATACGAGTCTCGTTCCCATACATCCTTTACACCCTGTGCCCTGGGTAACTTACATGCTGTATTCATATCAAACAACCTCTTCCCTCTCAGACATATAAGCTATAGTGGAAACATTCTACTTTTCCAAACCTTCCTTTTAATATCTGTATCTCTAAGAGTATGTTCGCAAGACAGACTTTTTGGTAGGAAAATTCAGCTCCGGAATCCACAACTGAAGCACTTCTGATTCTCTGCATGTAGGCTTCTTTTAAGATTCCACATAAAAAGCAACATGTTGCTTCTTCTACATCATGGACTTAAAGGGACACTTCCATCAGAAAGGAGTATTTTTGTTAAAAACAATATTTTTTTTCTGGTAGCCTTTTGCAAATAAAAATTTCATGAAAGATTTTGTACTTTTCTAGCTGTGATTCTGGAGAGATAAAACTCCTGAATGGCACGGCAGACTAGTCTGCTTTCAAATAGTAATTAATGACATAATGATCACTCTGGACAGGGATACAGAAGATTAGATTAGACCACAGGGCAATAAAAAGGATCATACATGAAAGGATAATGGGGTAATCTTTTTTTCTGAAAGCAGGAGAGGGAGTTTCATAACACAAATCAAGAGCTGCTGATAATAATAATATCAAACTATAGCTGGCCTGGAAGAAGAACCGTCAAGTAATCCTCACTGCTGTGCAGTCAGAGCTCACAGCGGAGAGGTCAGAGAGACAAATCAAGTCATGTACATAGCAGAACTTTAAAAAAATATATATATTAAAAAAAAAACAATTTAAACAAAATCCATATAATAGTTGTAATAATGTTGCTTATATTATACAGGTTGTTACAAGTACAGTAATATCAAATATGTCTATGTTATTTACTGATTTCTGAACTCTATCAATGAAAGTGCATTATGAAATGGAGTCAAAGTAATGCACCATGGCACCATTATTTTAAGTAGTCTTACAAAATAATCCAACGTTTACTTGTTACTTTTTTTTTCTTTTCTAAACCTATAGTGGACTGGCATATAGAGGCATATTATGCCTGTTGCAAAGAATACTATTCACATTTTAGGCAGAGAGAAAACTTTTACAGATAATAATGCAATCATGGTTGACTCCTATTCATGTTACATTTTATGGTTACATCACTATGAAAAAGGTGTCGTAACGTCAAATTAGTAGCCCTGACCTACAAGGCTTTCCATAGTCTCTCCCCTCCAGACATCTCTGCCCTAATCTCTAGATATTGCCCCTCACAAACATTTCTGCCCCTCAACTTCTGTCTCTCCCTCTGTACCAGTTGTTAGTTATTTATCGTTACCTTTGTACTTGTGTGACATATGTATGTAACCCCCTAGATTGTTCAGCGCCCTGGAACTAAGGGCGCTCTTAAATAAATAATAATAATATTAACTTTACTGCAGCAGTGCCACAGAAAAATAGATCTGCTCTATTTCTCAATCGTATATATTTTTTGTGTCCAGCACATAAAACATACAATCGGGAAATATTGTAAATGTTTGAGACTTCATTTGTCCTACTGTTTCCTCTGGCTCCACTGTGTTGGGATACCTTTTTCACGGTATTTCAACAGATATCATATAGGAGTCACAAAATGTGATGTGAATGGGGACTTAGTGCTTCTGCTTCTCATCCAATAGATTATGAGTTAAAGAGCTGGCAAAGAAAATTATAAAAGTAGTCTGAAGTATGGTGAATTAAACTGAGCCCTCTCAGCCAGTTTGAGAAACTTTTATTCCCACACCTTCTGGGTGTCACGTTATCAAGCAACTGATGTTAAACTGCAAGAAGTCTAATAAAAGGAATGGAAATTTCAGGAAAGTTCGGTAGGAAAAAGTGCCTAACTTTTGGAGAGAGAATATTTTGAAAAGAAAAAAAAAATAAAAGAAAGGTCATTCTTTTTACAATGGACAACCCATTTTATCTCATGAGCATAGGGTAGATAATTATCCAAAAGACCAAACCTTAGCTGCTGCTTTTACTTCTAAATTTACAGCACACTACTTACTGGACACTCATCAATAGAATCAGTGGAAATATGGAAAAGTCTTTACCTCATTCATTTTGTTGTCGACAATGAAATAGGCAGCAACATGTGCAGGAAGTACATTTTCTAGAAGAAGTCGATTCAGGTTTTCCATGGTTTCAATCTCTTCATCTTCCTTCCTGAATTTCATCTTCCACAAGCAATCTAGCCTAGAGTAGTAGTCAACCTAGAAATGCAAGCAATACTAAGTAATGTACTTCACTAGGATAGAGACTGCACAGATTTATACACCATATTTTCCTCTAGTCTCCAACCTTCAGGACTATTTTGGAGTTGAGGAGTCTTTCAGTTTTTGCGTTGCCACATTCAGAGAGCCATAACTTTCTTTTTCCTTTTAATGTAGCACTTTGAGAGCTTGCTGTTCTGGCATCCAAATTTGGTGCCAATTCCCTCTGTCTAACTACCTACATCACTTGGTTGCTATTTTATGCTTTTTTGGGGCAAATTCTGCACACAATCCTACCCAAAGAAAGCATAATAAAAAGACTAAAATTCTTCCGATTGATTCCTATGTAAAATCAGAGTGGTCATTCAGACGACAATTGATATGTCAATTCTTTGAGGCATTTTTGCAAGTCTCATTAAATGGTATATGAGCGTAGATTCCTCATGTGAATTAAGTGGAATTTGTGACGAGGAAACAATACTGATTTGACACTGACGTGTTCAGCTCTGAATTGTGATGTGCGAATGTACCCCAACGCTTCTACAGCTGTTAAGAGAAGCTAGGGTAAGTTGACATCAAAACTTTACCCTATGTAGGATGCCAGTTTAAATACTAGTCTTAATAACTGTAAATTTGTCGTCCTACAAAAATTAATAGTAGGCCAATAGGGATATAATGACAAAAATAGTACATAGTAAATAAAATTAAAATTTTTATTACAGTAAATCACAAATATAAATTAAATCCATAACAACAAAAAAAGAGTTCAGTATGTCACAACTACTGAAAACAGAAAACACTAAAAACATAAGGAATCAAGATGTCATATATCCCTAAATAGGGATCACAAAAGTGAGTACAACCCAATGTTAAAATGAACATACTGTGCCCAAAGTATCAATATTTTGTGTGGCAACAATTTTTTTCCTGCACTGCCTTAATTCTGGGCATGGAGTTCTCTAAAGCTTCACAGGTTGCTACTGGAATCCTCTTCCACTCCTCCATGATGACATCACGGAGCTGGTGGATGTTAGAGGCCTTGTGCTCCTCCACCTTTCATTTGAGAATGCCCCACAGATGATCAATAGGGTTTAGGGCTAGGAGACATGCTTGGCCAGTCCAGCACCTTCACCCTCATTTTCTTTAGCAAGGCAGTGGTGGTCTTAGAGGTGTGTTAGGGGTTGTTATCATGTTGGAATACTGCCTCACGGCCCAGTTTCCAAAGGGAGGGGATAATCCTCTGCTTTAGTATGTGACAGTACATAATGGCATTCATGGTTGACTCAATGAACTGTAGCTGCCTAGAGCAGGCACCACTCATGCACCCCCAAACCATGACACTTCAGCCACTATGCTTGACTGTAGGCAAAACACACTTGTCTTTGTACTACTCACCTGGTTGCAGCCACTTGCAATTGACACCATCTGAACCAAATAATTTTATCATAGTATCATCAGAGCACAGGACATGATTTCAGTTTGACATGTCTTCAGTCTGCTTTTTTCAGCAAACTGCAGGTTTTCTTGTTCATCATCTTCAGAAGAGGCTTCCTTCTGGGACAACTGTCATGCAGACCAAATTGATGCAGTGTATGGCAGATGGTCTGAGCACTGACAAGCTGACCCACCACCCCTTTAACCCCTGCAGTAATGCTGGTAGAACTCATACATCCATTCTAAAAAGACAAACTCTTGATATATAATCTCCAGTCTATGAGATTAGGGACGACTGCCCAAGTAGTTGGCTTGGGATCCCTTACTGAAGCTAGTACTTTGCTATAGATATAAGGCTCCCCTGTTAGTAGGTGGGGTTCCACCAGACTTGATAATAGTGAGTTATTTCCTCTCTCAGAAGCTAAAAGGGTTAAATGATGAGGTTAGAGATCAGGTTTTTAAATAGTGTGTATAAAGGTTAAGAGTTAGATATAATAAAAGTTACGTTTTAGTGTTTAACAGATAGAGAACTGATAGAGTTTAAGTTTGCCTATGGCAAAATAGTAAATATAGTAAACTCTTGATATGACTCAACTTCTTTGGTTGACTATGGCAAGGCCTGTCCTGAATGGAACCTGTCTTGTTAAATAGCTGTATGTTCTTGGCCACCATGCTGCAGCTCAGTTTCAGGGTGTTGGCAATCTTCTTATAGCCTACACCATCTTTATGTAGAGCAACAATACTTTTTTCAGATCCTCAGAGTTCTTTGCTATGAGGTGCCAAGTTGAACTTCCAGTGACCAGTATGAGAGAGTGTGAGAGTGATAAAACCAAATTTAACTAACCTTCTATCCATTCACACCTGAGACCTTGTAACATGATCAAGTCACATGACAACAGGGACGGAAAATTTTCCATTTTCCCTTAGGGGTGTACTCACTTTTGTTGCCAGCGGTTTAAGTCTGAGGCTGGGGATGTGTATTTAGGGCACACAAAATTTACCTGAAACAACGCACAATGACTTCTTTCCCTTTTTATCAAAGTGTCAATTAGTTCTTGTTGTGCTTTTGGGATAAATACAATAATTTTCTGGATATTATATTTGGTGTATATTTTTAATTTTGTTTTTGTACCAATCCTCTTAATTATATATATCAAAAGACATACACAAGGGGGACATTGAAAGCTGTCTTGGGCTAAGACTTTCCTTGTTTCCCATAGCAACCAATCGAGGCCCCTTTCACTTTTCAGAGCTTAAAAAGAATAAAGGGGAACAACCCCTGTTGGTTTCTACGGGGGAACAAGGAAATCTTAGACTAGACTTTTTATACTGTGGCCCTAGTGATGCAAAAAATGTATGTGATAAATTTAACAAAAAGTTTTTTTTTTTTTTTTTTTTTTTAAAAATATATATTTTTAACAAAAAAACACTCCCCAAATATTTTCATTAAATCTTCATTAATTTATTAAGTCAAAAAATTTTTTGACCATAAAAAGCTAGACAAATGCTTAAAGAGAAAAAAAAGCATAAAGGGACTTGTGTTTGTACTGCGATCTCCTGGGTGGAGTATCCCCAAACAGTATAGCGTCCCTGGCATGGAATTTTTTCAAAATGGGTCAGTCTCCTAGCGTGGAGAAACTTTGCAAACCCGTTTTGGGCTGAAAAGGCCGAAAGGCCGAAAGAGTTAGTTCCTATACCTCTGAATGTTTTTCGCCAGGAGACCCCCAGGAATTGCTACTGGCCTAAATCGCCCACCAGGGATGCTATTTAGCCTAAAGAACCCTCCATGCCAGGAGATTACCATTCAGCTTAAAGATCCTCCACGCTAGGAGACTGCTATCCAGTTTGAAGAATCTCCATGCCAGGAGACTGCTATACTGATTGAGGATACTCCACGGCAGGAGATCGCAGTACAAATCACAAGTGCCTTATGACTTTTTATCTCTTTAAGCATTTGTCTATGCATTTTATGGTCGAAAAATTTTGACTTAATAAATTAATGAAGATTTAATGAAAAATATTTAGGAGTGATATATATATATATATATATATATCTATATATATATATCTATATCTTACAAGATGTTAGGGTGAATGTGAAGGCACCCATATTATACACTCCAGCACAAGCGATATTTAAATTAGAGGTCCTATACAATTATTTAGAGAATGAATTTAACAAAGGTAATATTTAATCTGTGAAAAATTATAGTTTAGTATCACAACACTAAGGGTGACGTATGAATGGCTTTCTGGTGTACTTTAAGCCACAAAGATTGTATGAACAGGTGAACTCCAAACTTTTGAGCAATAAGTGCCCTTGTAATGCGCTAAAGACACTTTTTAATACGCCAAAGATTTGGGCCGTTCTGGGTGCGTCACACCACATTTGTAGGATTAGACACATTTATGAATATTTAACACCGAACCTAGGCACATAACTATTAGAACAGTCAAGTTAAAGGTGGTCTGCCTGAGCCCGAGTTGTCGTATTGGCTTTACAATGCGCCTGTAGGTATGACCTGCAGAAGAACAGGTTCATACATTCTGGCGCATTCTACACTGCCATAAAGCTATTTAGAACATGGCCTGTCAGCGCCAACGTTAATACATGTCGCTCAAGATATATTTAAATATGTATGTATGTGTGGAGAAATAAGTATTTGATACACTGGTCATTTTGCAAGTTTTCCTACCTACAAAGAACGGAGAGATCCATAATTTTTATCGTACATGCACTTCAACTGTGAAAGACAGAATCTAAAATGAAATCCAGAAAACCACATTGCATGATTTTTCAATAATTAATTTGCATTTTATTGCATGAAATAAGGATTTGATCACCTACCAACCAGCAAGAATTCTGGCTCTCACAGACCTGTTAGTTTTTCTTTATCAAGTCATTACCTGTATTAATTGCATCTGTTTAAACTCATTACCTGTATAAAAGACACCTGTCCACACACTCAATCACTCTCCAACCTCTCCACTATGAACAAAACCAGAGCTGTCTAAGGACACCAGGGACAACATTGTAGACCTGCACAAGGCTGGGATAGGCCAAAGGACAATAGGCAAGCATCTTAGTGAGAAGGCAACAACTGATGGCGCAATTATAACAATGGGAGAAACACAAGATGACTGTCAGTCTTCCTTGGTCTGGAGCTCCGTGAAAAATATTGCCTCTTACGGTAAGGATGATTCTGAGAAAGGTCCGGAATCAGCCCAGAACTACATGGGAGGATCTGGTCAATGACCTGAATAGAGCTGGGACCACAGTCTCAAAGATTACTGTTAGTAACCCACTACGCCGTCATGGATCAAAATCCTGCAGGGCATGCAAGGTCCTCCTGCTCATGCCAGCACATGTCCAGACCTGTTTGTAGTTTGCCAATGACCATCTGGATGATACAGAAGAGGCATGGGAGAAGATCATGCTGTCAGATTAGACCAAAATAGAACTTTTCTGAAATCAACTCCACTTGCTGTGTTTGGGAGAAGAAGGAGGAGTACAACCCCAAGAGCACCGTCCCAATCAGGAAACATGGGGGAGGAAACATCATTCTTTGGAGGGTGGGAGGGGGCTTTTCTGCAAAGGCATTATTACGACTGCAAGGCATTGAAGGGAGGATGCATGGGGCCATGTTTCGCATGATTTTGCCAATAATCATTTTCCCTCAGTTAGAGCATTGAAGATGGGTCGTGGCTGTGTCTTCCAGCATGACAATGACCCTAAACACACAGCCAGGTCAAGTAAGGAGTGGCTCTGTAAGAAGCATTTCAGGGTTCTGGAGTGGAATAGCCAGTCTCCAGACCTGAACCCAAAGAAAAATCTCTGAAGGGAGCTGAAACTTAATGTAGCCCAGATCTGGAGAAGATCTGTATGGAGGAGTGGGTCAAAACCTTAGAGGGCTTCTTAAAGAAAAACTAAGAAGTCTTTGAGAGCCAGAATTCTTGCTGGTTGGTAGGTGATGAAAAACTTATGTCATGCAATAAAATGCAAATTAATTATTCAAAAATCATACAATGTGACTTGGTGAATGTTTTTTTTTTTTTTTTAGATTGAAGCGTACCTACGAAACAATTTACAGACCTCTCCATTCTTTGTGGGTGGAAAAACTTGAAAAATCGCCAGTGTATCAAATACTTATTTCCCCATTGTATGTGTGTATGTATGCCAGCCATGAAAGAGCGCCCTGAGACATGTTTTACCATCCAGTTTTCTCAAGGGGCATCTGGACACCTAGCGTGGTGTAGCTTCCTTGTACTCTTTGCTTTTATTTAAAAAGTGTATTTATCAGTGTGTGTGGAAAAGCTATTACAATATAATTTTCTTACCTGCCTTGCCAGTAAGACCAGCGTCAAGTAAAATAAAGAAAGATAAAAGCAGGACATCCTCTGCAAGTCTTTCAAGATCCCTGTTGTACTGAAATAACAATTTAGGATATGTAAAATATGAAGACCAAAAATATATATATACATATAATAAAATTGTATGTTATTAGTCTTAAAGAGGTTTTCTCACTACAAAGATTAGCTTTCAACATGAAGGGACAGGTATTTGAAGACTTTTTCTAAATATATTGCTTTGTTGATTTTTCTTTAGTCATGAGATAAAAGACATTAGTGCACACAGGTTTCTATGGTAACCTGCATACCAGAACATAACTCTTATCTGATTTGATGAGAGAGCAAGAAGCGCCATGGACGGATGGCTCAGTCCAGAGAAAATTACTTATCTCTAGCAAGTTCTCTTTGTTGAATTAAGATTAGCTCTCCTCTACTTGTCAGGGTAACGGCTCAGCTAAAAGCTGAATATGCTACAGTAATTACTGCTATAGACCTACCCACAGTGAGGAAACAAAGTGAGTGTAAACTGCTTGTGACTCGGTTAAACAGCCTAGTGAGAAAACCCCTTTAAGGTAAAAGACCTGTACAAATACTGACAAAAGAAAGGAAAAATACATAAGAAAAAGTGTGCTGTGATATCTAAAACAACAGAGCAGACTGCAAGTGGAATACAGAACTTTCTACACTATGAAAGAAATGGAGCTATTGGCCCCCAAACATATGCACACCTAGTTTTAACTTTTCTATAAGAAAGCCTAAAGGCACAAAGATGTTTCAGAAGGAATTAGAAATCCACCCAGAAGCCATCATCATACCTGTTGGTTGGAAAGGTACCCCTGAACAAGTCTGTGTGTGTATGGAAGATTATGACATGGTACACGATAAAGGCAGCTGAGAGCAGGAGCATCTTTAGCTCAAAGCACATTCGCAGGAATACAGAACATGCGATGAACCCCAAAAGACAGCAGTATATGTAATACTGGAAAAAAAGACAAACTCATTGCAGGATATGATCTAATTAGTTGACATATGCATATTTATTGTAAAGGGTATAGAACTTCATACAAAAAATATACATTTTCTATAAACACATCCTGGCATGACATCCACACAGTCTAAAATATATATAAGAATTTCTATATAACTGAACTCACAGGGATACTCTGACAGGCATCTGGATCTAGGCTCGACTTATTGCAGCTCTGTAGCGTGTCATCTAGAGGCTGGAAACAAAGGACTCGTCAGCATCATAGATACATTCAGAGGGTACACTGCAGTTACTCATTTTAGCAAAACGGCTTACCAGATTTAGAATGGCAATTACCAGCAGACCTCCAATGGTGAGCGCAGTTAAAAGAACTCGCACTAGTGGTTTAGTCTCAACATTTTCAGCTATTGAACATAGGACATGTGACATGGGGGAACTCTCTTCACAGAAACGCTGGCAAATACAGAAACTGTGATTACTAAAATGAAGCCATAAGTCAGCAGAATTTATATTTAAAATGAAAACATATATACTCACCACACCCTTGTCTGCATAACAGATCAGCAGTACACAAAGGATTAATACGAACACTACAGCAAATGAAACACCCAACTTCACACTCCTGCAGAGAAAAAATTAATGTAGTCAGTGTACAGGTATAAAAAAATGGGATTTTTGTTCTTAGCGTAAAATCCTTTTCTCGTCCAATTCATTGAGGGGACACAGCACCTTGGGTATAGGCCCTCGGAGGCGGACACTAGGCGGATGAAACGTGTTAGGCCCGCCCCGACGGCCTATATCCCTCCTGCTGACGCCAGGCTGATCAGTTGGTACAAAAGCCGTGGCCGAGAGGAGGAACAAAAGAGAACCTTAATTCCCTGGCGACAAAAATGAGGGCGGGACACAGCACCTTGGGATGTCCAAAAGCAGTCCCAGAGGGTGGGCAACTAGCAAACTTCATCAGCAGTGACAAGCATCAGCCCACTGCTACCTGAAGTACCTACGGCCGAGAGCTGCAGCAGCCGCGGCCAAGGCATGAGTAGGGTAGAACCTAGACGAGGTATGGGCCGAAGCCCAGGTGACAATTTTGCAAACCTGCAAAAGCTGAGGTTTGACGCTGCGCCAACCAGGCGGCACCAACTGCTCGTGAGGAGCGAGCCGTGACCTGCATAACTATGGACCAGATCCAGCTGGCAATGGCAGGCTAGAGGGCGCCAACCCCTGCAAGGACCCTCAGGAATTACCAAGAGGGCTGCGCGCACCTAAAGGATTCAAAACAGAGAGGTATGAGAGGACGAGGGGCAAAAAGAGAGCAGGACTATGTCTTCATCGATAAGAAACGATGAA
The DNA here is from genome assembly GCA_025379985.1 of Phyllomedusa bahiana. Taxonomy (NCBI): domain Eukaryota; kingdom Metazoa; phylum Chordata; class Amphibia; order Anura; family Hylidae; genus Phyllomedusa; species Phyllomedusa bahiana. Next base: position 60,559 of record JAODAL010002814.1, on the reverse strand, counting down.
ACCATCCTACATGACGGAACAAGACATAGAGTATCCTTGTCCTTCCGCAGAACCCAGAACAGGGCTTGCAGATAGAGCTGCTCGTACAGACACTTTGTGGCTAGAAGTGGTGGCCACCCAGAAGGCCACCTTCCATAAAAGTAAACACAAGGAGACTTCCCATGGAGGCCCGAAAGGTGCAGACTGTCTGATTTCCCGAAGAGGCATTGCATCCCACGGTTCGATAGTCCTACGAACCCAAGGGACCTAACACATGACCCCCTGCAATAGAAACCTTAACCTGTGAGCGGGGGCCAGCTTGCGCTGCACAGACTCGGCGAACCGAACCCTGCCCTTTCAAGTGGGAGAGGGCGAGCCCGAGCTCCCGGCCCGACTGTGGAAAAGACGGCACCCTTGGAGTAGAACATACCAAGGGTGAAATATCTGGACAACAGACCCAGGACTGAGGCCTGCGTGCCCGAATCATGGTCCGCATAACGGAACCCGACAAAACCAAGTGATCTAGGGTTGCAGTCTCAACAGCCCCGCCGTGAATCTGCAACCGCGGTACAGTGGGTTGGGGCAGAGGGCTCTGCGACAGAAGGTCTGGGTGCAAAGGAGACGGTCAGGGACCTGCGGCCCTAAACCTAAGGTGAAGGACACAGCTGGTATCCTCTCTGACTCGAGCTCTCGAGGGAGAAGGGCCCAGAGTTAAAAGAGACGGGACAAACCAACCTGCCCCAAGGCAGAACCAGCAAGTCCACTACCAGCGCCGGGGGATTCCTGGCCCTGGCCATATAACTCGGGCGCTAGGGATTGAGGCGAGACGCCACCATGTCGACGTCTCTCGTACCTCACCTCCGGCAGGAAAGGCGAAGCACTTCCGACAGAAGACTGTCCAAATTCGTTTCCCACCCCTGGAAGGGGAGTTGCCGACCAGGGTGGAAATTCAAACCTGCCACAATCGTGGTGTTGACCGACCGAACCCGAACTGGGTGCCCCGGATGAGAGGGGAATCCAATGAGAGAGCGCTTAAGGAAATAGTTTGGGGTTCAAGCACATTGAACTGACGACTGACTTCCCCGAGTGACTAGAGACCCCGGGTCGACCGGGAGCCGGGAACGGGGCCCCGCCCTAAAACTCTGGCATCTGTGGTGATGACCAGCCATTGCGCGGACAGAAATGACCTCCCTTCATGTAATACCGGGAAGGCTAGCCACCAGCCCAGGATAAGATGGGCCTGGGGGGACAGGCGCACCGCTGAGATCAAGGACATTGGAGACCTGCGTCACTGAGGCAGGATTACCCGCTGCAGGGAGCGAGCAAGGAGCTGCGCCAAGGACCACGCCTCGGAGGCAGTCCTCAAGCTGCAAAACCCTCGCATGCAACTCTAAAGAATGTACCGGGTATGATACAGAGATAGGGGATCAACTACGCGCTGTAGCTTCCAGGCGGGAGAAAAAACCCTCTGGAACCTGAGTGAGAATAAATCATCCCTCAAAATTCCATCCCTAATGATGGAATCAGACCGGGAATGCTGAAAATTACCCATCCAGCCGAAGCGCGCTGCAAACTCCAGGGGATCTTGATGCTGACCCGGCAGGCGCTTTTGAGATGGAACCAACCCCCTGATGCGAAGTATCATCATTAGGGGTGGCAGGAGCTATATGAAGACCCTTGGTGCAGCTGCAAGGCCGAACAGTAGAGCTCTGAACAGATCAATGTCAAGAGCCTACTGTGAGCACGCGGGGACCGCTGATAGACCTGGGACACAGGGATGAAAAAAAACCCCGATGCCCAAAGCAGCTGAAAAAAACTCTCTGCGCTCTCGAGAGGCTACCGCTGACCGGAGCGTCTCCAGTGGAAACCGGGCCCATACGCACCGGTTGAGCTCTTTGAAGGGCCGACATAGGACCTAATGAAGTCCCCTTCATGGGAACCCTAAAGGGTTTTTAATAAGACCCTTGCTCAGACTCGGAGGCCGGCATAATCCCTCCTTGCCGGGGTAGAGTGCAGATTGCCAGAGGGAAACCGACGCCCGAGCTGCGGGAGCGGAGGCCGCTGCAACCGTGCTGAGTGAGCCAAACAAAGTGAATCCTGAAGTGGCGACCCTGCGAATCCAGGTGTCGCTGGCCTGAACCTGCCAGATCCCCTAGATCTGGAGGAAATGCCCCCACCCCAAAACCAATTCTCGGGTAGGGGCCAGCTCGTCAGACCAAGCGCTAGTTGGGCAAAAGGCACCGTCGCGTTCTGCGAGACAGACACGTGAATGCCGCTGCGCTGGCTGGTCCTGAGGGGGAGCATACTACGACCCTCTGTGGCCTCCCAAAGAAAACGCTTGCCGCAAGCAAGCGGAAGCGCAACCAATCACTCCTTGGTGGCTGCAAACCCCGCCAAAAATTCCAGCTCCAGGGTTGGCCGACTCTCTAGCCATAAAACGGGTTGATACCAGCGAGATTACACAGTTCCCTGTGGAAGCTTCCAGCCAATAGCCGCTGCTGCTACGACCAGACCATGCAAGCTGAACTGCGGAGAAGCAAGGGCAGGACGCATGGCTACCCCGGCCGCCCCCAAGGCGGACTTACAACAACCCATGAGGACGCCTGTCCGTGCCGTCATCCAGGACCGCCGCATCTGTTTTGCCAAGTTTTATCCAAGTTCGGGTACAGCTTTAAAGAAGGTTAATCAGTCAACAAAGATATAACACAGCTTTATTGTTACAATTATAAATCAAATATGATAAAATGATAACATAAAATGATTCCAGAAAATAGGGAGATAGTATTTACAGTTTATGAGAGAAAAATCAGTATATACAAAAGTCATAAACACTTATCAGACTTCACCTGTATTGCATCTCGAATCCGCTAACTTCCGCCATGAGAAACCGTAAAACAGATGGAACAAGCTCCATACCAGGAGGGAACGGTTTCTGCCTTTCATGGCTGAGGTTAGAGATAGATATATCCAACCTCTACAAAATGGCGGACACAGCCTAATGCTGAGTCATCTTCAGAGTATACAAAAGGTGTTGTTTGTGTATCTCGCCCTCCACAATGGAGTGACCAGTCAGTCCAAGGTAAGTTACACAAGAGATAAGTCAAAGCACACAGAAATCTGAACTAAGACAATGAAAGTCAAACCCCCATGTGTATTCAGTCAACAGAATAAACAAGGACATACAAAAGAATATTAATTAAGAATATGTGTGGAAACAGGTTTTAGACTAAAAGAACAAGCAAACAATGAGCCAGTCTTTAGACTAAAAGAAACAAGCAAACACTGGAATTAAAAACAGAGCTAATTATATAAATTTAATATAAAATCGAAATAACTCACTATAATTTGGCTCAATAGTCATAATTTTCTGACTAGCATTACAGGGTCCTAGACAGGGATGGCCGTAGGCTACTTGAGCCGGGTGACTGGGGTGTCCCCTGATGGGACCACCGACCACTATGACCCTGATCCTCCAGGAAAGGGTGAAGAGACTTAAGCCATACGGGAAGAAACAAACGCCTGACCGGATGTTTCCACTTCCTGGCAAACAGTTTTCAATTTCAGGCGTGCAGGGAACACTAAACGCTGTCGCCTGCCGCCCTTAAGGGAGACCTCCTCCTGGGAGGCTGAGACATCCTCACTCCTAACATGAAGGGAGTCTTTGACAGCTCTGATAAGGGCTTGGACCGCTGCTGACATCCTATTAACTCTGTCTGGCCCAGAGACAGAGGAGTCTCCAACAGAGGCCGTATCCAGGCCCGGAACTTTCCCGGCTAAGGGCTTGGACCGCTGCTGCCATACCATCAACCCTGTCTGGCTCAAAGCCAGGGACATGGGAGACTCCAGAAGGGGCCGTACTCAGGCCTGGAGTTTTCAAATTCGGCCCAAATAGCCCGGATGAGGGCTTGGACCGCTGCTGCCGCATCATCATCTCTGGCTCAAAGTCAGAATCAGAGGAGTCCCCACTTGAAGAAGCCGTATCCAGGCATGGAGCTTCTATCTCCGACCACCGTCTGATGGGAGAGAGCTCGGGTGATAACGAGGCAGAGAGAACTCTAACCCTCATACGAGAACACTCTGTACGGGCTGCGCCGGGCGCTGGACCCTGGGAGGTGCGAGGCTGGGCAGCGAGCAGCGACGGCATGTGCCCTATGGCAAAAACCATAACCTGGGGTACTCTGTATTGGATGCCCAGAGCTAGTGAGCGGGATGACATGGCCCATTATGGGGCCACCGACCCCCGGCAGGGGGTGTCGGGCCCAGAGGTGGCCAGCAGCGGAGCTGCGCAACGGGCACAAAGTGCACTGGGGCTAGCAAACCAGAATATTCGGTGGCAGCGGGCGCGGGCAGCTTTTAACCCCTTAAACTTAAAAACGGACATGGCTGCGACACGCGTGGGACAGGGATGGATGGCCCACAGGAAGCCAACTTACCATCTCCAGACGCTGTGTCCTCCTCTGTAGCCAGGAGAGCAGCACGCCATCAGAACGCAGGAAAAACAGCGTTTAGGCTCTGCCCCCGACACGGACCCATGCTGCTGGAGGTCCTGCCCCATCCTGGGAGGGGCTCGGACCCATTTGGAGCCACCCCCGGGGCGGAACCGGCCCAGGAAAGGCGCAGCCTAGTTGCGGCCTAGGCCTCCAGAAGCCGCGGCCCAAATTTGGACTCGCGGCCGGTGGCGCAGCCGGAACACTGCAACAGCGGGTCAGTGGGACCCCGCAGCCCAAGGGGGGGCCTGCCCTGCCCCCTCTCCGTCAGGGATAAGCCCTGAAGCTGCGGTACCGCAGCGAAAATGCAGCGGAACCGCCAGGTTACCTGAACGCCCCACGGCGTTCCAACATGGAGGGAGAGGGAGCCCACAGGAAATCTCCCTTGTGCCCCCCCCCCAAAAAAAAAACCTGGGCTGCGCGCCTGGACGCAAGTCGCACTGCCGCGAGTAGCTACGCCCTGCGGCATACGGGAGTGAGTGGTGAGGTGCCAGACCAGGACGCTTGTACCCCACTCGGGGCCATGGCCCAGCTAGGGCTTCAACCCCAGGAACTAGCCTGCGCAAACTCCGCAGCGTGTGGGTGCTGCCCCCGGGGGGAAAAAAACTTCCCCCCAGGGTGACCCCCTTGCGCCAGCACCCACCAAAAAAACGGGGGGGGGCCCCAAGGAAAACGAATTCCTGGGGCCCCCAGGAAGAAAGTATTAAAAACCCCCGACCAGCCTCAAGACGGAGGAAGTCGGGGTACTCACCTATCTGACGTCTTCGAGCGTCACGGCATCACCCCTTCGGTACCATAACACACAACGGTGAGGCTACCGGAATCCATAAAAAGGCCGCAGAGGCGGCAGGTGGGGACGGGTGAGCGGCGGGGAGGAAGACCAGCCAGCTCAAGAACTGACTGGGTTCCTGACGCCCTCAGGGGGACAGCGTCACGGTACAACTATGCGTTGACGGCCCCCCTGATAGGTGAGAGCCAGGGGCTCGATCACCTTCCAACGGGTGAGAGCTGGGTGCTCAATCACCTTCCTTCAGGTGAGAGCCAAGCGATCGATCACCTTCCTTCAGGTGAGAGCCGTGTGCTCAATCACATTCCAACAAGTGAGAGCTGGGTGCTCGATCGCCTTCCAACGGGTGAGAGCCGAGTGCTCAATCACCTTCCAACAGGTGAGAGCCGTGTGCTCAATCACCTTCCTGCAAAGGAAAGAAAAATAACAAACTCTGCAGAGCTGCAGAGCAGCGTCTGCCTTCTACAGACACTAGGCTGAAAACTGATCAGCCTGGCGTCAGCAGGAGGGATATAGGCGGGCCTAACACGTTTGATCCGCCTAGTGTCCACCTCCGAAGGAAAGGGCCTATACCCAAGGTGCTGTGTCCACCAATGTATTATTGGCGAGAAAAAAGAATATCAAAAATAATATACAAAAAATCTATGTACACTATATGGCCAAAAGTATGTTGACACCCCTACTGTCTTCGTAATGATTGCTTTCTGGTGAATATAATCCGGCACACAGACATGTATAGTTAAGAATACACCTGCTGTGTATTTCAGCTGTTTCTACAAACTGACTTTACGAAGTTTTGAGGACACATATTAGCCCCATTCAGGTCAGGTCAATGTGTCTTAGCAAGAAAACAAACGCGGTTGGAATATAAAAGCTATTTTTATTCTATATGCATGTAAAAAGACATCGCAGGGTAAGGGCGAACAGTCTGGCCGACGCGTTTCAATCAACAGTGGATCTTTGTCAAAGCACAATACAAGTGTGATCATTTGCAAATTGCAATTGCAATGACCGCACTCACCTGTGCTTGAGTACACAACATATCACAGCCATGGTCACCAATCCGATATGAAAACGTAAAGCTTATGTAAAGGAATGGATGTATACAAAGACTCTACATCGCAACTTAAACAACTGAAATGTGTACGCCAAATGTTGTCTGACAAGTTACGGAGAACATCCAAGGTGTCCTGAAGAAAACCCAGAGCTCTAGTTACAAGTGGCTGAGGTATTATGTAAATAGTTAGATGCTTTTCTTCACACATGGATCCTACCACTGACACTATGGGTCTCATCGATTACCTCAACAACAATCCCCTTAATTTGAAATTCACTTCTTACACTAATTCATCCAAAATCCCGTTTCTTGACCTAGACTTGGAAGGCAGACCCGACTTTGCTATTGTTAGTTCCACTTTTTATATGGTGACCTCAGGGAATACCATTTTACAAGTAGTCATCCTCGCCACACACGTCTAGCTATGCCGATAGGTGAACTCACACGCGCTAAAATAAATTGTTCTAATACCGAAGCTTATAATAAAGAAACTGCATTAATATGTTCATGTCTTAAATGCAGAGGTTATCCCAATTGGGTGCTTAACAGGGCAGAGAGAATAGTCGCTTGGAAATCTAGAGAGGAACTGTTGCAAAATAAAAATTCTAGGCAGTTACCTTTGTACAAGCAGGATTACAATACACCTGTACTTTTATTAGAACATTCTAAGTATTTTTCACAAATTAAATCTATTGTGAATCAATATTTACCTCTCCTTTGTGACGATCCTATTCTAGAACAAATAGTTGGTAATGGTTGCAGAATTGCTTCCAAACGACCTTCAACTATTGGTAATTTTCTTTCTCCCAATTTGTTTTCTTCTGCTAGTAGTTCTAATACATATGGGTTTCTATAAGTGTGGACATTTTCCATGTAAAACCTGCAATTATGTACATTCCACAAAAACTATTTCCTTACCTGGAACGCAGAAATCACATAATATCTGACAGCACATGAATTGTAACTGCACCAGTGCGATGTACATGATACTTTGCAATATTTGTGATATATTGGCTGAACTAATCAGAAACTTAAACAAAGGTTTTTGGACCATCTAAATGACATTACAACTACAGCTAATTGCAACATCTCTAGTGTAGCTAAGCATTGTAGAGATTATACACACTAAGAAAGGTAGTTCACAGGGACTTAGCGGTCAATCCAAACGCACCTATGCGGCCAGCCGCCTGTCTACTTGTCTTCCTACGTGCTGTGTGTTGATACTACTACTGAAAAGACAAAGAAACCTTGCGTTCATTGGGTCAATCTATGGACTATACTTGAACCAAAAGTACTTTTTATCGTCTTTTATGTGATGGAATGTTGCATCGAATTAATAAATTTATGGCATTCTCTAAATATATATGGTGTTAACTGCAAAGCCATTGTAGAGATTGTTATAACTCTAGAACTAACTCATTGTAATTTTTTTTATTCACTTGAAAGATTTAAATGGTCACATTACTATTACTAGAGAGGGAGGCATATTGGATATTAACCATGAACACAATTTTGTTTCTGCAGTTGTTTCTGTGTTATCGTCTGTTGTTTCATGTTATCCTGTTGTATCTACTGTATGTACCTCCACTGTTTTTGAGCTGTATAACTTGTATCCTTGGCTCAGTTTGTGATGCGCAGCTGGGACGGGTTTCTCCCGGTCTTCTTCGATATGACGTGCCGCTCTATTCACAGCCCATTGCCTAAGTGTCAGGGGCGAGTTCTGTTGCAGTTGCATATTTTGATCAAAAGATGTTTAAGCTGCCCACGACTTTCAACGTGTTCTCAAAATCGGCAGTCCTATCCTATCTTTACCTCTAAATCGAGCCAATCAGGCCTCTCGCTGGGTCAACCGACCTCCATTATTCAGAGAGAAAAAATAAAAAACACCCAACCTGCAAAGCTGCCCTTCTTATGACAGCCTGTGAGGTCGGTTGACCCAGCGAGAGGCCTGATTGGCTTGATTGAGAGGTAAAGATAGGATAGGACTGCCCGATTTTGAGATCACGTTGAAAGTCGTGGGCAGCTTAAATATCTTTTGATCAAAATATGTGAACCGAGAGTCTCAAAGTTTTTTCATGTATGATAGATAGCATAAATGCTTCTTTAGGGATTTCCACGTAGTGTATTGCCCTTTTTGCAGAAATGTGCCGCTGGCGCGGTCTGTGTGTGTACATGTATAATTACATGTGTGCCGCAGCCCTGCCAGTGGCACCCAGGTTTGCATACGTTTTTTCAGAAATGTTTTTGTGTGCAGAAACATACGTTATACTTGGTGTACATTGATTTTAACCTATATGGGAAGGAAGGGGTGCTTCCATTTTGGGTTTCTGTCCCCGCCCACTCTCACAGGCTGTCATAAGAAGGGCAGCTTTGCAGGTTGGGTGTTTTTTATTTTTTTCTCTGAATAATGGAGGTCGGTTGACCCAGCGAGAGGCCTGATTGGCTCGATTGAGAGGTAAAGATAGGATAGGACTGCCCGATTTTGAGATCACGTTGAAAGTCGTGGGCAGCTTAAACATCTTTTGATCAAAATATGTGAACCGAGAGTCTCAAAGTTTTTTCATTATGATAGATAGCATAAATGCTTCTTTAGGGATTTCCACGTAGTGTATTGCCCCTGTTGCAGTTGCGTCACGTCAACTTGGAGTTTATTTCTTCCGGAAGTTTTGTGTTGGCTGGGAGTGGCCCGTCATCCATGTCTGATGTCAGAACTGGTGATCATGGCTGTGATATGTTGCACGCTCAAGCACAGGTGAGTGAGGTCATTGCAATTGTAGTGATATATTTAAATTGGAAACGATCATACTTGTATTGTGCCTTGACAAAGATCCACTGTTGATCGAAACGTGTTGGCCAGGCTATTCGCTCTGACACCGCAATGTATTTTTACATGCATATAGAATAAAAGTATCTTTTATAACGGAGTGCTGGATCCAACTGCATTTGTTTTCTGTACTATAGCACATTACAGAGTGCTTTATCTGTGCACTCCCTCGGGAGGTAAGCTGGGAATGGACTTTATTTTTTGCAATGTGTCTTGCCCCTGGTGTGATTTTTGTCCTGCCTTTCTTTTTTTCGCATGGAAAATGGGACACTTTACATGTGTTTTTTCCATGCATTTTGATGCACAAAACAACATGTAAAACAACCGTTTTGTGCATGAAAATGCAGTGTGAACTAAAGCCTTAGTCTCCTTTAACATGGGCAGATAATTGGCCGTTTTCTTCATCAATCAACTTACTGCAAGTCAATCCATGTAAGTTAGTAGTATGGGTTGTGCTGAAGAGAATGTGAATGATGATAATCACTGTATAGCGCTGTGGAATATAACATAATAATAAAATAAAGAGTTCAGTAACTGTAAGGCTAGGGCTGCACTGTCCCAAACATTTTTTTCTAATATCAACTATAGTCTTTCACATGATATATCTTGTTTTATTCATGCATACGGACTTAAAGGAGTTATCCACTTTTGACCATCTCTACTTGTAAAGGGTCACTTGACAATAAGTGGATCACAAATGTGTTTTCCCTGCTGCAACTGCCAGTAGTAAGCTTTATTCTGTAGGGAAACCTGGTAGTAGGTGTTCAATTTTCCTGCAGCACCATCATTGGAGAACATATGTAAAACACAGTACTCAATAAGAGAAGCTTGTTGTAACCACTCTCCGCTCTGGAAAAGAGGATCCTGAACAGCGGGGCTCTCTTATTAGGATTCCCTAACATGGTATATGAAAATGGGTTCTGATCTTGTAATATGGCTTTTACAGGTATGTAACAAAAATCCTGTTTTCTCACTTGTATCATTGAGGGACACAGAAGACAGCGGGATGTCCCACCCTGTGTAACAAAAGAAGGCAAGTGGAGAAGACCAGTTAGCTGCCTAACACACTAGAGCAGAGACTCAATGGCACAGTGGCAAAGAGCCACCAAAGAGATCAGTGGAGAAAACACCCAAGTGAAGAATGGTGAGATCCTCTTATGGTGCATGGTGTAAAGGATGCCATCTGGGATAAAGACAAAACCATCCTGGAGAAATGGAGAGATGTGAAACCACAACGTAAAATTTAGATAGCAGTTCTCAGCTCCCTGCATCATAGGAAGGAGACTGGAGATGGTAATGGGGCTGCCCAGTATAGATGCAAGACTAGACTGATCACCCAAAAACCCAGATGCAACCAGAAGTTGTCAGGAGACAACAAAAGGAGATGGAAAAAACAGAGAGAGTGAATGACTCCAGGAAGACTAGACAATCCGTAGAAATCAGAAACTCTGAGATATTGGTACGCGGAAGAGAACATGTCCGGCAAGCCCAGGACTACTGAACGGACAAGCACATAAGGCCTCTACCTTGATCTAACTTAAAATCCTGGGTGAGGAGGTGGGGGAGAGGCAAGAACAAGGAACAAAATAAAACAAAGCCAAGGAATACCCAGAGCATGCATGGCATGAACCAAAGTGTGAAGTACCAGTCAAACTTACACTGAGAAAAAAATTGCTGACCATCAGGAGGAGAGCAGTCGTAATATGCTCACCTGTCCGGCGTCTTTGGGTGCACACAGGTTCACCCCTTCGGTAGTTTTCACCTTAGTCCATGTACCGGAAAAATTCCCTTCTGACGTTGCAAGGAAAAGGCATGGCTGACCAGTGGAAAGGAAGAGCACATGAATTCACCCCTTCAGTATCTTGCACCTCAGTGCAGAAAAACTCCCTTCTGCCGTTGCAAGAAAACAGTATGGGTGACCAGTAGGAATGAACGCAAGCCAGAGTCTGGCTGTGTTCCTGGTGCCCTCAGAGGAGATTATGTCTAAAGTAACAACCGTGGTGATGACCCCTGACTGGTGAGGAAAAAGACCTCCATCACCACCAGGAAAAGAAAGAAAACAAAAAAATGCAGCAGAACAATGCACACAGCAGGTCATGTCTGTCTCCTACAATCTCTAAACCAAAAATGGATAAGCTTAGTGATTGCAGCTGGGATACAGGATGCTGGGAGGAGCTTTTTTTGCTTAGTGTCACCTCCTAGTGATAGCAGTCAATACCCACTGTCTTCTGTGTCCACCAATGATACAAGCGAGAAACTATGTTCAGCAGGTCTTCCTCTATCTTTGGCATGTGCTATTCCTTTTACATGTAAAGGTAGAAGCAGTCAGCGACAATAACTTCAGAAAAAGAAGGGACTTTAGACTTTGCCCCTGCTCACTACACAGAACGCATTTACTTTGGGTAAGTCCCTTATGTGCTCGAAAAGGACACATGGTTTTTCAGAGCCCAAAATTTTTATGTTGTGGGGATTGACCTTCCCGTTAAGGTGAAAGGGTAAGTCAAAGCAAAAGTCATATCTATTCAGTTTGGTGTCAGATTTCAGCTCCTCAAGGTTATGTAATCTGTGTGGCTTACAACGCAGACATTTTAGTAAGATACACCATGCCGTGGTTTGTGGCACTTGTCGAATACTAGTCAGCCTTGTCCAATCCTGTTCACCAACTCTTCTGAAGCCTTTGCTCAGCTCAGACTGTTCCTATGACAATCACACAGTGGTTCCATATTGCTTTACCAAACATGAAAAGCAGTTACTATGTGGAGCACATTTACCAAATTTATTCTGAAGGTTTCACAGTACTGTCACTACAGACCCCATTCTTGCAAATTCCAAAACATGCTAAAATCTTTTTCTTGCTTTCATGTCACCATATAAGGCTATGTCTACACAGCACAGGGTTTTAGCACAAATCAGCGGCAAAAGCCACAGTCCTGCCGTGGTCCAGTAATGACAAAATGCCATAGGATTTCCGATGGTATTTTGTCATATGCTGTGTGGATTTAGCCTTGGCTAATGTAAGCACATTTGACTCTTGAAAATGAAAGTTGTGCTGTGGCTGGTTGCTACAGGCAACAAATCATTTTTTTTTAGTTACTGGCCAGTTAATATTGAAGTTACTTTAGCTACAGGCACCCACCTTTTTGAATCCCCCTGTACTGCATACAGTCAGATGGATTTAAAGCTGTATATGTGCCATATTAGTAACGTCCTCTATTAGCCCCCTTTAAGGTAGACTCTACACAACTGTGTATTAAATGACTTCCCATTCATGGTGCGACATCCAGCACTAGGGCTGATCAGCTGATTTCTAGGGCAAATATATCCCAATCCCTTTAACTACTGTATAAATAAGCGATAAATCCGATTTAATATTGAGTGTACTCACCTAGGCATAACCAAAATTTGAACTAAGAATATGCAGAGGAACACAATACTGGCGCACAGGAAGTAGTTTCGGATCTTCGGAATTCTGAGGGTGCGATACTAAAAATAAAGAAAGCATTAGCACTTGATAGACCGATCAGCATCAAGTTTGAACTTCCAATAAAATATGATGTGATGCATAAAATGTAAGCACATGAACTACATTCAGTCCACTCATCTAATCATACAGTAGGTTGAAAGTGCGGTGAAATAGACACCAGGGGCCTCATGTATGGAAACTGTCTTCAGAGCTCCTCTTTGATTTTATATAGTGCTCTGGAAAAATGGAAGGTTAGTTTTGATTGGTTGACCTAGACAGTTTCCATACATGAGGCCCCAGGTTGTTAAATAAAATGCAGCTTTAGAAAAAACACATGTTATCTAGTATTTCAAACCTCTCCCTATTTTGTAAACCTAGACTAGACAGTCTAAAAATGCCCCAGATTTATCACAAATACACATGTAATATGATAAATCTGGTACATGTTTAAACACTTTGGAGAAAATATATTAAGACTGGCAGAAAATATGCCTGTCTTAATGAAAATTGCACAGGAGTAAAATGCTTAATAATTGTGGTGCATCCTTCTCCATCTGTGCACCTTCCTAAGAAAAAATAAGCCACCTGGAATAGGTTTGTAGCGTAATTTGCGGCACTTTTTGGTGCAAACTTTAGTAAATGCGTCAGGCTTTTGCTAAGCCCTGCAAGCCTAAAAAAATTGACTAGCTCAGCATAGAACAGCTCAAAAGTCACACATTTGAGTATATGCCACTTGCAGTAGAATACTGGCATAAATCACTTAATACATTTCTCCCAATGTCTAAATTTATACCACATATTAGTTGGCTTAGTTTACACCCAAATTTGGTAGGTTTATAGATGCATAATTTTGCACGTTAAATCATGCCCAAAACAACGGTCTAAAACATAATAAAAGTGCTATAAACCACGTATGCCAGTATTTTGGCACAAAATGGGTCACAATGCTAGTGCAGTATTTATAGTAAATGTTTCCTACTTTGTATAATTGTTTAACTTACAATAAATCAGTAATATACGGTTTCAAATGTTGTTACCCACCTCTTTTTCCAGACCATCAGCAGTGAAAAAAAGTAAAAATGCATAAAAGTCATCAGATTTCCCAAACCACGGCCTTAAAAAAACAGAGAGACAAAATTCACACATCCAAATATAAAGCACAGGAATAAAATACTCTGCTCTCTGTACAATAATTAACCTAGAAAGTCACCCAAAGCTTCTGAGCATCTAAATTCCTTAAGCAAGACTTTATGCTTAAGAATTTTTTTTAAAAATATATAGATTTTGTTTGTATTTTGTATCAACTCACAAACATTTTAAAGGTTCAGAGAAAAAAAAGGAGGAAAAAAAGGAAAAGAAAAAGGAGTGAGGGGGAAGAGGACACGTGGAGCACCATAATCCAAAAGAGGGATTGAGCAACACTGCCTTTCCTAAGGATTCTAGATTTTCCGATAAGAGGGCCATGGTTTACCACCGATAACATTTGTGAATTCTGGATTTCATCTGGGGCAGAGGAATCGGTATCTGCTTTCTAATTAAACTATAGTTTCTTTCTTGATACATATGATTTATGGTATGTTCACATGTGGCAGATTTGTAAGACCCAAAAGACTGTTACGAGTTGAAGGAACTTTATTCCTTCTAGCCATACAGGTCACAAGGTAGCATTGTCATTTATGTCTATTTGCAATAATCCAGCAAAACTCTTAAAGGAAATTGTCCCATATATCAAACACATTTTAATGGAGAGTGCATGAATTTTCACTAGAATAAGAAAACCCTCCTCAGAATTGTTTGAGGTCCCAATTGCTAGGTCTCACTAATTGAAAATTTATGATATCTCCCCAGCTAATACGTATATTATGCAGGAACTGGCTCATTTTAGGACAGGTTTGTTCCTCATTACACGAAAAAAAAGGAACTTACTTAACTGAACTGAGCCCATCAATTGTGTTCAGCATTCTGTCATGAAGTTCTTCCTCCTGGTTCCGTTTTTGTGAAACAGTCCTAAATTTAAAACAGTCAAACACTATTCTATAAATACACATTTGTTCTTATTACCTTGTGGCAAAACTTAGTTCCCTACTATAATATCTACTTGTAATATGCCTATTGTATCTACTGTGTACTGCTAGTTCAACCATTTCTTTCTTCATGACAGGGGCAAAAGGGGTCAGATTATCAAGATACCTAGAATTCATACACTGTGTCCAGTCTGAGCAATAAACAGATGAAATAATTCCCATTTAAGGGGGGATTAAGAATGATTCTCTCTTGCAGAACTGCATCTTTTTGTGAGTAGTTGTCTGTCACTTTAAACAGCAAGTTTACACCTACAGACTACTCAATGGAAGTTTAAAGTAAATATGTATATATTAATGTATGATGTTGTGAGGCACTCTATGTTATGTTCTGTTCTACTCACAGGTGCTGCAATGTGGTTTGCCAAAGTAGCCCATGGCACCACCATTTTGGACTGTAGCGGTTGGCATTGTCAGCCTATGAGTAGTTAGCTATGGGGAGTTCGCTGGGGTTGTGGGACAAAGTCAGCTACTTTGTGTAACCTATTAAAGGCAAGCTCTGGAGTGCCTTAACCCTGGAAAGGTTTTACTCTGGATAGCAGGACCAGTGGAACAGTCCTGTAAACAGTGGGCTGGAACTAATGGGCAGTGGGTAATAAAGTTGGGTCCAAATATGCCTGATTATCCCTTAACTGTTGTAGGAAGGAGAACTGCATGTAGACTGCATGAGAGCACTATAGTGAGAGCACTAAATTTGTGCTTAAACCACATCCAGCCAGCACACTTGCGGTCAGAATCTGATATAGTCGCCAGTAGCGTCGGACTGGTGTGTCTGGGACCCACCAGAAAGGTTGTTCTTGGGGCCCACCAGTGGAATTGATTCTTGGGGCCCACTAGTAAGGTTGTTCTTGGGTCCACCAGTTGAATTGGTTCTTTGGGCCAATCAGTGAAGTTAATTCTTGGGACCCATTCTAGAGCTACTGTACAAGACTGCATATAATGTACATGACTCTTGCACTCTGCGCTTAGCATACTCTATCTTTTTCTCTGCCTTGAAAGGGGCCCACCATACCCAGAGAACCACCGGGGGTTTCCCCTACTCCTCTGTGGCAAGTCTGAGCCTGGTTGCCATTAGAAGGTAGGGAGCGCCAATGTGGTATAGTACTGTGCACAGGTGGGAAAGTCCTGCTGTGAAGAGAGCTAGATCCTGAATTTAGATTAAAGGGTTGAGTACTGCCATATTTCTGTTTGAGATGTATTATTTATAATGTTCAAGAAACTCTACCACTTTATGTGTAAATGTTCAAGATTGCTTTTCTATTGTATGTAAAAACGTTCGGTAAATTTGTTTGTCTGAATTATATTGGTCTGCACTTTTTTTTTTAAATGGAGACAAATGCAATGGAAGAGGGATCCAAACCCCACCCCAAACCTGCCTATCCCAGGAAACATTGGTTGCACTGTTTTTGTAAATTTACATATCAGATTTTTCTCTGTTAGATCCACTAACTTAGAAATAAGACTATGTGTTTGATTGGAATTCTTTTTTGAAGTCTCCCGTTTTTAATATACATAAGATGCAATTCTCCATACCTTTCTGTATTAACCTGGCGGCCCATACTTTGCAGAGCAATTTCCTAAATAAAGAAAATACAGCATTAGAAAAATATCAGTTAGGGTCCTTTACATAAAACCTAGAGTGCAGATATCAAGGGCACAATTTTTTATTATTATCATACCACCTTAATAATTAAACACTCTCTAAAATTTATATTGGGGACTAATACATTTGGCTTTGTGGAGGTGACTTCCATTTTAACACTATTAAGTACTCATAGCATGAGATTGCTTATGGCAGCAATTCAAAAAACGTATACTCTCAGGAAACTTTTATGCTTATTTTCAACTTGTATAACTGTAACATACAGTTACATGCAGGAGATTTATAAAGTGTAGTACACAAAGCTATGCAGCTCTAAGGGTGAAAGCTTCTCATTTAGTTAAGTAAACAAAATTCAGTTGCTAGAGATAAGACTCTGTATGGACTGAATGACTTATGGCAGCTTGGAGCAATGAGAAATAAGAGATTGGAGAGAGAGGTAGGAAGATGTGGGGAGGTGGTTGGTAACCAGAGAAACTTGTGTGCTCTAAGCAGAGATAAAATCTTTATCTCCTGACCAAATCAAAATGAACAAAGCAATATAGTTGGCAATAGTTTTCATTTACCTATCCCTACATGTTAAAAGCTAATCATTGTCTTAAAAAAAACAAAAACCTTTAAGGCTTTCACTTTCATATTGATATCTCTATATTGTGATATCCTAAGTACACATAAGATGTTACAGTTTTGCCTAAGTACAAATATCAAAATACTTTATTTCTGCAAAGATTTTTTAATGCTAAAAATCTAAAATGATGGCAAAAAACTTTCTATATAAGTATTGCACATGGTTATCCCAATGTTGCATTAAAGGGGTTTTCTCACTACGAAGATCATAGTTCAAAAGGAGGAGACCAAAAATCTAAGCATGTCCGTCCTTGGTTACCATAAGCAAGTGCTATGGTTTAGGAGAACGGGCTGTTTGTTTAGTGCTTAGGAACGAAGTGATAGCTCCGGTCAGGTTACGCCGAGGTCCCACCCCTGGTCGTAATCGGGAGCGCGCATCTGAGGGAGATGGAGGAAAGAGGTAGCAGATGGGAGCGCACAGGGGGACGTGTGCATGGATGAGAGAGAGAGCGCGCGAGAAAGAGAGATTTGTCACTGACAGCGATCAGTGGTAGGTGCGACGTATGCGTGCGGGGTTTGTCCCTAGCAGCGATCAGTGGTAGGTGCGACGTATGCGTGCGGGGTTTGTCCCTACCAGCGATCAGTGGTAGGTGCGACGTATGCGTGTGGGGTTTGTCACTGACAGAGATCAGTGGTAGGTGCGACGTATGAATCCGGGGTTTTACCATAACACCAAGCAGTGGAAGGTGCTACGAATGCTTGCGGGGTTTGTCACTGACAGTGATCAGTGGTAGGTGCTACGTTTGCGTGCGGGGTTTGTCACTGACAGTGATCAGTGGTAGGTGCGACGTATGCGTGCGGGGTTTGTCACTGACAGTGATCAGAGGTCCTGTAGCAGAGAGAGAGCATGTGCTGTCCCATGTAAACACAAACAGATAAAGCGTATAGTTTTGTTCTGCAGATCTGTATAGGTTAGAGGCGTAATAATCTGCAGGATATGTCACTGTCTGTGAGAGACAGAGAAAAAAAAAAAATCACCCATCTTTCCCAGAGTCCTGAATGTCAAATGTCCATTCTAGTTACAAAATATGTAGAGAGCGCGAGAAATTTAGATATAAACTATCGAGTTACACTTTGCTTTTCACTTCCAACGACAGCTGAGAACCTTTTCCTTCGCCCGGCTCACAGAATGAATCATCATGTGCACACTTTGGGGCGTGTCTGCAGCGAGAGAAGATACGCCCTGCTGGGAGGAGAAACACACCCCTCCATTTCACAAGCTCTACTTAGCAACCATTATAAACGGCTGCCAAATGATGAAACGAGAATACCCCTTTAAGTGAAAAAATACTCTTACTAAAATGAATTTTAAAGAAAATCCAGCCACTAGATGACTGTACCATGCCAAGAAAAGAGGAAAGCAGGGGCCGAGAGGGTCGCTGAGCACCTGATGACTTCAGTATAGCTCACTAATATATTTTCTTGTTAACAAATAATCAGCTGCCTATTTTTAATCAATATGCCATAATATTTCAACTAACAGGTCCTAGACTAAAACAATCATGTCAGCTAACAGATCTAAAATAACCTAAATGCACACTGCATCTTGAGCTTCTGTGTAGACATCATTGATCCTAACTATGTTCTGTGAACTTCTGAAGATAATAAAACGCTTTTTGTAAAAAACTGTGGCCCTGTGTAAATAATAATTAATTGGTAAATGATAAATGCAAAGAAATGTTTTGTACATTTAGAAGAAGATATCAACAGAGAAACACTGCAGGAATACTAACCCGCTTCGGCTTTCCATTTGTAACTGGTGTCATAGTGGTTGAGGGCTCACTTGAGTCAAGATGAGAGAAGGGTCTTGCTGCCCCCCATGACTCTAGGTATCTTGTCATCCTGACCGACGGACGAACCTTCAGACCATCATTTACTCGAGTCCTAGAAATATGGTGGTTCTGGCTGTGTCGTTTCTTTGACTAGAAATACAAAACACAATGTCTGTTCATCAAACTTAGCCCTCTGATTCTAAAGTGCAAGAAAAATGTGGAATGTCCACTCTTGAATACCAGCTTGTGTCTTTTTTGTTATTCTGAAAGGTCCAGTATTTTGTGTTGATTCTTATTTTATCTTAAAGCAGTAGAAGCTTTGTATTTGTTGCTACAGAGCTCCAATCATATACATATACTGTATACAGACATAAAACAAAGTTTCTGTCATTAAGAGCAAAATCTGCAGAGAAAATCAGTGACAATTCCGCAGCATAACAGGCTTGCAGTGATTCATTCATGTTTTTATTCCTTTTTATATAACATACCAGTCTAGTACAAACAATCTACTTGATCTTAAAGCAGACTTCTGTATAGTGCTTGAGATGTACCTTATTAATGCAATTTTATTTGAAACCATATCTATAATGATTATACCATAAATAGCTCACAAGATCAATGGTAAATTTGTGAATCCACATCTAAAATAAATGAGGCTTTAATAAAAGAATTGACAGAGAGAGACAACCACAGGTCCAGCATCTCTAACCCACTGGTGTCCATCATTTGAATGGAAAAAAATAGTGCTGCACCTGACCTGACCTTCACACCTATATATCGGCAGACATCCAGTTTCATAACCATGGGCATTAAAGGGGTTTTTAAGAGAATCCATGTCCTTATGCCTATTTTGGCATATGAACACCATAGAAGGGAGTCCAACATAGGGCTATTAAGTTATTATCCTTGTATTACACATATTTCCATTCATCTCAATAGCCACTATTTAATACTACAGTTTTGCCTCTCTGGTCACAGCTGTCCACTGCAAGATGCAGCTGCATTTTGAAAGGAACTATCTTTAAAGAGACATTTCCTTTGATATAGAGCTAGTCCCTATGAGCAACTATAACAGCCTCCACTCTTCAAAGGATTTCCACCAAATTGTGGAGGGTATCTATGGGAAATTGTAGCCATTTAGCCAACATTAATTTGTGAAGTCAGACACTGAGGTTGGATGAGAAGGTTTCAAAATAAGCATTCTATTTCATCCCAAAGGTGTTTGATGGAGTTAAAGATAGAGCTTGGTGCAGACCGCTCAAAGTTCTTTAACACCACAATCATTATGTGCCTTGCTTTATGCACAGGGTACACTTATGATGTAATAGGAAAAAGCTTTTCTTAGACAATTCTATGCTTCCAACGTTGGGCCACATGTATGAAAACTGTCTTGGTCTGAAATTCCCTTTGTGGCCCATAGCAACCAATCAGAGTGCCCCTTTCATTCTTCCAGAGCACTATTTGAAATTAAAGGGGCACTCTGATTGGTTGCTATGGGCCACAAAGCGAGTTTTAGACCTAGACCGTTTTCATACACGGGGCCCTTTGTGGCAACTGTTTAAAATGTCTTTTATGTTGCAGCATTGTGACCTTCACTGGAAATAGAGGGGGTAGCCCACACCTCAAATAACAGTTTCATGCCAATATCCCTCCTTCACCAAATTTCAGAGTAGGCACAAACATTCCAGTAGTTAATGACTTATGGGAATTGAATCAAAACCCCAAATAAGACAGAAAGTAAAGGGTGATTCATCACTCTAGAGAACGGTGTCCAGTGGAGGGGTCCTTCACTCAACTAAAGCTGCTTGACCATGGAAACTCATTTTCAAAGGCTTTGTTCCCACTACTGTTGTGGCTTCAATTTAGAAATATTATAAAAACCATGAAAGGAACCAGCAGTGTCAACAGACCTCTTTGGCATATAACAGGTTTGTTAAGATCTGCGGTGGTAAGGATAGCATTGTGTACTATTGTTTTAGCAAAATCTGAGAAAAACTCCCAACATCGGCTCTGAATAGAGAAATTTTATTTTTATCTGCCTCTCACTTCAGCACTTGGTAGCGACTTAATAGTTGAGCTGTTACTCCTAGGCACTCCAAAATTTGTCCTAGTCAGCTGTAAGTTCTATTATTGTAAATTCTAATATTGTAAAGTTGAAGATTATAAATATCACAAATTGACTTGTGGCAATGATGAGAGCCTATGATGTGCAACATTCAAAGCCATGACCTCTTCAAAACAACTAATGCTACGATCAATGTATGTCTTTGAAGATTGCATGGCCGTGTGCTGATACACCTGTTTGCAATGTCTGTGGCTGAAAAACCTGAACTCTGTTAGAAGTATCTGCATGCTTTTGGACATATATTGTACATGCAACATTATACATAAATAAAAGATAATAAAATTATGGGTTCACTTCAACCTTAAACATTACACTTACTCTTGGATCAATAATAAGGTAGGTTTTAATATTCATTTCTTTCAGGTATGGGTCTCTTAGCTCTCCATGTCCATCTTCCACACTGTAGGCTCCATTCAAATGCTTCAATGTTGCTTCCGTGATGTGAACTCGACTGAGTAATGAGAAATTAGAAAAACAAAATGTCAACAATTTCATGCATAAAAAAAAAAATAATCCAAAACATGACTATAGAATGACGAAAATCACTTGAATATGCCATAACTTTATGATGGAGTGGGGGAGGTCAACCTCTGGTACACCAATGTTCATAATAAAGTAGACACTCAGTAAGAAATGTATATGCTGTATTAGCAAAATTTATAGCATTTTATAGGACACACAGACTTTAGGACAATGGCATAGCATAAGGTTATGGGGTGAAATCTTTTATACAGATTTTTGAAGTGTAAGATAACATTCTTTAAAACATGTATTTTACAGCCACAAATGTATACAAGTTTCTTAACCCATTTTAAAGGGGTTTTATTTTTAGTTTACTGGACACCACTAACTTTTTAATTTTTACCTAAACTGGACAACTGCTTTAGTTTGTTTTTTTTCGGACAATGTCAAATCATTATTTGTCCTGCTTTTGTTGTACACAAATTTAGTTTCTTGTTCAAAACTTTATATGAAATTGAAAGCAAAAGCATTAAGCACAGTCTTACCCTGGCACTCCTGCCGATTCCATGCGGTTGGCTAATGAGACATCATGCGACCAAACATCAAACTGCCACTTTCGTAGTCCAATAACTCCACAGAGAACATTGCCAGAATGTACTCCAACCCGCATGTTGATATCGGCTCCTGTGGCTTCTCTCACCTGTCTTTTGAAGCAGAGTATCAAAGAAAAAATTATATATTCGGACATGTGTTAAACTGTTTTAATGGGCTTAGACGAAGTATGCAGTTTTGAACACCATTTACAATTTGGCGTTTTTGCTTTCTACACATAAGGCAATCCCAAAATTATATTCCAGTGTCATTCTTAATATATGATATGGCATTTATAGGGCATGCTGCATAGACAGAAGTCTAAAATAAAATTTCTGATTGACACTAGCCACCTAGTTACTGTAAACTGCTTGTTAGGCTCCATAGTCACGACTGCAGGTAGTAACAATAATAATTTAATGATATGTCAAATTAGGGAATAAATTAGCATTAGAATGAATTGGACCTGGATTGTGTCTAATGGATTGCCTCTTCCAACTGGTGACAAAACCATCCAAAAGCTGTCCTAATAAACTGACTAAAACCCATATGTAGCTTCCACAGGAGTTAATGGAGAGCTGTACACATGCACAGCCACCCCACAATTTATTCTCTGCCTTTATACCATGGCCCCTTAACCAGAATATGCTAGAAATATCCATGTTGGGATTACCCCTTTAGTTTCCTGTCAGCACCACCACACAAGAAAGAATCCAAAAGACTGCATGGCATGATCTCAATAGATACAAAGACGGCTCCTCCAGGGAGAGAGATGCTCTATGTAATTGTTCTCAACACTGCCTAATAAATGGAGATGTGAACAAGGGACATATTAACCCAGACTTTCCTAAGAGTATTTGAAGTTGGAAATTCCTCTTTAAGTCCATGCATTCATACTTACTTTATTGCTTCACACATATCCAGCCCCATTTTGACACAGTTCTTTGCATTATTGGGTAAAGACACTGGTAGACCAGAGACACAGTAATAACAATCCCCTAAAATCTTAATCCTCATGCATTCATTTTCCTGGGGAAAGAATAAGCACAAGTTGTAAATGTAATAATGCTATCTAGTATTTCTACCAAGTACCTTTTACAAAATAGAGAAAAAGAGAAACAAAATACATATATAATAACACCAATTGAAATATAAGAGATGAATGTCTGGCAACCAATTACATTACCATATTCTTATCTAATAAACTGGACTTATATTTCCTTTATGCCTCATTGAAAACAAAATACCAGATGTCATTAAAGGAAAAATGTTATACATTACATGTTAATTTCACTAATTTAGTGGCATAAAATACAGTGGGGAAAAAAAAGTATTTAGTCAGCCACCAATTGTGCAAGTTCTCCCACTTAAAACTATGAGAGAGGCCTCTAATTGACATCAGAGGTAGACCTCAACTATGAGAGACAAAAAAACAAATCCCAAAAATCACATTATCAAATTATGGTGGAAAATAAGTATTTGGTCAATAACAAAAGTTCATCTTAATACTTTGTTATATATCCTTTGTTGGCAATGACAGAGGTCAAACGTTTTCTGTAATTCTTCACAAGATTGGCACACACTGTTGCTGGTATGTTGGAACATTCCTCCATGCAGATCTCCTCTAGAGCAGTGATGTTTTGGGGCCGTCACTGGGCTACACGGACTTTCAACTCACTCCAAAGGTTTTCTATGGGGTTGAGATCTGGAGATTGGCTAGGCCACTCCAGGACATTGAAATGCTTTGTATAAAGCCACTCCTTCGTTGCCCTGGCGGTGTGCTGGGGATCATTGTCATGCTGAAAGCTCCAGCCACGTTTCATCTTCCATGCGCTTGCTGATGGAAGGAGGTTTGCACTCAAAAACTCACGATGCTTGGCCCCATTCAGTCTTTCATGTACACGGATCAGTCTCCTGGTCCCTTTGCAGAGAAACAGCCCCAAAGCATGATGTTGCCACCCCCATGCTTCACAGTAGGTATGATGTTCTTTGGATGCAACTCAGCATTCTCTCTTCTCCAAATGACGAGTTGTGTTTCTGTCAAACAGTTCTACTTTGGTTTCATCTGAACATATGACATTCTCCCAATACTCTTCTGGATCATCCAAATGCTCTCTAGCACACTCCAGACGGGCCTGGCCATGTACAGGCTTAAGCAGAGGGACACGTCTGGCACTGCAGGATCTGAGTCCCTAGCAGCGTAATGTGTTACTGATGGTAGCCTTTGTTACGTTGGTCCCAGCTCTCTGCAGATCATTCTCTGAGATCTTGCGTGGAGCCCCAGATCGAGGGAGATCATCAGTGGTCTTGTATGTCTTCCATTTTCTAATTATTGCTCCCACAGTTGATTTCTTCACACCAAGCTGCTTGCCTATTGCAGATTCAGTCTTCCCAGCCTGGTGCAGGGCTATAATTTTGTTTCTGGTGTCCATCGGCAGCTCTTTGGTCTTCACCATAGTGGAGTTTGGAGTGTCTGTTTGAAGTTTGGACAAGTGTCTTTTATACTGATAAGTTCAAACAGGCCTCCCTCATCTTTTTAAGTGGGAGAACTTGCACAATTGGTGGCTGACTAAATACTTTTTTTTCCCCCACTGTAAATATGTTCTGTAGGCTTGTTTTTTTTTTTTTACTTATTAGGGCAGTCATGTTAAAGGCACACACCTTATCTCTGTACTGTCTGTATAAACAGTACCGCAGGATTTGTAAGTGTGGCCACTTCTCCCTTCAGAACCAGGAGTTTCTGGAGCCCGCTCTCGAGATAGGTGGGGTCCCACCTCTGGGACCCACACCTATCAGACATTTATAGCATGTCCTATTGATATGCCATAAATTTTGGGATAACAAACCTATTAAGTGTCCCAGTCTATACAGCAAAGCCGACAAGGGAGCTACATAAAATGTCAACCTCTTTTGACTGTTCTAGCAGCTAGTAATATGTATATGTAGTACAAAAAATACAAAATAATATGTACTTTCCAGTAAATACACTATCTTTATAGTCACCTGGGTTTTATCTAGGTGCTAAATTAAAATCATGTGCTTTCTTCTGAGTAAGTTTAGGTTTTACCTTTGGGAAGTATCTATGTCACAGTGATCCCCATAACTTTTTCAAGAGGAACAGTTTCCTAAAGTACTAGGCTTATCTTGTGGACAGTTTACCCTGCTACCTATAGCAGACTGACAACTTGTATGTTTTGACTACTAATTTATGTTGCAAAACTCTTAAGTATTTGTAGCCTTTTCTTGATCTATTCATGATTACTGCTACATCAGAAAGGTAAAATATGGGAGGACCATATTGGAGAATGGCAGGGCTTTATTTAAAGGGAATGTCTCATCAAAAAATGACTTATTGTTTAACACACATTTTTGTGTTAAACACATTTTTTAGGCATTTTTGGTTATGTTTTTTTAAATTTTCCATATCACTTTCAGTATTTTTTTAAAAATTCTTAAGTCCTGCAGTTTTCACTTTGGCCACTAAGCCTAATAATCGTCTGACACTTCCTGTTCTGTTTAGAGAGCTTTTCAGCAGTGTGCTCATTATCAGTAGAATCAGGGTCAAACTGAAAGGAGACACCAATGTGTACAGATAACACAGAATCCACCAGTCACAAGAGGAGACGTCACAGCTCCCCCTCTCCCCTCCCTTCACAGTGAAGACTCTCCTATACAAGTCTATGGGACAGAATCTGTCTTAAGAATCCTATGTCCATGAAGCTGCTGTAAAGTATTTCTCTGCCTGCTGTTAAAGCAGTGCAAGCAAGAATGTCTTCCCCACAATCATATATAGACAGCCGAATTGAGAAATCTACAATCAGGAAATAAAAACGACTAAGAGGAAAATAATATGGATCAGGGGCTTGATTTAATAAGTAAAAAACAATATTGCTGACAGATTCCCTTTAAGCAACGAAAATGTGAAGGTCCTTCAGCATCGATAAATACTGTGAAAACTGCATCATTTTAATGATCATTGATTAAAATCATACAGGTTCTATCTGCTGACGCATTTTGAGCCATTGTGGCTCTTACCAGCTTTATTTTCTAGGATGGAAAAAAAATTGATTGATACTAAAAGCGGTCTGTAAACAAGTGCTTTTCCAGAGGTGAACAATGTGAGAGGTTCTTTAAGATAACATCCTTTAGGGACAATAGGTCGACACTTTATTGGGCTGCTAAACACCTAAGATGCAGGAAATCTCTGTATAAGTTCATGACAAATTTGAGACGGTATTGTGAGATAATGCGGTATATGATATGGCCAGATCATTTGTGACATTATTATCCATAGTACCCAAGGATTCTAGGATAGTAATGCAATCTGTTCTACTTGAGCCTAGCCTTATATGCTATACAGACAAAAATTGAACATTACAACCCTGGAGAGAGTTTTTCTCTCACACCCTCTATCCTTCAGGATATAGACATGGACAATACATATGGAAAAAGTACTCTGCCTCTAGGATAGGGTTGTAATGGGAATATACTGATTGATTTTAAGTTCAAATAAATACACTGAGTTGTATGTCATCTTGCAGCTATCACTATGCACGTAACTGAAAATTAATTAGTAGCACTATTGAATGGTTCTAGAACAGGGGTGTCAAACTTCCGCCCTCCAGCTGTTATGAAACTACAACTCCCATCATGCCCACTGTTATAGATTATACAAATGCACGATGGGAGTTGTAGTTTCCTAACAGCTGGAGGGCCGCAGTTTGACACCCGTGTTCTAGATAATCCAATCCTTAAAATGTGCCCACAAGCCTGCCTTGGTACCTGGTAATTTGTGTCACATATTTTATGGAGACTGCAACAATACCTAAAGCTTTGCTAAGTCTTTTCTTCCATGCCTGGTTTTTATTGCTTTCAAATTGGCGTTATAATTATGACACACTATTTAAAGAGGACCTGTGAGGTACTCCGACGTTTAGCTAGCAGCATATATGCTGCCGTTTCATTACCTCTAGTGCTTTCTATTTTTTTATCTTAAAACCTCTACCTTATTTAGTCATGATTGCCATTGGTTTCAGCACCATTATGCTAACAAAATCCTTGAATGTCAAGTGGGCAGTTTCCACTTCTCATTTCTGATTGGTGAGAACGCTCAGGTTCATGCTCAATGAGCAGTGGTGACTGCCCCCTTGAGCTACGTCTACACAGCATATGTTAAAATGCCGTCCAAAATCAGATGGCATTTTAACATTGCTGGACCAAGGTTTTTGGCGCAGATTAGCACTAAAAATCGTGTTTGGTTTTCAGATTTGCTGACGACCCCGCACATTGAATGTATGAGAATCCAACAGCAATCCCGTGGAATATGCAACATGTTTTAAAATCCACCAGAATCCGTTTTCAAAAACTATTGTAAAAAATCTGTGCTGTGAAGACTACAGCACAGACTTCTTATTGCTGTCTATGCAGCACTATGTACCATCTGATTTTCAAATGCTAAATCCTCCGAAAATCCGACCAAAAACCTGTGCTGTGTAGACATAGCCTGAAGTCTGAAACAAGCCTATGCACAGTCAAAGGGGTAGTCATCACTGCTCAGAGGAGTTCACCTTGAGTGCCCTACCTGTCTAGAAGTAAGCGGTGGAGTCTGCCTACTGACATAAGAGTTTTTTATTATATTGCTTCCAAAATGAATTAGAAAGGGAAGAGGGGGCTACAAGAAAAATTTTAAAGCTTTTAAGGTCAGTGGAGCATTAGCTCCCAGTAAATGTTGGAGGACCTCATGAGTATTTGTTAAATAGTATGGCATCTGATAGCCACAGATCAACAATGAAAACCTGGCATGGACTAAAAGAGCAAGCACAGCTTTGGTTTCGGAACCAGCATGATATACCCACAACATGGCAACATGGGGGGCCAGGCCACCCGGGTCTGCCCCAGGAACTCACTGAAACCCCCATCGCGGGCCGCCTGAAATCCTTTGGTGGGCCGCATGTTGTCTAATCAACCAAAAAAAAGTTGTGCTGTGATTGGGTGCTATAACGAACAGGGTCAGAAATTCTTTTGGACAGTTTGGTCCCTATTTTTTTATTCCTTTAGTGTAACTACAGAATGGACCTAGCATTATAACATGCTCCTCTTACATATGCAGGACCTTATAATAACAGTTCTGCTTTAAACAGCAGAATCTACTAGTATGTTACACCACTCGCACTATTCATCTACACAGTCATTCTTTACTCTTAGGCCTTGTCCCCACGGCAAGGGTTTTCAGACGGTTTTACAGACAGTTTTCGGTTTTGAAAACCGTCTGCAAACCGTCTGACAAACTTTAAAATGGACTGCTATGGAAAACCCGCGCAACGGTCCCCACTGCTCGGGTTTTCCGCCCGGTGGTTTTTCAGACCGCCAGCAGTCCGAAAAACACTGAACATGTTCATTCTTCCGCCCGATTTTCAGGCGGAATATGAACATGTCAATAGGAGGTCAATAGGAAAAGCCGTCTCCCTGGGGCCGTGTGCACGGCACGAAAACAGTTCAAATACCGGTTGGATAAACCGTGGGGGACGCGCCCTTAAAATATAATAATAAATGTAATGTGTGACCCCTGGATGGTGTCAAGGAACATATCTAAGAACACTATAATGTGGTTGTTTGGCTAAAACTAGATTATACTGTATAATGAATCTTATGAACAAAAACACTTAGGGGATGTACATACGGCGTTTTTTAGATACAGTGGGTACGTTTTTCGGACCCAAACACGTATCTAACAATGTTCCTGTATGATTACATTAGTTTCAATGTAAAACACGTATCGCCGTTCATATGATATATGTTTTACATGCGTCTTTGTGATGTGTGTAACGGGTCCGGTCAAAGAATTGCACCACACTTTGGATACGTGTTTGGATACGTTTTACGCAACAAGTTTTTCGGATTAAAAATGGTGCAAGACATCGTGTGACCATACCCTTACATTGTTCTGCCATGTTACAGTGTTTGGTCATTATATACTATAAGCAAGACATTTTTTAAAATTTTTACATACATAATGAACACAAATTATAAACCAGCCATATTTTCATTTCTCACCTTAGCTATCTGGTCAAACTTTCCAAACAGCTCATTCAGCATGACCACAAGTTCCTTTGGGGAACAGTCACTGGCAAGTCGAGTGAAACCCACAATATCTGCATATAGAATACTGCAAGGGTGAATAAAAACTAAATGAGTTATTAGACCATACTGATCAAGTTATTTCTGTTTTCTAATACAAGTAGTACATAGGTCAGAAATAGATTTGAAGCTCCACTCACCTGACGTTTTGGTGCCGCTTTACATACAAGCTATGGAAGTTTTTGTCTGGTTGCCGATTGTCATTGGTTTCCTTTAGTCTGTCCTGAATAGCCAACTTCATCTCCATTGAAATATAGACAGGCAGTACGGACAACAGAAGGCTCTCCTGGTAAGGGTGCCAGGTATGGGAGTTACATTTAGAAATGCTCAGTTTATATGAAATACTGAGAGTGAATAGTAAGAAGTGAAAGTGGAAGATGGAATGGAGAAGATAAAAGAAGAATGAGAGCATTAGAGTAGGAAAGGATAGAGCAATTTTAACTGTGCAGGTTTATAAAAAATGTAATTTTAAGAGGTAGAAAAATATGTGTCGACAGGATTGTAACAAAATCCGTGAGTATGTATGGGTTCATCCTGACTGTCTGTATGGCAGATGTCAGGGGCAACAAGGATTAAGCATGTTGAACTTTAACATGCTAATACTGTAAGGCCCCATTCACATCACTGTTTGGGTCTTTGTCACCAGTATACATCTGAATACAATCAGAAAAGGTATTCACATGTATCCCATGGCATATTTGCACTGTAACCACTTAACAAGCCTAATGTAGGTTACTTGTAGCTAGGTCTTGACTGTTTTACACTAGTAAATGTTTTAGTAGTAGTACTTTATATAAGTTTTCTAACATTAGTGTTCTAGGAGAGCTGCAGGCAGTGTTTTCCAAATCTAAGGGCTTCTGGATTTTAGGAATAGTTGAGATCTTTTTCCCATCTGCAGATATATACAGGAGGCAACTGGAATCTAGTTGTCAGTGTGTGGGATAGTGGAACAGCCCATTGTGAATACCCGGTGAAATCCTATGTGTACTTTATGATTGTAAAGTATCCTGTTGCATTCTGCTGTTTGGCCACAAGATGCCACTGTTTTCAGAATCTGGTTTATGCATAACAGAGACTAAGACATGTCATGTCATGTGACAAAGAGACATGAGGGAGCAGCAGCCATCTTAGAGAGGAGTGTAGGACTGAGAGCGCAGGCAGAGGACAGATGCTGGGTGGGGATTGTCTCAGTTCTCTTGATTCTGTGCGTCCATGAACTGTGAGCAGCTCCTGAGAGAGAGAAGAGTTCGGCTGGCTGCATTGATGCTGTTGGCGAGGAAAGCACTGTGAAGAAAGGGACATACTACAGGATCCAGGGACAGAGAGGAGCGACTACATCTTGGATAGCGACTCCAACAGAAGGGACCCTCATCATTGGGCAGTGACTGTCCGCAATCTCAAGGTAGACCCGGGTCAAACGCGTACACGCCAACTAAACTAGAACTATTTGCAGGCCTGTAGTTAGCCTAGTTAAGGCAGATTTGGTGTCAGGCCAAAGGTGTCCATCCAAGAATGATTCCAAATTCGGAGCATTGGAGATGGTTTATAAATATTTACTGTTACTTTTTGCAACCGGTTTTGCATGTAAAAATCCGTAGTTATGTTTTTATAATTTCTGGGAATAGCGGGTAGAACTAGATAGGTTGTAAGCTGCTGTGCTACACTGCTAGCGCGCCTTTGAATTGCACCATACACAATTGTTACGGTCTTGTAAGGAATTAAAATGTAAAGGGTGTTCGGCATTTCCGAACCCCAAGGGTAAGTAAATATATTGTGTATCCGGAGAATACACTCCCGGTGGCGCGTCACAACTTTGTACATGTGTGTTTGGGGAATTTTTTGAATATACTTTTCCAGCAAGTTCAGTAAACTATACTTTTAGTTGAACTGGTGTTGGGAGTCATTTTCCTCGTTCATGACTTCGCTGTATTCCGGGAAGCCTACCTCGGTACTCGGCTTACAAGTGAACAGGAATAAAGAGTCAGGATCTGCCTGTGTACATGATGGCATCCTTCTTTAACAGTGAGAGGTAATGGTTGTGAAGCATTTTGATGAAAGTGTTTATGAAGTGAAGTGGTCATATAGAGGATGCCAATATCTCCGTAGCAAATCTGGAAAATAACTTATTCCATTATCATTGAGGAAATTCTTGAGCAAAGTATTATAAGCCACTGATATAAAGGGCTGAAAAGACACACTTGGGGAAAAAATGGGGATCCAAATATTGGCAGTAGGAACGGATTGAGAAACATAATCCCAATATGTATTTAACACTGTTTCACAAACGAAGGCAATGTATCATGCAATGGGTATTCAGAGGTCTAGAGGATGGGAAGGTCCACAAAGGACTCTGTGGGGTAAACAGTGGACAATCTAGCTCCTTCAGAGTGAGCCACAGGTGGGCTGTATAGTATTACTGACCACATGGCAACAAGGCACAGAGCAGACTAGCAGAAAATATTTCTCCTAGTAAATTAACATCAATATTAACAAGGGGAAACAGTAAACAGACCATTGGCTCAGGTCTTTGTCCAGCTTAGGGATCAGAGATCATCCAGCTAATAAGGTTGTGTAATTTAGGAAGGCTGCTGATTTTCAGGACATTGAAGAGTCATGTCAGATGTGAGGCAAGAGAAGGAGCAAAAAGATTATAGTATTTGACAGTAAAGGTCTCTGTCCAAGTTTTCAATAGCCTTAAGGGACTAGCAGCAAGCTTCTCTTTCTTCACTACTGTACATGCGTCCCAAGGGCCTACACCAGAGGAGATAAGATTCCAGCTTTTAAGGTTTTTTTTAACGGCAAATAACTCAGGTTACATTTAGGAAACATGGGTGTACTGCTCCACTACACGTGCTGTATTAGAGCTATGGAAGCCAAGTCTGGTCTGAAGGATTAGGGGTGTACAGTGGTAGGAGTGCATGGAATTATAAGGCAATTTTAAGAATACCTGACATTAGAAGTTCATAAAAATGGTTAAATATATTAAATTAAAAATAGTCTCATATCTATCAGTGGTCTCTTTCACCATTATGGCGGAACAGAGGGGGAATTCAGCAGCTAAATTGGATTTCTCAGTAATTGTTCTAGGAGATATAGCTACATTTCCTATACTCCGCCAAGCTCTTTCAGAGCACAGTAACTTAGAAGTAAACCATTACTACAGGAAACCACAGCCTCTCAGAAGTTATGGAAGATGTGGTTTCCCATAGCGAACATTTGCTATCATGTCATGAAAGTTTTGGGTGGAGTGGAAAAAGAGAAGCTATACTACCCAAACCAATGTTGTGTGACTGGTTCTCGGTAAAAACAGCAAACTAAGAAAAAGCAGTGCATGGGTTTCCAGCATTTAAATGAGGTCTTTCGGGAATCCTGCACCGGTTTCCGCAATAAAATCTACGTGAAAACCAAGTGCCATTCACCTATGCCTTTTAACCAATGTAAATATATATATCCACTGCACACCATAGAGATAATTGAGTGCAAGAAAGGGTATTTATTTATTTACATATATACAGGCATAGCTATTTTAACTTTTATCGAAAGTAAATGCACAAAGTTCAACAAGCATCATCAAACAGGTGTTTTACAAATAGTATGGATGTCATACAATAGACGATGTTTCGGCATGTGCCTTTTTCAAGAGACATCCACTATAGAAGGATTAAGAATGTGGCATGAAAATGTCACCTGTGGATCGGGGTAAATACAAAGTAATAGAGATATCAAAGGCTCCGGTGGGCACGCTGGGGCGGCCAGGAAGTAAGCCAATAGGGGCTGAGAGTAGGAGCAACGTGCGTGGCGTCCGGAGGCTAGTGTGCTATGCCGGTGCTTTTTGCTTTTTGTAAAACACCTGTTTGATGATGCTTGTTGAACTTTGTGCATTTACTTTCGATAAAAGTTAAAATAGCTATGCCTGTATATATGTAAATAAATAAATACCCTTTCTTGCACTCAATTATCTCTATGGTGTGCAGTGGATATATATATTTACACTATTGATCGTATTTTCCACATTGCACCCAACTACCCATATGCTACTGAGGTGTGCGTGACCCTTTTTTGTATCTTTTAACCAATGTTAAGCCTGATTAGGAAATTCTAACAGCGGTGACACTCGGACTAGTGTGCATTTTATAAACTGGTGTAGGCCATATAGCTGTCTGATTATACAGCTCTCAATTACGTTTCATTAACAGCGATTTCTCACCTGCTGCCTCTTTTGCATTTCCAGTTTCATCTTTACCCGAATGCATTTCACTGTGTAGCTGTACAGGTCCCTGGAGGCATCCTGCATATGGTACTTGTGAAATGCTCCCATAAGATTCCCACAGAGGAAAATAATGGCATTTGCAATAAGCTGGAAAATACAAAAACCTCATCTGTTATTAAGCTAAAATTACAACCAAATTATCAAGTACTAATTAATAAGCAAATTGTTTTTTCCAAGTAAAAATCTGTCAGGTTTGATTATAAAAGGTGGAAAATGATAAATAATTCATGGGAGTCGTAAGCATCACAAGCAAGGAATGATAATAGGGTTGTCCTGTGGTTTTAGGCTAATGTCTATGTTAAAATGCCATCCAAAATTGAGCATTTTAACATTGTTGTACTGGGTTTTTGGCGCGGGTTTGCGCTAAAAACCGCAGTCAGTTTTCGGATTTCCCGCCGGCCCAGTACATTGACTGTACAGGAATGTTCTTACTTCCAGAAGAGGGCTGGCGGTTTAAAAATCCTACAGTAGAAAGGGCCGCCCCGGGTTTTTTTTTGAGTGCTATGGGCACAGGATTACCGTAAGATTTTTGCGGATTCTAAATACTGAATCCACTTACAAATCTGACTGTAATTCTGTGCTGCGTAGACATAGCCCTATAGGGCTGGTTTTGAAAGTGTGAGTTTATTAATAAGTGGTGTAGTTAGGGTAGGACATTCGGATGTACATCCTTAAAGGGGTTGTCTCACTACGAAGATTATAGTTGAAAATGTGGGGACCAAAAATCTAAGGATGTACGTCCTTGGTTACTATTGGCAAAGTGCTACGGTTTTAGAGAACAGGCTGGTTTACAAGTGCTTAGCAAGGGTGTTTTTTTACTGGTCAGGGAAAGCATTCTGCCTGCCCAGGTCGTGCACATGCAAAGGAAAGGCATTTTAAGAGGAGGGCAGGGATTGTCCCATTGGCAGGCAAGAAGGAGAAGCAGTGAGAGGACATGCAGGGGGTTGTGTGTTTTTGTATCCCTTCACTGCTTCTCCTCCTTGCCTGCCAATACACACATCCCTGCCCCTCCTTTTAAACTGCCTTTCCTTTGCATGTGCACGACCTGGGCAGGACAGAATGCTTCCCTGACCAGTAAAAACAAACACCGTTGCTAAGCAAAAATGTAAACCACCCCCGTTCTTTTAAAACCGTAGCACTTTGCCAATAGTAACCAAGGACGTACATCCTTAGATTTTTGGTCCCCACATTTTCAACTATGATCTTCATAGTGAGACAACCCCTTTAACCTTTTTTTTTTAAGCTGCATAAGGATAAATAGAATCCTGCGCTGGTTTCCGCAATAAAATCCATGTGAAAACCAAGTGCCATTCATTTGAATGGACAATCACGCTATCGTTAACACGGTTTACAATGAGTACAGATTTATTATACCATGGATTTCAAATCCACAGTACAGACAAAGAAGGGATTCCATTCTGAGGTGGATCATGCTCAAATTTTCCGCTTTATTCCGGATTTCCCGCTGTGACGTGGAGTAACTCCATTGAAATGAGGTGAAACCGCGTCCAAATCAGAGGGGAAAACTGCATCTGCAAAGTTAAAATCTGCAGCAGAAATCCAATGTATCGCCTCAGATTTCTGCTTTAGATTCCACATCAGATTGTCCTGTTTAGAAAAAAATCTGAGGTGTCAATGCAGCCTTGGATTGTAAAGTTATGTTACATTTTTGTAACGGGGGTATACCCATCTCAGACATTGATGGCATATCCACATTAATGTCAGATAGATGCACCTATTTCTGGAATATGGTCTCATGAAACGGAGAGGTGGCTACACATGCAGATCAAGCCGATTTTAGTGAAAGGAAAGTGTCGTTCATGCATGGCCACGGCACTGTTCAATTTTGGGACAAACTAAGAACTGGAGGTATGGTCCAGAAGTGGTACCTGAATAAGAGAGATATTTATAGCATAGCCAGAAATGTCTGAGATGTCTTAATCCCCTAGCGTTCCAGGAATTGGATACGCTTAATGGAGCAAGGTCACTTACTATTCCATAACATATATTCGTCATGGAGATCCTGCAGAAACCACCACTGTTCACACAGGAACAGCAGCAGTAGCCCAGCTGATACATGTTGCAGCTACCTGAATCAGAGAAAACCTGTTAGATGCTAAGGTCAATATCGACTGTGGAACTTTTGCAGTTAGACAGTCCATTGCACCCCTACAAGGCAATCATGAGGTGCTGATGGGTTGACATAGCAGCCAGGGATCTGATGAAGGTCCCCAGGTCTGCCATATAAGAAGAAGCGTTATGTTGAGAGGCACAATACTATGTTATTGTAGTGCATTATAAAAGCAAGACTGCAAAGTGAAGTCCCCTAGTAGGAGAAAAAAAAAGTATAAAAATGCTTAATAAAATACAAAAAAATATACAAAATTTTAAAAATCCCCCCATAAAATGCATTTTTCTCTTCACAAGTTGCCGTCTTATGTTAAAAAAAAAGTACAAAACATACAAATAATTTGTATTGCTGGGTCTATAGTGTCCAAAACTATAATATGACATGGCGAGTGTTATAATAAAAGTAAATAAAAAATAATGGCAGAATTATTTTTTCCTTTATCCGGTTTCCTAAAATACAGAAAAAATGTGATCCAAAAGGTACATTTAAAAATTTTAGCTGGTCTTGCAGAAAAAGTTGTCATCAGGTCCATCCGTAGAAAAATAATTAAAAAAAAAAAAGTTATGGGTGGTAGAATAAAGCACTTTTGAAAAAAGAAATTGTGCTAAAGTGATAAAACAAAAACAAACAAAAAAAAAGATATCACTTTGGCATTGCTGTAATTGTATTGACACACAGAATGAAGCTAACTAAACCTAAAAAAATTAAACTTCAAAATTCTGAATTGTTGTTTAATTTTTTTTT
Organism: Phyllomedusa bahiana; assembly: GCA_025379985.1. Lineage (NCBI taxonomy): Eukaryota > Metazoa > Chordata > Amphibia > Anura > Hylidae > Phyllomedusa > Phyllomedusa bahiana. Next base: position 24,422 of record JAODAL010002814.1, on the reverse strand, counting down.
TACATACTTCCACCCAAAAAAAACACTAGTTTTTCACTAGTCACATAGGGCGACATGTCAGAAAAGTGGCGTTTCCACGCCAGTTTTAGGCACATTAAATCAGTGTAAAGTGCTAGAGAAAGTCCGATCATTTCCAAAAACTGGTATCAGATATACCTTGCATAGAAAACTTAATGCACCTAAAAAGGCAAATCGCGTCAAAAAGGGCGCATTGCGCAACTCGCGGCACATAGCATATCATTGGAGGTATATGTAATGCGCCTCTCGAGGTGCATTGCCCGACAGAGGCGCATAACATATCGCACAGCGCACCATATTTACGCGCATTTTAAAGTGTTGTGCCCGGCGTATAATGCGCCTAGTTTTTGTGTACGACAGTTCATTTACAACAAGATTATGGCGTAAAAAGTGGTTTTGGCACAAAATAGACCAAAACACTGGTGTCGGCGTGTTGGGACATGTCGCCCGTAATTTGTAAAGCCTAAAAAGAGACATCCATCCAGTTCAGCCTATTGTGCAATAGAGTTGATCTAGAGGAAGGTAAAAACCCTCATGAGGTAGAAGCCAGTTGTACTCATTTTAGGGGAAAAAAATCCTTCCTTACTGAAATCTGACAATCAGAATAAATCCCTGCATCAACGATCCTTCTCTCAAATCCTAGTCACTATAACTTGTTATATTATTATACCAGAGAAATGCATCCAGACCCTTTTTGAACTATGTTAGTGAATTCGCCATGACAAGTTCCTCTGGCTCTTACAGTAAAGAATCCCTTTCTAGGTTTATGTAGAAACTTTCTTTCCTCAAGACGTAGAGAATGCCTCCTTGTTTTAGATACAGTCCTGGGTATAAATAGATCTTGGAAGAGATCTCTATATTGACCTTTGATATATTTAAACATATTCATTATGTGCCCCCAAACCTGTTTTTTCTCTAAACTGAACAACCCTTATTTTACTAATCTTTCTGGATATTGCAGTCCACTCAGTCCTTTTATTATTTTTGTTGCCCGCCTTTGTACCTGTTCAAGCTCTACAATGTCTTTCTTGGGAACTGGTGCCCAAAACTGTACACAATATTTCATGTGTGGTCTAACCAGTGACTTGTATAATGGGAGAACAACATTCTCATGATCTTATTTTCCTTGGCAGCTGCTGCCTGACACTGGCTGGTACAATTAAGTTTATGGTCCACTAGCATTCCCAAGTCCTTGTCCATGTCACTTTTACCCAGTGTTTTTCCATTTAACAAGTAATCATGTAATGGATTTTTCCTTCCCATGTTTATAACCTTTAATTTATTCATGTTAAACCTTATCTGCCACTTCTCTGCCCAGGCCTCCAACCTATCCAGATCCCTTTGTAATAGATTATCATCCTCTATTGTGTTAATTACTTTACAGAGCTTAGTATCATCTGCATATATTGATATTCTACTGTGCAATCCTTCTGTACGGTCATTAATATATATGTTAAAAAGAATGGGGCCCAATACCGACCCAGTATTTACCATTAATCACCACCCTTTGTTTTCTATCACTGAGCCAGTTTCTTACCCACTTGCAAACATTTTCCCCTCAGTCCAAGCATTCTCATTTTATTTACTAACCTTTTATGTGGCGCAGTATCAAATGCTTTAGAAAAATTCAGATACATAACCTCCAATGTCTCACCCCGATCCAGTCTAGAAAACCTCCTTGTAGAAGCTGATAAGATTAGTTTGACAGGACCAATCCTTCATAAACCCATGCTGAAATGGTGTTATATATTTATTTTCAGTGAGAGACTCTTAGAAAACCTTCAAACAATTTACCTACAATAGAGGTTAAGCTTACTGGCCTATAGTTTCCAGGATCACTTTTTGACCCCTTTTGGAATATTGGCACCACATTTGCTATGTACCAATCCTTTTTGGAACATAACACGTTATTATATAGTCCATGAATATAAAGAATAAAGGCCTGTCTATCACATTAGTTAACTCCCATAGGACACAGGGGCATATACCATCAGGACCTGGTGATTTGTCTATTTTAATCTTCTTAGGCGATGTTCACATGGCTTATTACCGGCATAATTGCGGGGATGGATTTCACCCACAATTACGCCGGCTGCCGTGTAGCGGGGGTGGGGGGCATCGACATCCACTATCTACGGCGCGTATCCCGCCGGGATAATGTGAATGTCACTTTCTCCCCGCTCGCTAAATCCGGCGAGCGGGGAGAGGAGACGGAATCCATAGTTCTCTATGAGAACTGTGGGATTACCGTAATGCCTGGGACGGATTTCAGTCGTATTGGAGCGCAATACGGCTGAAATCCGTCCCAGAATAAGCCGTGTGAACATCGCCTTAAGGTGAAGCTGCAATTCTTCCTGGGTTAGACAAGAAACATTTAAATTGGAGTTTATCTCATTCCTCTGCTCATCAACAGGAAGGTAGAAAACACAAAAAAACATTTAATTGATTTGTTTTCTCCTCATCACCCGCTACCATGCTTCCCTCACTATTTTCAGTTTTAATCTTTTACTATTTACGTGGTTAGTTTTACTCTCTTTGGCAATCTGCCTTTCTGTCTCCAGCTTTGCTGTTTTTTTCCTTATAGCTTTTAAGTGCCTCTTCACTGTCCTTTACATCACCTTTATTGCCTCCTTTACAACTCTGTTGAACCACGTTGTTTTTTTCCTGTTTCTAATCATTTTATTTCCATAAGGTATATACCTTTCACAGTGAGCACTTAATATGTTTTTAAAAATATCCCATTTATTATCTGTTCTGTTATTTTTGAAGACCTTATCCCAGTCAATACAGTTTAGGGCCTCTCTAAGCAGATTAAAATTTGCCTTTCTAGTCTGATCTGGTCTGAAATTGTGCAACTAGTGACACAGGAATCCAATGTTTTATAGCACAAATTTTTGCTATTTACTTAATCTTTAAAATTACAAAAAATATATCCAATGTCATGTTTATTTTAAATGTTTTTTGTACTGACGTTTGTACTAAAGATTGCACTGATACTGTTTTTACATCTAGTCTGTATATGCATTGGATTTTAATAAAAACATGTTTAAAAAAAAATTGTCCTTTCTGAAATTCAGTGTTTTTGTTGCTGGGCAAAATACTTTATTGAAGTATTGGAAATTTATTATATTGTGGTCATTATTTCCTAGGTGTCCCCCAACCTGAAACCTTTGTTACTCTGTCAGGTCTGTTAGACAATATTAAGTCCAAAAGGGACTTTCCTCTAGTTGGCTCCTGCACCAGTTGGGAAAGGTAAGTATCTTAATTACAGTGCCTTGCGAAAGTATTCGGCCCCCTTGAACTTTTCAACTTTTTGCCACATTTCAGACGTCAAACATAAAGATATTAAATTTACATTTTTTTGTGAAGAATCAACAACAAGTGGGACACTATTGTGATGTGGAACGAAATGTATTGGATATTTTAAACTTTTGTAAACAATAAAAAACTGAAAAGTGGGTCGTGCAAAATTATTCAGCCCCCTTAATTTAATACTTTGTAGCGCCACCTTTTGCTGCGATTACAGCTGGAAGTCGCTTGGGGTAGGTCTCTATCAGTTTTGCACATCAAGAGACTGAAATTCTTGCAGATTCTTCCTTGGGAAGAAAAGTTTTGGAAAATCTCGAAGATTGGATTCAGGTCTGGACTGTGACTTGGCCTTCTAACACCTGGATACGTTTATTTGTGACCCATTCCATTGTAGATTTTGCTTTATGTTTGGATCATTGTCTTGTTGGAAGATAAATCTCGTCCAGTCTCGGGTTTCTTTTGCAGCTCCAACAGGTTTTCTTCCAGAATGGTCCTGTATTAGCTCCATCCATCTTCCCATCAATTTTAACCATCTTCCCTGCCCCTGCTGTAGAAAAGCAAGCCCAATCCATGATGCTGCCACCCCCCACCATTTTTGACATTTGGGGATGGTGTGTTTCAGGGTGATGAGCTGTGTTTGCTTTTACGCCAAACATATCTTTTTTGCGTTTACCCCAAAAAAATTTATTTTGTTTCATCTACCAGACCCCCTTCTTCCACACTGTCTGGTGTCTCCCAGGTGGTTTTGTGGCAAATTTTAAACAAGACTTTTTATGGATATCTTTGAGAAATGGCTTTTTTCTTCCCCACTCTTCCATAAAGGGCAGATTTGTGCAGTGTACGACTGTTTGGGTTGTCCTATGGACAGACTCTCCCACCTCAGCGTAGTTCTCTCAGTTCATCCAGAGTGATCATGGGCCTTTTGGCTGCATCTCCGATCAGTCTTTCCTTGTTTGAGATGAAGGTTTAGAGGGACGGCCGGGTCTTGGTAGAAATGCAGTGGTCTGATACTCCTTCCATTTCAATATGATCGCTTGCACAGTGCTTCTTGGGATGTTTAAAGTTTGGGAACCTTTTTTTATCCAAATCAGGCTTTAAACTTCTCCACAAAAAGTATCACGGACCTGCCTGGTGTGTTCCTTGGTTTTCATGATGCTCTATGCGCTTTAAACAGAACCCTGAGACTATCACAGAGCAGGTGCAGTTATACGGGGACTTGACTACACACGTGGATTATATTTATCATCATCAGTCTATTAGGACAACATTGGATCATTCAGAGATCCTCTGAACTTCTGGAGTGAGTTTGCTGCACTGAAAGTAAAGGGGCCGAATAATTTTGCACGCCCCACTTTTTATTTTTTTATTTTTTACAAAAGTTTAAAATATCCAATACATTTCGTTCCACTTCACAATTGTGTCCCACTTGTTGATTATTCACAAAAAAATTTACATTTTACATCGTTATGTTTGAAGCCTGAAATGTGGCAAAAGGTTGAAAAGTTCAAGGTGGCCGAATACTTTCACAAGGCACTGTAGTTGTTGACAAAAACCTTTCCTTTATGAGAGCCATAGATTTATTTTTCCCAATTTATGTCTGGGTAGTTGAAGTCGCCTATAATAATAACCTCATTGTGATTAGCTGCCTCATCTATTTACCTGAGGAATACATCTTCCATGACTTCTGTTATATTTAGTGGCCTAGAGCAGATCCCTAATACAATTTTATTATTGTTATTACCCCCACATATATCTACCCGTAATGATTCCACATGCTCATTTCCTGTATCTATGTCTTCCTGCAGTGTTGGCTTTAGATAGTATTTTATATAATGACATACACCTCCACCCTTCCGATTTTATGACCTTTTCTAAATAAACTGTAACCCTTTAAGCTAATCACCCAGTCATAGCTCTCATCCAGCCATATCTCTGTTATCCCCACTATGTCATATTTTTCTTCGGACAGTTCTTTTATTTTGTTGGTGAGACTCCTGGCATTGGTCAGCATGCAATTTAAAGTCTTTTTGAATTTCATTCTTCTCACCCTGTCCTTATTAACTATTACTACACCCCTTTCCTCTACTCCACCCCCTGATTTATTACTAATTCCCAGCTCTCTAACTTGCATGCTATATGTGTATTCCTCCAACTTCCTGGCCATTCATTACATCATTTTTTGAGCCACTAATTCACCTCCCTAATCTCCTGCTGCCTCTCTGGTGTGGCCTGTGGTAAACATAGTATTTCTGAAAATACTACTTTGGAGGCCCTGAAATCATTTTTAAGAACACTCCACCTACCTCTTCCTTTGTCATTGGTGCCAATGTGGACCATGACAGTTGGTTTCTCACCAGACCTACCCAGTAATCAGTCAGCCCGATCCGCGATATGTCGAACTCGGGCCCCAGGAAGACAACATACAATTCGATGATCCTGGTCTTTGTGACAGATTGCCTTGACTGTTCCCCTAATAATAGAGTCCCCAATTACCAGCACCTGTCTAGCCTGCCCTGTGCTCCTATGCCCCATCTTACTGGAGCAGACAGGGGTAGTGTCTTTCTGCAGCAGCGCCATTTCTGAACTAACCTCTTCATCGTGCGCCAGTTTGTCAAATTTGTTGGGATGTGCCATATCAGGACTAGCCTCCCCGACACTCTTCCCTCTTCCAGCTAGCTGCCTCATTTCCCTGCACCTCCATTTGAACATCCCTGCATCTACCCCAGCGAGTGCTTGCTCAATGAGCAATGGATCTCAGTGTTGCCACTGGCTCATTTATATTCAGAATCTTCTAAACGTGCAGTGTGCACACATCTCGCACAGCAGTGTGCACCCATGAACGGCTGTTCAAGGATTGCAAACATTGCACAGTATGTGTACTGGACAGCACTGTCAATCGTGGAGCACATGGGGATATTACAATTGTCAGACAACCGAGATATACAGGTAATCTAGTACAATATTTTAATGCAATATATAGTCTCCCTTCGAAACTCTCTAAATCTAAAGCCCCCTGATATTAAATCCAACATTTAAGACAAAACACACATTCGACTTAAAGCCCTCACAAGCTCACACACTCGCTCTTTCAATTCAGTTTTAAACCTTGCTACCACTCTCCTGCAGTGGCTGCTGCAAATGAATCCTCTGGAGATCAAAGACCTCCAAAAGTAAAGCCAAGTAGTTTCAATGAACGGTAAAGTCTAAAAGATTCGATCAGTGGGTGTCCGGTGCCGACATCTTAATATGACATGTCAGAAATTATTATAGCTACCCATTAAACCCCACACCAGACCCGTGTAGATTTACAATTTGAAGCTAAACCATATTTAATAATCTAATTTTTAATAACAACTGGGCGATCAATGAAATTAAATTAATTTGCCATTTTAGTCGGGCATGATTCCAAGTCTAAGGCGGGGCTAATATTGGGGGCTGAGGGTAGGGAGCAACAGGATAGGCTGCAAGGTGTGTAGAAGGCTGGGGAGTAATACAGAGTGCTGGAAACGATAGGCATAAGGACAGTGACCTTATATGAGCTATTCACTGGCTGCCCAGACTAGTGTGTGATTGGAGCCACATCTGTATTCAGGAGCCACAGCAGTGCGAAGGAAAGGGGGGAGGGCCTGGCCCAGTTGGCATACTTGTTCTGCCCCAGGTCTGGGCGGCACTAATCAGCACCCAGACAATTAGTACATGTGTGGTGTGGCATGCTAGTACTTCTAGCTCCACAACTACAAATGCCAGACTTTCACATGTACTAATTGTATTGGTGCTGATACAGAACAGTGCTGTATTTTATATTGGAGTTGTCTGGTGGGGGAAAAACAGGCAGTAAGAACAGACCTGCCATGCTAGGGCCGACAGCACAAGACAAGAGAGGTATGATGGAGAGCTGTTGTGTGGGCTGAAAACAAAGGGTTCCCAGTGCAAGGTGGGTGGGTGGAACATAAAAAAAGAGCTGCAGTGCTTTGCCAGTCAGAAGATGCAGTGGGCTAAGGAAGGCTTGAGATGTTATCCCATAATTCCATGTTTAAATGTGAAAAATAATATATCAAGTAGCAAAAAAGGCTGCAGTTAATCCCAGTTGGTCCAGCTTTACTAATCCTCAGAGAAAAAGTTGTGTCGTGCCATATCTTCAAAGTGAGAGCTCCTCTTTGTTAGCAGATTTCTACTCTGACTTATAAAGGAAGGGGAAACATCTTAGAAGTGTATTTGGGTCCGGAGGATTTGGCCCAAACCCAAATTTTGGGCAAGCAAACGGCAGCCTGTAGTAAAATCTGGCAACCAATCTGAAGTATGTCAATCAGACAGGAAAAAGGAAGTGCATAATAGACTGGCTGCCAATTGGCTGCCCAAAATTCAGATAGGCCCAAATTATCCAAATCCTGATCCAAAGTGCAACACTACAAAGAACCTAATAAGGACATGTTTATTGTAATAAATGGCCTATACTCACATTACAAGTGTTATTCCTTTATGCAGGTTCACACTTAAAGCTACTAAAGGGGTTTTCTGATTTAGGAAACCACTGTCAGACACCCTACTAGAGGAATTTTAAGTTAACACAAGAGGATCCTAGTTTAGGATTCTCGTATCTTGACCGGAGTGGAAGAGTAGAAGGAGCATCTCTCATTCTAGAGGACCTGTCCTGTTCTGTAAAATACAGACAACCAATTTATCACACACAAAGCTATTAAATGGGTTCTCTGGTTTAAGAAAACCCCCATTATATACCCTATGAAAGGAATTTTAAGTTAATACAAGAGGATCCTGTGTTGAGGATTCTCATATCTTGATCAGAGTGGAGCATGCTAAGAAGTAGTCTCTCTCATTCTGGAATACCTGTCCTGTAAAATACAGACAACCCATTGATTTGAATAGGGAATGTGCTATGCTTAATTTTACCTGAGGTGGTGCTGCAGGAGAATTGATAACTTACTGCCATATTTAACCACTGCCATATTTCACCACACATTTTAGCTGTTCACATGAGGTCCCAGCAAGGGGGACACTTTGGACAATTCCTACTTAGTGGATAAATGCCTTGACAATAAGGGCGCATCCCCACTGCACAGGACAAATACGGCCGGTATTTGTCCTGTTTTGCGCCCGTCCCCACGGCCGCGGGAGGGGGCGGGGCGGCTTTTCTCCACGATGAGCAGAGAGGAGCCCTCCCCCCCCTGCCATTGAGAAGCACAGATTCCGTCCAAAAATCGGACGGAAGATTGTGCTTCTACAATGTTTTGCGGCCGGACCGTCGGCGGCAAAACCGTCCAACGGCAAAACCCGTGCAGTGGGGACTGATGCACGGGTTTTCTATAGAGCACAATTGTGCTTATTTTCGGCCGGTTTTTCAGGCGGTCTGAAAAACCGCAAACCGGCTGAAAAACCGGCCGAAAACCCTGGCTTTGGGGACATGCCCTAAACGAATCACAAAATGGAGAACCTCTTTAAAGTAATAACAGATAGCACAGAGAAGATATAGCTAACCCTTCCTTTCTGGCATATTATTTTTCAAGTAAAAGCTACCTTTAAAAAGATGCCCATTCATTGTAATGATACAATGCCTAAATGAAACATATCACTATACTAAGAGCATAAAGCAGTGTTATTGTGGTCCTACTTTAGAAAACTTGGGATTTCAAACTTAAAAGGACAAAAGAATGTATCTAAATTACCTAATCAAGGAATGAATTGAAGGTTAGCATGACAAGTTTTGAATGTAAAAGTGTTAGCTATACTGGATGCACAAGGTGGGCCTGACAATACAATAGGAATGATTGTCTGGTGATTACAGCTCTGACCTCAATGCCACACCAGAAGGTTGTCTGCAGAGGATATGAGATCATGAAGCCTTGGCTTGTATACTCATTTTGCAGCCTGACTCATACCTCTAGCTGTTTGGCTTAACGCCCTGGCTGCCAGACTGCTGTGTAATCTACGGTATAACAATACAGTAAAGGCAAGCATGGCAGTCAAGAATGTACATAAAGGTACAATAAGGAATTTAATGGTCATCTCTGCAATGCAGTTCTTGAGAAGATTTAGCTTGGGATTGCAAAACTTTCTGCATTCCCACTTTAGGGCAAACTGCCGAATTAACCTAATAACACAGCTTTTTATATGGGAGATATGTTTATTTCTGATTTATTACAATAAATATACCATTTGCTTGTGTTGAAAGATTATGTAGTAATCTCTCGCTATGGTAATTATTAATACATTTTTATTGCACCACCAGGAACTTTAGGTTATATGTTTACACAATGTACTGCTGCGCGTACAGTACGCGCCTCAGTACATAGTGTCTTTCGGGAGCTCATGCTAATAGGCGCGTACCACCACGGCGCGGGGGAGCCGGCAGCACGCCGGCCCCATTGAAATTCATTACTTGCGGCGCGTATTCGCCGCAAGTACTTGACATGTCACTTATCTCCCCACGCGTACAATAAGATCGTATTGTACGAGCGGGGAGAGGAGGAGTAAAGTATGGCTTATCGTAATTTCGGCGCACATCTCGCGCGTATTAGAGCGCAAATACAAATTGCTAGTTAATACAACAAGAATTTTAACCTTAAGGGCCTGTAATATTATTTTAAGGAGAAAGGAAAAAAGCACTTTAAAAAGGAGTGGGTAAAAATAAAAGTATTGAAAAGGGTCACTCATGGTCAAAAAATGAGTAAGAATATATTTCTAAAAGTGCTATTGACAAGAAACTCTCACCAGATGTCGGTGGGTTATCCAATCCAAACAGGCAAAGAAATCAAACCATAGATGTCAATAAATTATGTGTAATAATAAGAAATGACGCAGAAAATGTGATGACAGCTTCAAGACGCCTCCTGTATGGAGAAACTAGTCACATGTATTTCTCAGGTTCGATTTTTGCCCATTCTTCCACAAAAAGACTCTTCAAATCCTGAGGGTTCCGTAGGCTCCTTCTATGAACTCTTAGCTGTAGTTCTTTACATAGATTTTCTATTGGATTCAGGTCAGGTGATTTGCTGAGCCATTCAAGCAGCATTATTTTGTGTCTCTGAAAGCAACTGAGAGTGCCCTTTGCTGTGTGTTTGGGATCATTGTCTCGTTGAAATATCCACCCTCAATTCATCTTCATCATCCTGCTAGATTTTTATCAAGAATGTCTCGGTACATTTGTTCATTCATCTTTCCTTCAATTATATGAAGTTTGCCAGTGCCATATACAGCAAAACAGCTCTATACCATAATGTTCCCACCTCCAAACTTCATTGTTGGTATGTTGTTTTTGGGGTGAAATGCATTCCTTTTTGGACGTCAAACAATGTGTATTGTGGTGTCCAAAGAGTTCAGTTTTGGTCTCATCTGACCAGACTACATTCTCTCAGTATTTCACAGGCTTGTCTAAATGTTGTTAAACAAACTTTAAACACACTTAAACATTCTCTTTGTTCAGCAATGGAATCTTGCGTGATTAGTGTTCATAAAAGCCATGAAGATTGAGTGCATTACTTATGGATTTCTTTGAAACAATTTCTGAAGCTCTCCACAAGTGGTCATTGGCTCCTGGACAACTCTTCCGATAATTATTTTCACTCCTCTGTCTGAAATGTTGTGTGGAGCACTTGGTCCTGGCCAGATAATAGCACCTTTAGAAATATATTAACTTAGAAAATTGGTTATGTGTTCAATACTTATTTCACCTGCTGAATAAGGTAGCGATTGTGTCCAAAAGACAATGCTGTGAATGTAAATTATCTGCTCACTTTAGGTAGTTATGCTACACTCATTAATGGATAAAATGAAGGAGATCTAAGGATGCTGCCAAATCCCCACTTCATCCCAAGTGGGGAGGGCAATATACCAACAAGTAACAGCTATGCTGGATGGTGATGAACACTGGTGCGAGCTCCGATAATGGTAAAACTCCACTTTACAAGTTAAAAAACTGCAGTACAATCCTAAAACGTGTTGTAGGAACATACTGCGATTTTTAACTTGACAATAAAGAGTTTTACCATTACCGAAGCTCACACCAGTGTTCACCCTCCATCACAGTCAGTACTTGTCTAACCAGTAGAATAGGGTATATGCAACATTAAAAAGTATGAACCCACACAGCAACCTCTATATGAAATAAATTAATGGATAAAGCGACTATTAAAAAATAATAATACAAGCAGCACAGGAGCTAGTGGAGGATTTCATAGCATAGCTAACTGCATTTACAAACCCTACTACTATCAGTTTTCTTCCCCTTCCATTCATAATTAATCTGACTTTACAACCTATTACGTTATACATAGTAAGTTTTGGGGTTTGTGATAGAATTCATGTCATATTACTGGGGTATAAAGTGCTATAGCACTTAGAAGTTAGTATTTATAGAAGTCTAAGGTGAGGAATAGGTAATACGGATTATCTATGGTGCTCTAGGATGCTTATAGGTTAAAGGGACTATGCAGAAAACAAAAAGATTTCAAAAATAGTTTGCCTGGAATGTTTTCTATACCAATTTGTATCGTTACTGTATTGTACGTAGCCTCCCTTCTCTGTAGTCGAGGAGCAGCACTTACTGTTTGAAAGCTGTTTCCCTTTACTCTACAAGCTCCAGGATGCTTTGCTGTGCTTTGTGTATCTTTCTTCCTCCTAGACTCAGTCTCAGTGCACTCCCCATTCCCTACTTTATGTTGAAAGCCTTGGGAGGCAGGACCAAAAAGATCTGGTTTCTATGGCTGTACACAAAAAATATAAACTCCTTTGGTCCCCTGATCTCCTAGGTTTGACATGCATCTTTTCCCCTGTTTGTCAAGACTCACAGATTTACTGACCTTCCTGTCATCGGGCAGCTGAAAATACTTTTTTTTTTCCACTAGAGAGCAATCACTAATGGACTTATATAGTTTTACAGTTTATAATAATAATTATTATACAGTTAAGGATAGTGAAGGGGTTAGTGGTGTTGGTCAATGGCAGAAATATTCCTATAATTAGATCTACAAATTCAAACTCACATACTTCAGATCCTGGTGTCCAATTACACTAAAAATGTATTCCAATAGATAACGCGATGGGCCCACCACTGGGGACTTACATAGAGCAATCGTAGTTTTAAATGGACTATGTTTGCCCTATTTAACAAAATTATATGGTTTCTGCATTGAACACAGAAGCGTGTCCGACATAGAAACCGAGGGCCAAAAATACTATGTCCATGGGGCCTAAGAGAGGTTTCCAAGTACCAGGAAACCCCACCAAGATTGACATCCCTTTTAAGCATCTTTTATTTAGCCAGGACTATCCCGCTTTCTATATTTGCAGATGCAATAAAAGTTATTGTTTTCATCAATAGTACTAGTGCCACTTCTTTTGGCCATCTTTAGTTGCCGCAAAGGTAAAAAAGTGCATGAATGGCATTAGAAATCTGCCTCAACTTCAAAATTCGTAATGTGAATTCTGAAAAGATGTTGCAATTTTTCAAATTTGAGCCCCGATTACAAAAACAAATCTAAACTGACACTTGGGAAGCATGCTCACGTTGCAGCTACTACATGAGGACGAAATGATTCCTACATGCCGTGGCAAATTTATGCACAATTTTGCCAATACCAGCAGTAAAATTGCCTGGCCACCACATGTGATTGTAGTTTCATCATCATGTAATAGCTGAAACATGGACATGCACCCTTAGAGAATTAGTAATGTGTAATGATCAGGATTTACAAAGGCAACATACATAGACACAATTATCAACATTGTGCCTCCGATCTGAGTCAATTGCTCTCTACCTTACAGACATCTGTAAAACATAAAATAACAATGACAGCAGGGCTTCTTCAGCACTACTATGGTACAACTAATATTTTCATTAGTCCCAAATTCAACAGCAGCATAGATGCGGCTTTAGGCTAGGGTTACCTGATGACTTCTGATGCACTTTTTTGTCTTAGTGAGATGTTACAAGATATTTGTGCCACTGAAACAATGGGAGGGTGGTTGTTGTATGAAAATTTGGGATAATCAGGATATCTAGAAACGTCCAATCACAAATTGTGTGACTTGCTTTTTCTAAAGAAGCTTCAATAATATGAGCTAACTTAATGCTTTTCTTTTGGAACCTACCTCGAGCCCAAAAGAGCACCAACTTATTCTGTAAGGGCACATACAGAATCTGATCTGTCACTAAATTTCTAATGGTCAGTGACTTAACTAGAGCGTTTGGCACCCAGGTCTGTACCGGAGTTTTTGCCCCATTTTTCAGACCACATCCCCCCTTTTCAGGCCCCTCCTCAAATTTATAATCATAATTGGCACTTGGAATATCAGGACATAAAAACATGATTTTTATTAAAAAGAAATAACATTTTTAGTTTTCCATTGATGGAGCTGTGTAAGGGCTTGTTAATTGTGGGATAAGTTTCTGTTTTCATTAGTACCATGTTGGGAGTTTTTCATTCTGTTTTTTATAAGAGGGATAAGTGAAAAAGAAAGTTTTTATCTTTATTTTTTGAGCATTTTCTGTACAGATTAAATAGCATAATAATTTTATAAGTTAAATAATTACAGATGTGGCAATACCTCTTATTTATAAAGTGTTTTTTGTTGAGGAATTAGGGTTTTCCACTTGTCTTTATTTTTTTCATTTGTTCAAACATTTTTCATTTATTTGATTTTAATTTTTTTTTAGTTCCGATGTAGAACTAGACTTTGTAACTTTACAATACATAGCAATTGCAATACAATGTTGTATTGCTATGTACTATACCATACCTTTGACAGGCAGGCTATTATACTATGGCTTAATAGGCTCATGTACATGGCAAACCCGAAGGCGATTATACTGCCTTTGGTTGCCATGTCAACCGTCGACACCCTTTGATCACATTACAGGCATGTCTATGGGTGACCTGAGAAGCTCTCTCCCTCTGTTAACCATTTAGATGACACTTTTAGCCACAGCCTTTAAGAGGTCAAACCGTCCGCTACAGCAGGAGCCCAGTTGTACATTACAGTATCTCCTATTGCAGATACTATAGACACAGTCTCTGAGTCTGATAATTTTATATAACCCATATATATCCTGAGTCATATTTGTGCATGCATTGAATAACAAGGAAATGCATCTCCACGCAAATTATGTAGAAACCAACCATGTTTAAGTTAATAAGAAGAGGTAAATTATCATCACTATTAACTGTGACAATTACATCTTCGTAACAGGCCTGTTTAATATTTGCCACTCCCTCCAAAAAAGGCAGAGAAAAGGTCAAGCAGATATTATTAAAATTTCAAAATAATGTTATAATTAGGGTTCAACTTTAAATTATATTTAGTGTAAATAGACTATTTCTCTACAAATGAGGGCACGGTCTCCTCTCATCACACTTTGGGAAGCACATAAAGCAGAATTACGAGGTTGGTGTATAGCAATAGGATCACGTATCAAGAAAAATTCTAATCTGCAGAGAGAAAACTTACAGTCACAATTAACGATGCTGGAGTCCCTGGCTGTTCGGCCACCTTAAACTCTACTTAGAAAAACTGTAGACATTCATGTACAACTTAAAAGCCTGGCAATGATCAGAACAGAAAAACTAATGTTGTACACTAGACAAAAATATTATGAAAGGGGAAACAAAGCCCACACTTTGTTTGCCAAGCAGCTGCGGGATGACCAAGAACTCCGCTCCCCACATGCCCTGAAAGATAGTAAAGGACATATCACTTATGATACAAATAAAATTGGACAAATGTTCCAGAAATACTTTTCGGATCTTTATTCAGTTCCTGATAACCTTCCAAGGGAGGAGTTGACAAAGTATGCTGCTCTACACAAATTTTTTTCCTCTTGTAACTTGTCTACAAACGCTTTCCTCTGTGTGAGGCCATGGAATCCTCAAATTCCATGAAACTTCTGAAGACTGAAGAGCATCAATAAATCAATTACCGCACATGGAAAGACTCGGTGTATCCTGATTGACTACCTCTATCTCTACTACCAAATTTTTAATCCCCAATTTGTCTCATATCAAATACAGATATATAACTATATACTGCAAGGGCTGAAGGTACCGGCCTCTTTCCTACACTCATATATAACTTTATTACCAAAACCAAATAAAGTAACATATGGAGTTTCCTACAATATGTCTCTTTTATGCATTACTCAATTCTGATCTTAATATATTCACTAAAATACTAAGCAAATAGACTTATGGAATTTGGCTACCCCAATTAGTCTGCTATAAGGATTCAGGTTGGTATTCTGTAATGTTCCGTCAGGAGGTGGGGGGGGGATAACACAGAAAGGTAATCAATCTAATTGTGATGCAGTTCAATAAAATGGATCAAACAGCCTTTACTCCCTGAGTTATAATTCCGAAAAGGCGTTTGACCTGCCTCAGTTGGTCATATATGATTGTGCAGCGATACAAAGATATGGAGAAATGATAAGTGGCCTTTTTCTCTAAGCACTCCATTCCCTTTATTCCATACCTATAGCTACTATTAAATTACTATATAAAATGTATCCCCCTTAATACAAATTTCAAATGGTACATGCCAGGGATGTCCACTATCTCCCCTACTTTTTGTATTATGTGTTGAACCTTTTGCAGCTGCTGTCCGCCTTGACCCAAATATATTGTGGAATTACTATAGAAGATAGGGAATTTTTAAGTGTGTCAAGTGATTGCTGATGTATATTTTTAATTATCCTTAACTTCTCACACAAATATCCCTTACAAATTTACAAGCTATATTATAAACACATTTGTATAATCTAAGTTGGTTTATAAAATCAACAACTCAAAATGTGAGGCCCTTTACCTCTACAACACAATCTGTGAAAGTATTCATACCCCCATGCGAACGTTTCAACCTTTTGTCACATTTCAGTCTTCCAACATAAAGATATAAACTTTTAATTTTTTGTGAAGAATCAACAACAATTGTGGACACAATTGTGAAGTGGAATGAAATTAATTGGATATTTTAAACTTTTGTAATAAGAAAAAAAAAAACTGAAAAGTGGGGCGTGCAATAATTAATTCGTCACCCCTTTAACTTATCATTAGGCATGCAAACTCACTACAGAAAAGTTCATGAGATATCACAGAATGACCAGTGTGTTTTTCTAAGATGAGCTGATGATGAATAAATATAATCTCAACCAGTGTTTAATACGAAGTCTCCATATAAATGCACCTGCAGCAGTGATATGTCTCAGGGTTTCTGTTTAAAAGCGCAGAGAGCATCATGAATACCAAGGAACAGCCCCAGGTCAGATCCGCGATAAAACTGTGATGTTTGAGAAGTATAAAAAGCTGATTTGCATACAAAAAGAATTTCCCAAACTTTAAACAACCCAAGGAGCCTCTGCGTGACAAGTTAGTCTCAAAAGAAATAGGAAGGAGTATCAGACCACGAGCAAACTATAATAAATACCCTGCCTGTGCCCATCTAAACTTTCATACTCAAGACAAGGAGAAGACAGATCATAGAAGGAGCCAAAGGAGTCCCATGCGATACTCCAAATGAAATCCATAAAAAGATCTTTTTGTTTAAAAGTTGCACAATCCCCCTGGGATGACACACAAACATGTAGTGTAAGAAGGTGAATTTGATTCAGAAGAGAACCAAAATCCAACTTATAATTGAGTCCCACAATAACAATAAACGTTATGTATTAACGGAAAAAGGGCAACCACCTCAAGACCCGAACACACCATCCCCACTGTCAAACATGGAGTGCTGGTCAGCATCATGGTTTAGGAGGGGCTTTTCCATACAGAGCAGGACAGGTGAAGAATGGTTTAAAATTCATGGGAAGATTAATGGAGGCCAAATACAGCACATTCGTGGAAGAATAACAGTTGGAGTCTAGCAAAAGACCTGAGACTGTTGACGTGGAATTTATACTTCCCAACAAGACAATAGATCCCAAACATCAGCACGAAATCTAACAATGGAATTTGGTTTCACAAATAAAACAATTATCCAGAGTGTATAGAATGGCCAAAGTCAAAGTCCCGACCTGAATTGCCCATCGAGATATCGAGTGAAAGGGAGCTGGAAAACTGTCTGTTTCAAAAAAAGACGCTCTCCCTGCGCAAGACCTCACTGAGGCTTGAGCTGGGGTTTTCCAGGGAGATGAATGTGGCAAAGAATATTCAGTCTCTCCAAAGTGAGTGTGCAAAACTGAGTAGAAACGAATACCCTCAATCGACTTGCAGCTGTAAATCGCATGAGTACAGAAGATATGGCGCTATAAAGCGTATCTAACTATAAGGTGAACCGAATAATTTTGCACGCCCCAACTTTTTCAGTTTTTTTATTATTCAACAAATAAGTTAAATCTCGCAATAAATTTCGTTCCACTTCACAATTGTCCCACTTGAGTTGTTGCGATTCTTCGCAAAAAAAATTAAAATACTATAATATATAGTATAGTCTTGAAAGCATGAAAGACTTTCAAAAAGGCTGGAAAGCGATGTCAAGTGGTGGGCCTAATACATTTTTGCAAGGCCAGTGTGTATAAGCTAGGATCACAGGAAAAATGTAAATAAATGTGAAAGCAAATAGTGGAGAACCCGAACAATGTTTAAAAATACTTATGAGAGTCCAAATTTATGACCACCATTCCTCATTAGACCTCTATAAAGCAGGTTCCCCAAACACCATCCCCTCCGCTAACAAACAGGATCAAGATTATACAGGATATTCCCACAGAAAATGCAGCTGACATATAATCATAAGGTACAACGCTGTGCAGGCATAATTAAATCTAACTTTGTGCACTATGCTAAGGAAAGCCAAAAACAAGACCTTAGGAGGGTCTTGGATGGGCTGGGGATTATTGGAACCCCTGCTATAAGTAAACAAATTTCCTCGCCCATACAGAGAGATTAGAACTGCTTAGAAAATGCATGGATGTCTGCTGACGCCAAATGGTTATCCCTCTTAGAGAATGAAAATTTCACGGCAGTTAAGAAGACTTGATGCCTATACACTATCTATAACATTTAGTATTGAAACCCTGCCGAATTTCAGGTTCCACTGAAAGAACCTTAAAGCAATTCAGGCCTCTTTCCTTCAATTTATTTGAACCAATATAAAGACCTATGTAATAAGGTCTGTTACATGGTAGATTGTCATGCTGATAGTAGTAAAGAAAGACGAGAGAGCTTCTCAAGATCCCCTGACCAATATTATTGGGTCGACACATTTACCCGTAGGATCCCACATTTTGGTGTCTACATTTATTGCAAAACCTCAAGGTGGAGCCGAAATAGAGAAGTTTTGGCAATGCGCCAGTCCACCTCTAGTTCTCTTCTTTGAGGATCCACATCTCACATCCAACCTGATAGCTTTCCATATTAGGTGCGATGACAAATGACTTGGAACAATATGGTGAAAAATGGTGCCCGAAAATTTGACTCAGTTCCTGCTCACTCACTACTGACACTCGCTTCCCTATTCTTCAAGAATCCCCGTTATTGATGGCATCAGATAGCATGGCAACCCTTAACGATGTGAAAACCATGGATTGAGATCGCAAATAATAATAGGTTTTGTGGATATTGGATGAAGAACCCTTATGACTAAGGCAAAAACTCACAATTGAGAAACTTGTAAATCGAAGACTTTATCAGATCCCAGAACAGATGCCGTTGATTTCATATTTTACGAGAATTTTTATCGTCATTGTCATACAATTATTACTCTAAAATTCTACAAGAAATTTCGATATTTCCATTTTAAGTTATGAGCTACCTCTGAAAATTATAATACCTCGACAGGTAGAGGATCTTCAGACATTTGCACTTTTATATAACGACGCCATTCCCCTGAACGGAACCCAATTTATACACAAATACATGTCAAAATGGGGAGAGATACATTAGGTAACTAGACTCACAGCCGAGTATTGGGAAATTGATGATATAAAGAAGAAGAAGCTGCCCAGGGACGTCCATCTGTACATCCTACAAAAGAGAACCGAATACAAATTCAAAAGTTAAGGAATCAAATATACATCCTTCATGCTGATTTAGGCTATAAAATCCGACAAATCCTCAATCAGAATGTAAGTGGGCGTTAGACGGCCAGCACGGTGGAGAAAATAAAAACATAAATTCTGTGGTGGAAATGTAAACAAATTATCCAAAGAACATCTAGAACTATAGGGGGGTAGATGATATAAGAAACGAGTAATTAGGACTTGACTGGGTTTGCAAGGTCGCAGTCTAGACCAACTTATGTAAAACGTAAACATAGTAAATGATTCCGCAATCATGTTTGAAAAAGCACAAACAATAGTAAACTAGAAATATAACGCATCCAAGAAGACGAGCACCATGTGTCCGGATTTTCCATCCTTCATTTCAGATGGAAACGTACATATCCTCCGAGATTGCATGAATGATCTTCAATACTTAAAAACCTATACAGTAGGTAAGGCGAATACTTAAAACATGCCAATCACTGAACAAGACACCGTTGAGAATAAGAATTAATGTAATCAAATTGGTCCATTGAATGGGACAAACTAGTGTCATTAGAAATTAAGACCTAGATGGGCGGCGTGATGAGTCATTTCTAATAATATAGAACTTACAACTTCTATATCTCTGGGAATTATTAGCTCTGTTTTCCCCTTCCCTCTTTGTGTCTCTTTCTTTGTCAAGTTATTTAGTTTTTTGTTTCTTGTTTTCAAACTCTCCCCTCTCCAATCTGTCTGAATTCATGCAGCCAGGCTTTCTTTCTTCTTATCCCAGCTCGCATACTGATGGCCTTCTAGCCCTGTCGATCAGTCCACTTGTCACTGGTTTCCCAACCAGTACAGGATACAACAATAAACGCATAGCACTCTACACTCATAAAGGCTCACCACAACGCTTCTCCTCCCTACATCACTCCGCTCATCTCTTTCTCATACCTCACCCAAAGCCATTCGCCTCTACTGTCTCCTGCTCTGCGCTGTAGATGATTGCAGGGATACACTCAACAATATCACTCCGAACCTCCCATGCCCAGTCAGCCCAAGACTTCACACGTGCGGCAACCAAGTTCTCTGAACATCTAACCGACGTGCGATCAGGCGATGACACTCATGAACTCTACATATTGCTTTAAATAAGGGCCCTGAGGAATACATTCATTCTCACTACTGGCCTACCAAGAATCTCCTACAAATGCAAACACCCCTCCTCGCCTTCCCCACATCATCCCTATGCACACTCGATACTCATTTTCAAGCACTTGAACTGTATATATATGTATAATAGAGGGTGGCAGGTTCATCCCTAATTCTATGTAAAAAAAATCCCATATTTATGACACATGGCTGACCATTGTAAATCTAGCACATCTTGCCATTCGTCTCTCCCGTGACACCCTTAAACATTGTAAGCTCTTGCGAGCAGGCCCTCACTAACCTTGTGATCTCACTGTAAAGTACTTTTTAATGTGTAATGTCTGTACGTTTTAACCCATCCAAATTTGTAAAGTAGCATGTCGGAATATGTTGGTCGCTATATAAATAAAAGATTATAATTATTAAAATTTATTAATTATCTGTTATCGTGATTATTCATTAATAACTTGGAATAACATATGAGGCTTTTGTCCTTGAGAGAACAACATTACATATACTACATACTCAAGATCAAAGCCGATAGAGTTATGGTTGTGAAATGCCTTGTTTCTCGTCAATGGTATTATGTTCTTAAATCTTGTTCATGTACGATTCTATTAAACTCTATGTACTTTTGAAATATGTTAAACTTTAATAAAAACACAATTAAAAAAAAATTATATTTAGTGTAGCCTAGCCTTTCCATATGAAAAACCACCGAACAATTGATTGGGCCATGGTTCATCATCTAGAATTGCTGGACTAACTTGAACCCAGAAAGCTGGCAACTCTCTGGCTTTATTCAAACTGTGAAAACATTCACAGTTGCAGCTCATGTTGCAGAGCAAAAAGCTCACAATATCTTCCCCACTGAGCTAGAGACGCAATTGGAATGATAAACTGCAGCACCAACTTGACACCTGTTTCCACACCACATGCAATAAAATCTCCGCATGTATAGATGCATGGGGGATGGGAATGCACAAATGCAAAAATAACCAATAAAACAACCACATCACTCACTCTTACTGCCCCCCATGAAGGGGAGTGGATTTCTGGTACTACAATAGCATATAATAAAAGCGATGCAGAAGGGTGCCATAAATACAGACCCTTTTGTGCTCCGAGTTATAGTCTTTTTTTTTTTTTTTTTTTTTACCCCTATAGAACATAGACCCCTCCCATGCAGTTTTTAGATACATTCCCTATTTGGTAGGCTGGCAAATCCCAAATGAAGCAAGCAGATAGGTAGCCGTACCCCTCCTGCTCATGAGGTAAGCAGATTACTTTAGCACACCCTCCCCCTTCCTTAATAGTGCCCCCTTAGCTGTGATTTTACATTTACATTTTAAAGACAAGTTGTGTTGTTCTGTAGTCACACCCTTTGTTTTAATGACGGGTGGGATACAATATTCACAAAAATGTAAGGGGCTGTATACACCTTTGTACAGATGCCAATATAATTTCCAGCGCTAGATGGACATGGAATAAAATGCAGTTTTATTGGAATGAACACATACTGCATAATCTAATATGCATGAACTTTGTGTGAATTCCCCTATAAACGGTATATCTTGTTAATGGTACAACTCCTTTTAGTGGTAGTCAGCATTTAGGACAAATGTTTTAAATGTTAACTATGTGACAAGGGTCAGTAGGAGAGCTGCCGTGGTGCTATAAGACCTGTGGCTTGAGTAAAGGGGAACTGATGCTGATCCTCCACTGCGACCTATGAGGCAGTGGCATGGGTGGAGCTACTGCTATTCTTGGGGCTGAGGTTTTAGGGGTGCACGGACTGCTAAGCTGGAGAGGGAACCTGTTAAGTGAAAATATGCTGCAAGGCAGAGCACAGAGCTGTTCTTGTACTACAGGCCCTGTGGCAGCAGGCCCCATAGTATGGCAGGAGTGAAGCTCCTGCCTCTCAACATGGAAGTTAAAATGCTTTGCTGCTGAGCTGAGACTCTCAAAGGCCACAAGCCCTGTAGCAACCACCAGCTCTGCTCTGGCAGTCGATCTGCCTATGATTCCTATGCATTTTCTGGTGCTTTAAAGACCTGAATGAACAATGTATATTTGCAGTGTATGGTTGAATAAACACACTTCACGTACATTGGTCTCACAATTTTTTTTTAACCTGAAATAAAGCAGATATATAGATTTTATATTGGAACAAATATTCTATAGAAACATAAGTCTACACAGTTTCCTCTACTTCTTAGACAGGGAGTTAATAGGGAATATATTCAGTTTATAGTGGAATGAACAGATATTCAACATACATGTATATATGCCTAATCATTTTCTTGTGTCTGATGAAACTGGAATTAACAGAATGAACACTGATGCCTATGGAATTTCCTGTAATGGTAAGGCACGGAATGATCAGGTAATGTGCACAGTTTCTAGTGGAATGGAACATGTATTCCACATACATAGATGCCTAACAATTTCCTTTGGCCTGATATATCTGGGCAGAATGTCTTTGGGAATTTCCAAAGTATCTGGGTGCCCCGCTCATTAAAAGTACCGATCTTGCCTCAGATCACGTTCCCTGGAAGTAATTATGACTCCCATTGTCAACCCCCCTGAAATTATTTATGACCTCCAATGAATAGAAAAATACACCTGCAGGTGGCCGGTATGGATGACAGCGGGCCCTCTTTTTAATTTGATCCAAACCCCTGATAGCAGAACTACCAGTACTGCCATGACCATAGCCCTGGACTTGGAATAAACAGGATACAGGTATAGTTTATAATGGAATAAACATATATTGTATATACCCTATCTCACAAAAGCGAGTACACCCCTCACATGACAATGTGGAGGGAAAATGGCACATTGGGCACAATTTGTCCATTCTCACTTAGGGGTGTACTCACTTTTGGTGTTAGTGGTTTAGACATTGATGGCTGCGTGTTGAGTTATTTTGAGGGCATACCAAATTTACACTGTTATACAAGCTGTAGTACACCAACTACTTTACATTGTATTAAAGTGTCATATCTTCAGTGTTGTCCCATGAAAAGCTATAATACAATACTTAAAAAAATTTAAGGGGCTGTACTTACTTTTAAACAGATGCCAAGAGAATTTCCAGCACTAGATGGACATGGAATAAAATGCGGTTTTATTGGAATGAACACATACCACATAATTTAATATGCATGAACTTTGTGTGAATTCCCCTATAAACGGTGTATCTTGTTAATTCCATATCTAACAAGATAATACACAGGCATGTGTTTATATGGAACATATGTTCATTTCACTATATACCACATATATACTTTATTCTTCATTTATCAGGCACACAGAATGATTAAGCATCTACTTATGCAAAATATTTGTTCATTCCACTATAGAATGAACATATTCCCTGTACATTTTATCTAGTAATAACGGCAAATTCCAAAACCATCTGTTTATATGGAATAGGTTCTCCTACACCTAAGTATAAACCATGTTTATTTCAAGTATAAGAAGTTTAGTTATCTAATTGTGCCTCCCCCTATGATTTAATAAATCGTTTATGTAAAGAAAACATTCTGTCTATTCATTTTCTTTTTAAGTGGGTCCTAACAATCATGTCTGTTTTAACCATAGTGCAAAAGGTGCTACAGTACTAGGTCCCCTCTGGCAGATGAAATGACCGGCCGCTGCTGCTGAAAATATAAATAGTCCTCCAGCAAATGCTGATCAATGCTGCCTCTTTCCCTCTTGACACAATGCAGAAGAGATATGTCATGTCTACTGCCCCTCCACCTCCTAACACAGTGCAGGTGAGATGTGTCATGTCTGCTTCCCCTCCCCCTCCTAACACAGTGCGGAAGAATGTCATTCTGTTCCCTCCCCCTCCTAACCGTACAGGGGAATGTGCATATCTGCTTTCCCCCCCCCCCTCCTAACACAGTGCAGGGGAGATATGTCATGTTGGCTTCCCCCCCCCCTCCTAACACAGGCAGGAAGAGGGATG